>CM055895.1:45562749-45887749 GCA_029582155.1 Panopea generosa
CCACCCGTATGACAAGTAATTCCGTGTATTACTATATATGTATATTCTATACATGCACGTGACTCACCCATTTGACTATTACTACTATATATTTGCAAGTGAGACCCACCCATATCACTGTAACAATACACTTACTCTTTGATACCCTAGCTAAAAAAAAATATAGCTCAACTATTGTTAACAACGCATTAAAAGAGATACGATACGCCAGACATTGCTTTATCATTTTCTTATATACACATTTGGTATTCAACATGGCGATTGGATATTTACAAATCTATTTTCAGTGACTATTTACATGTACTTATAACCGGTTTTTTTAGCACCGTGTGATCAATTAACGGATCAATATGACGTATTTTATGCCCTGTTTATAGTTGTGTATTTACTTAAAATATATATTTTAATATAATATGTAGAGCTTAAATCTATTTTACATCGGCTGTGTAACATTAGACAAATCACGCTCAAAGTCTTCGCAAGTACATGCAGGGGTCAAATATATACTATCTGTATATTATTAACTGGGATCAAATATACACTATATGTTTATTATTAACTGGGGATCAAATATATACTATCTGTATATTATCAACTGGGATCGAATATACAATATATGTTTATAATTAACTGGGGATCAAATATATACTATCTGTATATTATCAACTGGGATCAAATATACAATATACGTTTATTATTAACTGGGGATCAAATATATACTATCTGTATATTATCAACTGGGATCAAATATACAATATACGTTTATTATTAACTGGGGATCAAATATATACTATCTGTATATTATTTACTGGGTTAAAATATACAATATATGTTCATTATTAACTGGGGATCAAATATATACTATCTGTATGTTATCAACTGGGATCAAATATACAATATACGTTTATTATTAACTGGGGATCAAATATATACTATCTGTATATTATTTACTGGGTTAAAATATACAATATATGTTTATTATTAACTGGGGATCAAATATATACTATCTGTATGTTATCAACTGGGATCAAATATACAATATATGTTTATTATTAACTGGGGATCAAATATATACTATCTGTATGTTATGAGCTGGGATCAAATATACAATATATGTTTATTATTAACTGGGGATCAAATATATACTATCTGTATATTATCAACTGGGATCAAATATACAATATATGTTTATTATTAACTGGGGATCAAATATATACTATCTGTATATTATCAACTGGGATCAAATATACAATATATGTTTATTATTAACTGGGGATCAAATATATACTATCTGTATATTATCAACTGGGATCAAATATACAATATATGTTTATTATTAACTGGGGATCAAATATATACTATCTGTATATTATCAACTGGGATCAAATATACAATATATGTTTATTATTAACTGGGGATCAAATATATACTATCTGTATATTATCAACTGGGATCAAATATACAATATATGTTTATTATTAACTGGGGATCAAATATATACTATCTGTATGTTTTGAACTGTGATCAAATATACAATATATGTTTATTATTAACTGGGGATCAAATATATACTATCTGTATGTTATCAACTGGGATCAAATATACAATATATGTTTATTATTAACTGGGGATCAAATATATACTATCTGTATGTTTTGAACTGTGATCAAATATACAATATATGTTTATTATTAACTGGGATCAAATATACTATATATGTATATTATTAACTGGGGATCAAATATATACTATCTCTATATTATTAACTGGGATCAAATATACAATATATGTTTATTATTATCTGGGGATCAAATATATACTTTCTGTATGTTATTAACTGGGATCAAATATACAATATATGTTTATTATTAACAATATATGTTTATTATTAACTGGGATCAAATATACAATATATGTTTATTATTAACAATATATGTTTATTATTAACTGGGGATCAAATATATACTATCTCTATTTTATTAACTGGGATCAAATATACAATATATGTTTATTATTATCTGGGGATCAAATATATACTATCTGTATGTTATGAACTGGGATCAAATATACAATATATGTTTATTATTAATTGGGGATCAAATATATACTATCTGTATGTTATGAACTAGGATTAAATATACAATATTTGTTTATTATTAACTTGGGATCAAATATATACTATCTGTATGTTATGAACTCGGATCAAATATACAATATATGTTTATTATTAACTGGGGATCAAATATATACTATCTGTATGTTTTGAACTGTGATCAAATATACAATATTTGTTTATTATTAACTTGGAATCAAATATACAAATATATGTTTAGCATTAACTGGGAATCAAGTATAGAATATTATGTATAGTATTAACTGAGAATCAAATATACAATATATGTATAGTATTAATGGGAATCAAATATACAATATATGTATATCAGCTGGGAATCAAGTATGCAATATATGTATAATATTAACAGAAAAATAAATAGGTACATTTATTTATTATCAACTATACAATATCTATATTATTGACTTTGTAAAATGTCTTACGATCGCAGCGGAATAAAATATATAATACATGTATATTAATTTCTTGGTGATAAAATATGTAATATATTTTATAAACTGGGGATCAAAATAGTATATACATTCTATATATTATTGACTCAGGGTTTAATATACACTATCTGTATTTTACTGACTAAGAGTCTAATATACAATATCTGTATATTATTGACTTGGGATCAAATACATACTATCCGTATAGTATTAACCAGGAAACAAAATATACAATACTATATTATTTACTGGAGATCAAAAACATATGATATCTGTAGTATTAACTCGGTAAAATGTCTTATGATTGCAGCGGGGATAAAATCTATAATACATGTATATTATTTACAGGGGATCAAAATATCTTATATCTATAATATTGACTCGGCATAATGTCTTATGATCGCAGCGGGGATAAAATATATAATACATGTATATTATTTACAGGGGATCAAAATAAATAATATCTGTATTATTGACTCGGTTAAAGGGTATTTAATGATGACATAACTTTACGGTAGATGTTTGCGTTGTTATTTCATGTCAGGCTTTTAAACCTTCACGTAGAAGTATTGTTCATTGATCGATTACGCAATGTTATCCCCCGGAGCAGTATTGTATAGATAAGGGAACACACTAAATGTCAACAACCTCGTTTGACCAAATCAGAAGTTTCATCTTTTTTATGTTCACGTCACTGTCAAATTTAGAAGATGGCGAGACAACTTTGTTATCATTATTATTATTATTACCTGCATTTTCTATAATAACAGGTGTCAGGTCCGTCCATCAGACTGAGCGCTATTTGTACTGGACCCGTCTGTCAAGTATCTAATGCACATGTCATTTTAATGAAATATGTACATTCTTGCTACAGCCCACAAGGACGTATATAGAGATTTTATCTATTTAACCCTTTACTTCATATAGACGCCTTTGGACACCTCTAATATAGACGCCTTTGGACACTTAATATAAAAAGCTTTGGAATTATTGGGTGAATTGTGTTTATATTAACCGACAGAGTGAAAAACAGTGCAGGAAGTGTTCAGATTGCTCGTCACGAGCAATCTGAACTCTTCCTGCACTGTTTTCAAAAGCCTTCTGTGATTGGTGCCCGAAAACGCGTATCTATGGAGTAAAGGGTTAAGTCCTTGCTGGCTAGTGGGATATTTTTACGCTCCTTTTTTTTTTTACAGAAATGTAAATTGTTTAACTTGCTCAATTGACAGAGTTAAAAAGTACATATTCTATGTTTTTATTCACGTATATGCTGGTTTAAATGTCAGATAGATAGTATAGACAATTTATTTTATTTCATTAATGTAGGCCTTCGGCCCATAATACATTTTTAAACACATGATAAAAACATGGTAAACGTGAAATCTAACAAACAAACATTCATGATACGAATATTATAATTTCAATAAGTTTTAATATAATGAATACAATATATATATATATTGTTTTTTAACCATTGGCTGTTCTATCATTTTGAACATGATCAATGTTTGTGTCTATCTTAATTCAAATACTGAAAAAAAAAGAAAAATGTAATACACAATTTCGAGATTTAAGTCATTATGTTTTTAAGTCATTTTGTTTTAAGATTGGAGGTAAAGAGTTCTTTTATTAAACATCTCAAATACAAACTTTGCCAGTTTGATTATCTTGTCAGAATTGGCTGTAGTCATTAAACTGTTGAATTCACATAATTATAGTTGTGATCGTTATAGTTAATAATATCAGCAAGATATTGGTTACGTTGATCGTTATAAAAGGTACATGTCATGACAGCGTGAAATTCGTCTTCTATTTCTTGTGAGTTACACAAAATACATAATCTTTCAGCATAAGCAACATGTGTATGTCTGCCTGTTTCAACAAATGTGGAATGTTTTGAACAACGCAGTTTTGATACCTGATGACTATTTGTTATCAGAATTGATCTGGAATACAATTACATTTACAATATTCTCAGGAAGGGAAATATTTTGACAGTGTCATTCAGATTTAACATTCTTAATTATCAACATTTGTCACATGCCATGGCTAGCAGTGTGTGCTATGTTTATACATATGCCGGAGTATTCACTTCAGGGCGGAATGTTTGGGGCGCTGTCCAAATATCATATAGATCTCGCGAGAAGATCGTGTGATTCAGTTATATTTCTAATTCACATTTTGCCAACTTCTTGTGTAAGGAAAGTGTATCAGAACAAACTTATGCACTACTGTTTATATATAATAACATCTGAGATGTTTGTTGACTAAAATATTGCTATCTTCCGGGTTTAAAGCAAAACATGACTCACTACACGTATGCTTGAAAAAAAATGAATAAATCAACAACAACTCTTTTTAAAAAAAAATCTTTGGGAAAACCCCTCACGACTTTCCTGTACAGCAATACGCTCGTTCTTCTTAATTAAAGACAAACGCTCAGGTCACAAGCCTTTGTAGACGGTGTCCACTCTACTTGATATCAAGGGTTTTGAAAATGACAATGCCGTTAGAGATTAATTCGGTATTTGTTGTTCGAATTTCGATATTTACGTGTGTAACTATTCAATAATGGAGGCTGAGAAGGTTGGGTTATGTTAGCTTTATGTAGAATATCGAAAAACGGAACATAAATATGAAATCACCTTCAGACTGCCAGCTTTGATGATTATAATAATCATGTTGTAAAACGGTGAGAAACTTGATACTACTGACAAACCTTCAAAACGCTAGCATATAATAACATGATGATTGTCCTTATATTGTCTTTAGCATGACCATAAGGAATGGCATACTGAACCGAACCTGAGCACAGTAATTACAGTTGAACACAGATCTATTGCTGTTAGTCTAAACCTCATTTTTATTCACACAACTTGTTCTGTATACATGGTAACACGTATACACCAGCAGGTTCTGTATTCACAAACTATCTCAACTTGAATTTGCATCCATGATGCATTTTTCAAAACGGCAATATCAGACGTCTGTTTCACCAACATTTTACTTAAATACTTACTTAGTTTTGACCGGTTATTTATCTTTTGTATGATCAACATAAATAAAACAATATGCAATTTTACTGAAACCAGTCTGAAATCATGATCATCTGGATGCTTTTCTTAGATTTAAGTTTTTAAGAATATCGGTATATGTTTGTTAAACAAAAGACAGTTTATACTTATGGATGTTTTGTTTTACATGTGTTCTTAAGACAAAGTTTGTCTATATCAAAGTAATAACTGACAGCAATAATTAAACTTTTATTAACGAGACTAGCTCGACTAAAATATTTATGTTATATGTTATACAGTAAGAGGAAGGCCAGGTGGTGGTCCTACTCGGAATCATTCTGAGGTCTTCCTCCATCAGTAAACTTGAATACACCATATACAACGTACTATGTGTTGAAAGTTGCGTTAAACACAATTCAAAAATGTTCTGTGAATAATGAGGTGATATTTATTGAAGTGTGAAGGATTCAAAAGAAAGCTTTCGAAATGTTATTTTTCTTTTCATTCCAATGTGATACCTGATAGTAAAATATTATGGCCATGTCTCACCTTACACATTACATATAAAATATCCTAACCTCCCATTCTCGGGGTCAGGAATAAGCAAACAGTTTTTTTTTTATGATTGGTAGCCATATACAAAGATAGAGCAAATAGTAGTATATTAAAGCTGTACAAAGCCATTGTTATAGTGACAACCGTTTGTTTTAGTTTCAAACGAACCATCAAATGTCGATGTATCATAATTAACCCTACGATAACGCAATCTTAACCGCTTTTAGGTGACGGATGTTGTGCAACATAAACATGTACAGCATATCTGACATAGTTGAAAACGTAACCCGACCTCCTTTTCATTGTTACATACGGTCGACTGGGCGAGTGTCAGTTATACGTTTTATTTTTAAAATTATCAAGATCGGGTGGGAACGTACAAGTATATGTTTACGACATTCATGAATACTTGAAAAGTTTTGTGTATACAGCTATATAACCATTATTATTACCACAAAAATGTTGGGTGAAGTTCATCCATCCCATCTGTTATAAACCTACACTGTACTTTAGTTGAAATACAATCCCAATCCTTAACCTAATCAAAGATCCTCCATATCTTGACATGGTATTGTGGCATTCATACCTCATATACACAAAAATATGGCGCGAATGTGTAAACTTTATGCCACGTCCTCCCAATCTGGGGAATACTACCCCTCTGCATGGGATGGTATACTAGTATACAGTAGTTGGAATGTTCTAAGCACTAAATCTCTTGATTCATAACTTGTTCTTAAACCACCTAGACTTTAGTTTATCTTCTGCTTATAGTATATGCAATTTTTTCCTATTTCTTCTAGGTTTGGCTAACCTAAATATGAACACCACCATCTGCTACTGTCTACTAAACATACCATTTGTTCCCCTGTTTTAATTATTTACAACTAGTACATGTATCAAGTTATGAAGTTGGGGTGGGAACGTACTGAATCTGTCGAGCATACACTATAAAATTCACGTCTATGATGGTGCAGTTATATTAAATGCCAATAAGTTTACAGAGCAACGCACTTCTGGCTCAGTGAACACATTACATGCACAGAGTATTCTAAAAGTGTCTATTTCCATAGATAGTCATCTGTTGTTCCTACAATGCATGAAAACACACGGAAATACATACATACTGTTGTTTTACGATTTCGGTGGTTTGGTGACAATTTTTACAATTTTGTCCATGTGTCCGTCCGCGTATCCATCTTTATCAGACAGCACCCAGTGTCAGCCAAACTTGGCACAACTCATTACAATGTTCCTCTCTTCTCATCTATAAAAGTGATAATTTTAAGCATTTTTCAAAAAAAGTATGACCAACCAATTAACATGCTCTGTTTTCTCGAGCGAAAGAATCTTACTACCGTCATGTTAGGGAGGTAATTGGAAAGTGAGACCTATAGAGAATATCGCAATTACCCTTAAAATGCTTTGTGAATTTCATCCATTCTCATCTTTTTGGTAAATTGTTTTTAGTATATCTCCATGATACACCTGTGACTGGTTCCTAAACCATATGTTGATTGTATGATCTAGGATACACCAGTCTAGTGTGATTAGTTTCTACTCACAAACATTACCATCTGACACCGTCTACCTAGCGCACACTGTATTTACCCAGGACGTTTTTGTCGGTTTTAATATCAAATGAAATATTCCCTTACGTTACCATATGTTGGCGTGTTTTCTATTGCAATAAGTTCTAATATCCACTCAGAGTCCATGGCACACATACATTGCTGCACACAGTTTTCTCTGCTGTACTAAAACGCCATATAAGCTTCTACATAATAACATGGCTTGGAAGCACAGATCGTCACCAAAACAAGAGTGTGACAGACTTTATGAATTCTGTGCTAAGTTTTAAACACCCATATCAAGTCCCCTGGTAATGACAAGTCATGCCAGCTTTCTAAAACAACCATCTGTTTTCATCTTCACTTCATGGGGCATTGTATTTTTGAGCAACAATAAATAGGTAGTAATTATATAGGTAGTAATCATATAGGTAGTAATTACATAGGAAGTAATTATGCAGGCAGTAATTATACAGGTAGTAATTATATAGGTAGTAATTATATAGGTAGTAATTACATAGGAAGTAATTATACAGGCAGTAATTATACAGGTGGTAATTATATAGGTAGTTATTATATAGTAATTATATAGGTAGTAACTATACAGGTAGTAATTATTATATAGGTAGTAATTATATGGTAGTAATTATATAGGTAGTAATTATACAGGCATTAATTATACATGTAGTAATTATACAGATAGTAATTATATAATAATTATATAGGTATTTATTATATAGTAATTATATAGGTAGTAATTATACAGGTAGTAATTATAGTAATTAATATATAGGTAGTAATTTTATGGTAGTAATTATTTAGGTAGTAATTATATAGGTAGTAATTATACAGGCAGTAATTATACAAGTAGTAATTATACAGGTAGTAATTATACAAGTAGTCATTATACAGGTAGTAATTATATAGGAAGTAATTATATAGGTAGTAATTTTATAGGTAGTAATTATACAAGTAGTAATTATACAGGTAGTTATTATATAGGTAGTAATTATAAAGTAGATATATAGGCAGTAATTATATAGGTAGTAATTATATAGGTAGTAATTATACAGGTAGTATTTATACAGGTAGTAATTATATAGGTAGTAATTATAAAAATTGTAGTAATTATACAGATAGTTATTATATAGGTAGTAATTATATAGGTAGTAATTATATAGTAATTATATAGATTGTAATTGTATAGTAATTATATAGGTTGTAATTATATAGGTAGTAACTATATAGGTAGTCATTATATAGGTAGTTATTATACAGGCAGTAGTTATACAGGTAGTAATTATATAATAGTAATTATATAGGTAGTAATTATACAGGTATTAATTATAGTAATTATTATATAGGTAGTAATTATATGGTAGTAAATATACAGGTAGTTATTATATAGGAAGTAATTATACAGGTAGTAATTATAGTAAATATACAGGTAGTAATTATATATGTAGTTATTATACAGGTAGTAATTTTATAGGTAGTAATTATATAGGTAGTAATTATACAGGTAGCATAGAAAAGTTCAACAACAGCCTGTTACTACTGTTGGTGCAAGAGAGGAAAAAATAAAATAAACATCTGTTTGAACCTTTACTAAAATACATTCCCTTTTCCAAAGTGAACATGTATTTAGATTCTGACGTGCAATGATGACACGTGTCCCTTCAGTAAGGTCAGTACTATGCGGTCAAATGATTACCTGTCACGTTGCTTCAGTAAGGGCACTACTAGAGTATCAAATGATCACCTGTCACGTAGGTCACTACTAGACTGTTAAATAATCCCCTGTCACGTCGCTTCAGTAAGGTAACTACTAGACTGCCAAATGATCACCTGTTACGTCGCTCAGCTGGTGTCCCTTCAGTAAGGTCACTACTAGACTGCCAAATGATCACCTGTTACGTCGCTCAGCTGGTATCCCTTCAGTAAGGTCACTACTAGACTGTCATATGACCATCTGTCCCTTCAGTAAGGTCACTTCTAGACTGCCAAATGATCACCTGTCACGTCGCTCAGCTGGTGTCCCTTCAGTAAGGTCACTATTAGACTGCCAAATGATCACTTGTCCCTTCAGTAAGGTCACTTCTTGACTGTCAAATGATCACCTGTCCCTTCAGTAGGGTCACTACCAGACTGCCAAATGATCACCTGTCCCTTCAGTACGGTCACTATTAGACTACAAAATGATCAACTGTCCCTTCAGTAAGGTCACTACTACACTGTCAAATGATCACCTGTCCCTTCAGTAAGGCCACTACTAAACTGCCAAATGATCACTTGTCCCTTCAGTAAGGTCACTTCTTGACTGTCAAATGATCACCTGTCCCTTCAGTAAGGTCACTACCAGACTGCCAAATGATCACTTGTCCCTTCAGTACGGTCACTACTAGACTGTCAAATGATCAACTGTCCCTTCAGTAAGGTCACTACTACACTGTCAAATGATCAACTGTCCCTCCAGTAAGGTTACTACTACACTGTCAAATGATCACCTGTCACGTCGCTCAGCTGGTGTACCTTCGGTAAGGTCACTACTAGACTGCCAAATGATCACCTGTCCCTTCAGTAAGGTCACTACTAGACTGTCAAATGATCACCTGTATCTTCAGTAAGGTCACTACCAGACTGCTAAATGATCACCTGTCCCATCAGTAAGGTCACTACTAGACTGCCAAATGATCACCTGCCCCTTTTAGTAAGGTCACTACTAGACTGCCAAATGATCACCTGTCCCTTTTAGTAAGGTCACGACTAGACTGCCAAATGATCGCCTGTCTCTTCAGTAAGGTCACTACCAGACTGCCAAATAATCACCTGTCCCTTCAGTAAGGTCACTACTACACTGTCAAATGATCACCTATCCCTTCAGTAAGGTCACTACCAGACTGCCAAATAATCACCTGTCCCTTCAGTAAGGTCACTACTACACTGCCAAATGATCACCTGTCCCTTCAGTATGGTCACTACTACACTGTCAAATGATCACCTGTCCCTTCAGTAAGGTCACTACTACACTGTCAAATGATCACCTGTCCCTTCAGTTAGGTCACTACTAGACTGCCAAATGATCACCTGTCCCTTCAGTTAGGTCACTACTAGACTGTCAAATGATCAACCGCCACGTCGCTCAGCTGAGATAGCTTCTGTTACAAGTATCAATACTTGCTGTTCTGCTGTTGCAATATTCTTCTATATCAAATTGGGCACAATTTTATCTTATGCCAAAAAGAGTGTTGTACAGTGTACACCTTAAAGATGCTGTGTACTGAAAAAAACATAACCTATTTGTTCAAGGATAATGTTTTATTCTAGTTATTTGCCGGTTGTCCATAGGTGTTCTGTGAAGATGGGGGTGGGGGGTGTGGGGGGGGGGGGGGGGGGGCTGATGTCGTCCGAAATGGTGGTTGAAAGAGCCTCCCACAAAACAATACATTCATAATCTTCTATTGTCCATTAAGATAATCTCTTGTTTTGGAAGTTATTGTTCAATATTAAGTTATATCGAGCACGTACCACGCCTCCTTCAAATACTTTGTTTGACAGTTATCTTTACTCGAACCGTCTTAGCCGCTGTCTCAAGATCAGTGAACTCTCATCGCTGGGGTATTGGGTTCGATTTAAGCTGAGTCTTAACTGTTTATGTGAGAAAGTCTGCCAGAGGCTTGCAGAAGGACGCTGGTTTTATTCAGATCCATCCTGCAGCCTTCCTTTAGCAATAAAACTAGATTGCACATAAAACACGCGGTGTCTTAAAAAATTGCCACAAGTCCTATTCAGTAAATCCAGTGAGATATCTTCTCGTCTTTACTCTACACCTCCTTCAAATACTTTGCTTTCAGTAGTTGTATGTTTATCAACTATAGACGTTGCTGTCATAATATGTCTTACAGAAACTGTCGATAATATATTTATAAACACCTTAACTCGTGATTGTGACATTATTGACTTGCTCTGGGTATGATTGTATTGTTATTTCCCTCTAGTAACATCTGATATATATTTTATATATTGTTTGTAACAAAAAGGTTAATGACATTTTAACTTACAAATATCAGTACAATACATCTACTTTTCACATAATTTGCCTTTATCAGTACACTTTATTGGCAAATATGCCATCGTCCCCTCTGTCTAAAATTACCTGTACTACAACCTTTGTACTGAATATATAGATATCCTTTTCCAAAATACACACACAAGAAAATTTATGTTCAACAAATGACGTGGTGTATTTTTTTTACATCGAGTGTGAAGCATGTTCTAACTACTCAGACAAATCATGGTCGAAGTGTTCTTAGGTAGAATCAGTTCTAAGCTTATTTTGATTAAGTATCTTGCTCAAGGACACTACACTGAAGCATGTCGGAGAATCGAACTCACAACTCCCGGTCGTGGATCCGATGCTCTAGCACTGGACCACGCGCTCCGTACGGACACCACAACAGCATAACCATCATTAATATACATTTAAGTTACATACATACGAAAGAAGTGCCATGTAACATGTGTCAACAACCTTGGAACAGTCAGTAGCACATCCGACACTCAGATAATGTGTTACTCTAGGCATACACAATGGCTGGTGTTTGAATGTATGAATTTAGCGGAGCGGTAGAGTGGTGGATAGAGTGTTAGTTCTTCACGCCGGCTCGACCATATGCCTCACACAAAATAACACCCAGTACGGGTTCTACTCAGGAAGCGGGCTCAAATAAGCTTTAAGCTTTATTCGCAATCAATTTCGAAAATAGAAAAATAAATTAACATAAACTAATGTATAAATAACCGGTAATATTCAGAATATGACGTAAACTAAGTACTTAATATAAAGTACATACGACGGGGTGAATTAAATTTATCATTTTGTGTGCCAACAGCCTAGTAAACATTCACTTATTCAGTCCACAGATAATGCAGTCTTTGTATCATGTTTAGTTTATACCCTGCTCTGCTCTGTTCATTGCACCTTTATGATGTGTGTGTCTACGTTATGAATTGTGGGCGTTATATTTTGGAGTTGGTTCAACACTAGGTCTTTTCACTTGGAACGCAAGCTACCTGCTCGATTGATGCTTTGCATTTGCCGGATAGACTTAAAACCTGCGGTGCTTGGTTGCATTCAACGCGTTTTTTTGTTGTTGTTTTTTTTGTTGTTTTTTATTTTAATAGGTTTTAACGCTATTTTCAACACATTACAGATTATATATGCCATATCTAGTTTTAATGGTGGAGGAAGACCTCAGAATGTATCTGAATAGAACCATCGCCCTTCCACAAGTAACTGACAAACCTACGACCTTAGCGGTGAACGGTAAAGTGATCTTGACACGGCACCTTAGACAACTGGGCCACGGAGGACCCCTTCAACGTGTCTGTAATGTCGTATTGCAATGTGCCAGCGTCATTCTCTTAAGTTGTATTGAATGCTTAAAAACCCAATTTAGACTTGTTGTTTATTATATAATAAATATCAATGAAGCATATGCAGTTTTACTGCAACCAGTCCGAAATCATGATTATCTGGCTGATTTCTTAGATTAAAGTTTTGAAGTAAAAATTTATATGTGTTGATGAAGCAGCAGTCGGTACTATATTGCTTTCTTAGGGTCAAATTGCCGAAACATGATGCAGTCTTACGGCGGTATTTGGGATTGCGGACCCCATTCAATGTGGAATATTGCTTAATCTGGTGCCATGTGTCACGAGGGGGTGTTGTATGTCTAATAACCATTCAACAAAACACTCAATAAAACCAGTACTGTCATCTTCTTCTTTTGGGCGTGTTCTCTTCCCAAAAGGACCCGTTGATATACAAGTACAACCAAATACTTTAGTTTATATTTATTTATAACATCGATTATGAAAAAAAATATTATAACTTAGACAAACACGCTCGAAGTCTTCCTGTGTAGAATTAAAAATACTAATCATATGCTGATAAAGTTTCTTGCTCATGGACACCACATATAGCCATGGTAGAGGATCAGACCTATTTCCCTCCGACCATGAATCCGATACTGCGTCACACGCTCAACACATACAACCAAAATAGTGTTGAAAGTGACACACCACACTGTATACGTCGCCATTACAACCCCAGCCTCCAGCAGAGTTAGTTTGACTCGACCCACGATGTTTTGTAAAGTTGTTACTAACGCCACTGCAGTCACATTATCATTATCCGAACATCATCTCAAGTCATTTAAATCACGGCATGCTTCGTGAGTTTTAGGAATTTGATTCAAAGATACACAAGACACTTTATGGCAGTATGTAAATGATTAATGTGAGAAGGTGGCGTACTAGATATACTGTCTGTTCTTGTATACATGAACATCGTGTCATCCTGGATGACACCTGCTGAGATTCGCTTGTATGTTCATATAATTGGGTTAAATCAACAAAACAGTTTATACTTATTTATTTTAGATATATTGCAAAATAAGTTTAGAGCTCATATAAGTTACTATCAAGTCCGCTTTCTGGGTATAACCAGTATTGAGTGTTGCTGTTTTAAAGGCCATCGGGTCGAGTCTGGGTAGAACCAGTATTGAGTGTTGCTGTTTTAGAGGCCATCTGGTCGAGTTTGTGTAAAACCAGTATTGAGTGTTGATGTTTTTGAGGCCATCTGGTCGAGTCTGGGTAGAACCAGTATTGAGTGTTGCTGTTTTAGAGGCCATCTGGTCGAGTCTGGGTAGAACCAGTACTTAGTGTAAATGTTTTAGAGGCCATCTGGTCGAGTCTGGGTAGAACCAGTACTGAGTGTTAATGTTTTAGAGGCCATCTGGTCGAGTCTGGGTAGAACCAGTATTGAGTGTTGCTGTTTTAGAGGCCATCTGGTCGAGTCTGGGTAGAACCAGTACTGAGTGTTAATGTTTTAGAGGCCATCTGGTCGAGTCTGGGTAGAACCAGTATTGAGTGTTAATGTTTTAGAGGCCAACTGGTCGAGTCTGGGTAGAACCAGTACTGAGTGTTAATGTTTTAGAGGCCATCTGGTCGGGTCTTGGTAGAACCAGTACTGAGTGTTGCTGTTTTAGAGGCCATCTGGTCGAGTCTGGGTAGAACCAGTATTGAGTGTTGCTGTTTTAGAGGCCATCTGGTCGAGTCTGGGTAGAACCAGTACTGAGTGTTGCTGTTTTAGAGGCCATCTTGTCGAGTCTGGGTAGAACCAGTACTGAGTGTTAATGTTTTAGAGGCCATCTGGTCGAGTCTGGGTAGAACCATTACTGAGTGTTGCTGTTTTAGAGGCCATCTGGTCGAGTCTGGGTAGAACCAGTATTGAGTGTTAATGTTTTAGAGGCCAACTGGTCGAGTCTGGGTAGAACCAGTACTGAGGCTTGATGTTTTAGAGGCCATTTGGTCGAGCCTGGGATCGGACCCACGACCACTGAATAGTGTGGCTATCACTTTATACACTGCGTTTAGCGCCAAGTCTATCCCAGAACATGATATCTCTCATTCGCTTTTCCACCGTACAGATCACAGAAATACATCAAATTA
The DNA here is from genome assembly GCA_029582155.1 of Panopea generosa. NCBI lineage: Eukaryota > Metazoa > Mollusca > Bivalvia > Adapedonta > Hiatellidae > Panopea > Panopea generosa. Next base: position 45,577,970 of record CM055895.1, read on the forward strand.
ACACAACATGTCAATGTCTTGTGTAAATACGCATCTATAAAATGTTATCAGTAATCGGTTATATTGTTTATTCTTACTACATTTTATGAAGACAAAGTGTTATTGTTATTAATTGTTATTAATTGAATGTAACGATTTGCAATATAAAACCGTTTATGTCTGCGCCAGTGCACAAATGATAATCAATGTGGTGTTTTAATACGGTTTTGCGATTTATGATTCGGTCCATTTGGGATCGTGGGGCTTATTAAATGATGTTCGAAAATAGCTCGAGCCGGTGCTGTAGTATGTAGAACGGGCCCAGCTCTCCCGATTGTGCCCTTACATACCAATGAGTTTGAGCACGTTGATTGGGCATTTGCTTCAAGAAACCTTTGAATGGCGTCGTAGTTTGGTAAGCATTCAGGGACAGGTATGGGTTTCCCTGCTCCAAAAGACCAGATCGGAAGATATCAGGTTCTTGAATAGACTAGCTGGTGTTGGGTGAGGAAATTAGAGGGCTGATCGGAATATATCGTGTTCTGGAAAAGACTAGCTGGTGTTGGGTGAGGAAATTAGAGGGCTGATCGGAAGATATCAGGTTCTGGAATAGACTAGCTGGTGTTGGGTGAGGAAATTAGAGGGCTGATCGGAATATATCGTGTTCTGGAATAGACTAGCTGGTGTTGGGTGAGGAAATTAGAGGGCTGATCGGAATATATCGTGTTCTGGAATAGACTAGCTGGTGTTGGGTGAGGAAAGGTGAGGACTGATCGGAAGATATCAGGTTCTGGAATAGACTAGCTGGTGTTGGGTGAGGAAAGGTGAGGACTGATCGGAAGATATCAGGTTCTGGAATAGACTAGCTGTGTTGGGTGAGGAAATGTGAGGACTGATCGGAAGATATCAGGTTCTGGAATAGACTAGCTGGTGTTGGGTGAGGAAAGGTGAGGACTGATCGGAAGATATCAGGTTCTGGAATAGACTAGCTGGTGTTGGGTGAGGAAAGGTGAGGACTGATCGGAAGATATCAGGTTCTGGAATAGACTAGCTGTGTTGGGTGAGGAAATATGAGGGCTGATTGGAATATATCGTGTTCTGGAATAGACTAGCTGGTGTTGGGTGAGGAAATGTGAGGGCTGATCGGAATATATCAGGTTCTGGAATAGACTAGCTGGTGTTGGGTGAGGAAATTAGAGGGCTGATCGGAAGATATCAGGTTCTGGAATAGACTAGCTGGTGTTGGGTGAGGAAATGTGAGGACTGATCGGAAGATATCAGGTTCTGGAATAGACTAGCTGGTGTTGGGTGAGGAAATGTGAGGACTGATCGGAAGATATCAGGTTCTGGAATAGACTAGCTGGTGTTGGGTGAGGAAAGGTGAGGGCTGATCGGAAGATACCAGGTTCTGGAATAGACTAGCTGGTGTTGGGTGAGGAAATGTGAGGACTGATCGGAAGATATCAGGTTCTGGAATAGACTAGCTGGTGTTGGGTGAGGAAAGGTGAGGACTGATCGGAAGATATCAGGTTCTGGAATAGACTAGCTGTGTTGGGTGAGGAAATATGAGGGCTGATTGGAATATATCGTGTTCTGGAATAGACTAGCTGGTGTTGGGTGAGGAAATTAGAGGGCTGATCGGAATATATCAGGTTCTGGAATAGACTAGCTGGTGTTGGGTGAGGAAATTAGAGGGCTGATCGGAAGATATCAGGTTCTGGAATAGACTAGCTGGTGTTGGGTGAGGAAATATGAGGGCTGATCGGAAGATATCAGGTTCTGGAATAGACTAGCTGGTGTTGGGTGAGGAAATGTGAGGGCTGATTGGAATATATCGTGTTCTGGAATAGACTAGCTGGTGTTGGGTGAGGAAATTAGAGGGCTGATCGGAATATATCGTGTTCTGGAATAGACTAGCTGGTGTTGGGTGAGGAAATTAGAGGGCTGATCGGAAGATATCAGGTTCTGGAGTAGACTAGCTGGTGTTGGGTGAGGAAAGGTGAGGACTGATCGGAAGATATCAGGTTCTGGAATAGACTAGCTGTGTTGGGTGAGGAAATGTGAGACCAGATCGGAAGATATCAGGTTCTGGAATAGACTAGCTGGTGTTGGGTGAGGAAATGTGAGACCAGATCGGAAGATATCAGGTTCTGGAATAGAGTAGCTGGTGTTGGGTGAGGAAAGGTGAGACCAGATCGGAAGATATCAGGTTCTGGAATAGACTAGCTGTGTTGGGTGAGGAAATGTGAGACCAGATCGGAAGATATCAGGTTCTGGAATAGACTAGCTGTGTTGGGTGAGGAAATGTGAGACCAGATCGGAAGATATCAGGTTCTGGAATAGACTAGCTGGTGTTGGGTGAGGAAATGTGAGACCAGATCGGAAGATATCAGGTTCTGGAATAGAGTAGCTGGTGTTGGGTGAGGAAATGTGAGACCAGATCGGAAGATATCAGGTTCTGGAATAGACTAGCTGGTTATGGGTGAGGAAATGTGAGGACTGATCGGAAGATATCGTGTTCTGGAATAGACTAGCTGGTTTTGGGTGAGGAAATGTGAGACCAGATCGGAAGATATCAGGTTCTGGAATAGACTAGCTGGTTTTGGGTGAGGAAATGTGAGGACTGATCGGAAGATATCAGGTTCTGGAATAGACTAGCTGGTGTTGGGTGAGGAAATGTGAGGACTGATCGGAAGATATCAGGTTCTGGAATAGACTAGCTGTGTTGGGTGAGGAAATGTGAGACCAGATCGGAAGATATCAGGTTCTGGAATAGACTAGCTGGTGTTGGGTGAGGAAATGTGAGACCAGATCGGAAGATATCAGGTTCTGGAATAGAGTAGCTGGTGTTGGGTGAGGAAATGTGAGGACTGATCGGAAGATATCAGGTTCTGGAATAGAGTAGCTGGTGTTGGGTGAGGAAATGTGAGACCAGATCGGAAGATATCAGGTTCTGGAATAGACTAGCTGTGTTGGGTGAGGAAATGTGAGGACTGATCGGAAGATATCAGGTTCTGGAATAGAGTAGCTGGTGTTGGGTGAGGAAATGTGAGACCAGATCGGAAGATATCAGGTTCTGGAATAGAGTAGCTGGTGTTGGGTGAGGAAATGTGAGACCAGATTGGAAGATATCAGGTTCTGGAATAGAGTAGCTGGTGTTGGGTGAGGAAATGTGAGACCAGATCGGAAGATATCAGGTTCTGGAATAGACTAGCTGGTTATGGGTGAGGAAATGTGAGGACTGATCGGAAGATATCAGGTTCTGGAATAGACTAGCTGGTTTTGGGTGAGGAAATGTGAGACCAGATCGGAAGATATCAGGTTCTGGAATAGACTAGCTGGTTTTGGGTGAGGAAATGTGAGGACTGATCGGAAGATATCAGGTTCTGGAATAGACTAGCTGGTGTTGGGTGAGGAAATGTGAGGACTGATCGGAAGATATCAGGTTCTGGAATATGCAAGCTGGTGTTGGGTGAGGTAAGGTGAGGGCTGATCGGAATATATCGTGTTCTGGAATAGACTAGCTGGTTTTGGGTGAGGAAATGTGAGGACTGATCGGAAGATATCAGGTTCTGGAATAGACTAGCTGTGTTGGGTGAGGAAATGTGAGACCAGATCGGAAGATATCAGGTTCTGGAATAGACTAGCTGGTGTTGGGTGAGGAAATGTGAGACCAGATCGGAAGATATCAGGTTCTGGAATAGAGTAGCTGGTGTTGGGTGAGGAAATGTGAGGACTGATCGGAAGATATCAGGTTCTGGAATAGAGTAGCTGGTGTTGGGTGAGGAAATGTGAGACCAGATCGGAAGATATCAGGTTCTGGAATAGAGTAGCTGGTGTTGGGTGAGGAAATGTGAGACCAGATCGGAAGATATCAGGTTCTGGAATAGAGTAGCTGGTGTTGGGTGAGGAAATGTGAGACCAGATCGGAATATATCAGGTTCTGGAATAGACTAGCTGGTTATGGGTGAGGAAATGTGAGGACTGATCGGAATATATCAGGTTCTGGAATAGACTAGCTGTGTTGGGTGAGGAAATGTGAGACCAGATCGGAAGATATCGTGTTCTGGAATAGACTAGCTGGTGTTGGGTGAGGAAATGTGAGGGCTGATCGGAAGATATCAGGTTCTGGAATAGACTAGCTGTGTTGGGTGAGGAAATGTGAGGGCTGATCGGAATATATCAGGTTTTGGAATAGACTAGCTGTGTTGGGTGAGGAAATGTGAGACCAGATCGGAAGATATCGTGTTCTGGAATAGACTAGCTGGTGTTGGGTGAGGAAATGTTAGGGCTGATCGGAATATATCAGGTTTTGGAATAGACTAGCTGGTGTTGGGTGAGGAAAGGTGAGGGCTTAGGGAGTATTTCATTTAACGTTAACATCTCATGATCAGACTAAACAAAATCTAATCTCTTATTTTATTTCCTTGCTTGTATTCTGTACTCTCGAGTGACGGTTTCGTCATATATTGCTTGATCAAAATATTTTCTTAATTTGAGGACTTTGAGTTATGCAACTTAAACCACTGGCATGCGTTAGTAGATGAACTTTAACCATATTACGTTGGTAAGGGCTACAGGTAATGTTTTATATTTGCTTCTCAAGCTGAAGTCCGAACACCTGGAGTTTTTAATCAAGACAAACTCTCGATTTACACTTGTATATATGTCTTTTGCCACGTAGCAGCATGATACATTGAATGTCGCGAGCCCTGTATTGTCCAAAACCATCACGTGGCCGGTTGTTTTTCAGTTATTTGATATGTTTATTTTCTAAACATTTATTTTTTTAAACTAAAAAGAAAATGTGTGAATCATATGCTATTTATATATATATATATAAGAGAAGTATGATCGACATGCCTCAACGACCGTTTTGTGTTTAACTTGGCGGTATGGACAGTTTACTGTCACATGCAATAACGATGCAGTTTTCACGCTTTGTAAAGCACACAACAATAAAGAAATGAGATATATGGCGGCAGATCTGAGAGGCAAAGTACGTATAAAACCACCATTGGAATGGCAAACACTGTTGATATGCATATCTGTATGTTAACTATGCATATAAGCTAATAAAGCATTGCTATGACAAAAATGTCACGTGGTGTTATCTGATCGCCATTAAATTTTCTTGTGTTGCGATACGACATTTCGTTGATAGTTTTAAGTGGGTGATGTTTCGTTAGTTTAAAGATATTTAGTTCAACATGAAATTGGGTTGGGCCACAAGTTCTTTCAACATTTGGTTCGGCTCTTCCCTTACATCTTGTTATAATGTTTACATTAGATATCAAAATGACATATTTTAACAATTTTTCTTAACCATTAAATGTTTCGTTAACCTTTTGAAAGGCGATACCATATTCTGAAACGAAAATGAAACGCATATCTATGTTTATATGGTAGTTTTACTTGAATGGATTTCAAATCGAAAACAATAAAATTTCCATTTCATAGTATAATTGTCGGTGCGTATAATGCCATTATTTCATTAAAAGATATCACAAAACTTTACCGCTACAGGACGTCCGAAGTAAAACACTGTCACTAAAATCCACAGTCAAGGCAGTATTGCGTATGCCTACAAATGTAATTTCTACATGGTGTTTATTTTGTATCAATGCATGGTCTATATTCTCTCTCTGAATTGGTTTCTCACAGTATTCTCTTGTGCACACGACGTGTTTGGAGCCGTCACAACGTCAGTTTGGAACCGACTAGTCGTATGGTACGGTCTTTCACGGGGTCGTTACACGTGGTCATTCTTGTATACATTATTTAGTTTGAAACTCATTTTCAATTTCATTTTCCCAACACTGTTTACATTTTCTGTTGGAACATATTCCGAGAAACATTCTTGCTTGCTTCGGTCTATCATCAGCGTAATGGAGGACAACCGCCTTCAATCATTGGTTTCTACTGCACTATCTCCCTATAGTTTTATGTAAAGCGCCTTAGAAACATCGAGTATGTTGTGTTTCAAAGCTGGTTGCAATTGCTAATGTCAGACTTACTGTCAAATGTTCTCCACGGGAAAAATAAAGGTTATTGTTCGATTTATTTGAACCCCACTACAAAAGGATTAGAAAAACTATTGTTCCTAGTCCGATCTCGGTGTAGCAAATATTTAAAGCATAGCGGTGAATTGTCTAAATAAACCATTTACCAATGCTCTTGTCACTTTGAATATTGATGGTTCTTGTAGTTGTGCTGCTTGATGTATTGTTTGTTTGAGTATTTAGATTCATTTGTATGCCATAAAGAGCTAATAAACGATCAGAACATTTCTTGGGATCCTGGAAGGTTGACCAGCATTCAAGCACACCCATCTCCACAAGTAACTGATATATTTCCCTTCTAAATCAGCGATAAAAGACGAATGCCAATGCGACACAATATTATATATTATTCAACATGGAGACTGACCGGGAAGGGATTCGAACTCATGACACCTGTATTAATAGTCAGATGTGCTACCGACTGAGATAACCGGGCCCTGTTCCATTTCTATGAATACCCAAGTTGTTTTTGTTCTAGGATTGTTTACTCATAATTAATAACCTGTGTAGTTTGCTAATATTTTAAGTTGTTTCTGTCGTTACTGTGGTGTAATTCTCCGGCAAAGTCAAATAACTTGACCTGCGCTGTCTTTACAAATACGTTTTGTTATTCCAAAACAGAAATCCGATATTTTTATCATGACAGGATCCTGTATTTTCAGTCAGGGAATCCATTTACGGATTTTGTAAATCTCAAAATCCTAAAGATGGTCGAGGTAGGTCAACGTTCCCAAATTCAAGACTGGTGGGGGTGGGGTTATAGCATATGTTTTCATGATTTTCACAAACATGTATCTGTTTTGATATTCATAAACTGTCGAGAGGTGTAACCCTCTCTTAATCAACCACGTGTATGTATAATATATATCGTATAACTCTTAAAGGTTGAAAATAAGCGTCATCACATCGCTATCAATTTATAGCACCAGCTTTAGCTTAATTTATTGTTATGCTAATGTTATACACAGAGTCACATTATATTTACCATATGAGAAACTGTGTAGGGTGGATCCGGGATTTTCAGGCAGGGTGGGGTTGCAACTCACATAGCGTACATAAATCTTGGGAATCCATGTATATACGTTCACAACTTTGACTGAAGTAAGACTCGTTTTGCATTTTTTTTGGATGTCCTGCTTCTAAATCTGCCAGTGAACTAAAGTTCAGTGATCTATACGCCGATTCTTCACGCATATAAAAACGTAACTGTTTTGAATTAAATACATTCACGCACATATACACACATTTATAAACTAATTCGTTACTTATGGTGATATGCCACTACAAATACTATTGTTTGAAATCACATTCATAACTTAAGTTATTGTGTCTGAAACTGATTGATGTTATATTGGACTATAACACATTAACTGTTATTGATTTGATGTTTGTATTATTTGTTGCTTTGGTGCAAATAGTGTATTACAATGTATCGCCCCATTAGTGTAAGAAAGTGTTAAGTGCCATCTCCTTTCGTGTACACTAAACACACTTTTACATTTATGTGTTCATGGAGGGTTGACGTGTTTGAGTAAGTTCTGTCATTAAGATAAACTCTAATTTTAGTCTTGTCATTGTATTTATTGTATTACAGATCCGTATTCAAACTTGTACATACACATCTTCATTAACACATATGCTTCACTGTTGGTATTGTTGGATGTTTGCATTACATACACATACATGTACATACATTATTAGATGCTAACCTCGATATAAGTGTCAATCGTATTTGTTTTCAGTTTTGGAGAATAGAAAAGATACTGATGAGGAAGTGATCGATAAACACTGCTTTTGGGTTCGTTATGGTATTCCTGACGAGGGTAACCAGGACTGGTCTTCAGAATATGTGTCAAGAATACGTAAGTTGTCTGCCTGCCTGCCTGCCTGCCTGCCTGCCTGCCTGCCTGCCTGCCTGTCTGTCTGTCTGTCTGTCTGTCTGTCTGTCTGTCTGTCTGTCTGTATGTCTGTCTCTTCTCTCTCTCTCTCTCTCTCTCTCTCTCTCTCTCTCTCTCTCTCTCTCTCTCTCTCTCTCACTGCATTTCACCCAACCTGTGTTTTCTAAGTGTTTCTCTATGAGATATGAGTAAGCGTCTAACTATGTCCGGCCGTCTGTCTATATGTTACTCAGTCCTCAGAGCATCGGCTATTCTGATATGTTCCCTTTCCTTCGAAACGTTCACATCACAAATACAAGTAAATTACACCAATTAAATTGTACACGCTTATAAATCTGGTAAATATATCTCCCATGAATGTACTCAATAATCGTGACGCCCATTATTTCGATCTGATATGACTCATGTGCTACACCCAAATTGAATGCATAGAAATCGCAACAGTGCCGTTAAATCATGTGTTCGTTTTCGGTCGTTAAATTTAACATTTATGCGCACTTTGGTCACATAGATATTTGTCTGATGTACATATGTCATGCTTAACTGAGTTTTGGTAATACAACGTGACCATGATCATGGAATGCGTTTCATTATGTTACTTACACATTCTTCATTTTCTTAATTCTTTAAAGCCCCACCCCAACCCCCGGTCAATTAAAAACGGGTCATTAATTAGTAGTAACTATGCGTCAAGTAGCCACGGATTAAAATTAATGGTATTTACAACTTGGTGTCAAATATAAAAAAGCGTAGAGCGCGTGGTCCAGTGGTAGAGCACCGAACCCATGATCGGAGGGTCGTGAGTTCGATCCTCCACCACGGCTATGTGTGATGTCCTTGAGCAAGACACTTTATCCGCATATGCTTAGTACTGGTTCTAATTAGGAAGAAATCGAGCGTGATTTAGCTTAGTTTCACAATCGAAGTAAAATAAATAAGTTTAAACTAATATATAAAAATGAGTAAATATTTCAAAAAGAATTTATTCGCTGAAATAACTACAAGAGGAACGTCACACATATGTCCAGATTGACTGTAAATAATGGTGTTGCAATGCAAAACGACTGATTCACGCCTGTTGCTAAAACAGTACATATTTATATACATGTAATTGGTTGATTAATTGACTGATGACTATGCTACCAGTTAATATTGATTCTTGCTTAAGTTTTGTTTAAACGTACTTATTTTACGTAGATTGTGAAACAAGTTATTACAACTTAGACAAATTATGCTCGAAGTACTTAGCATAAGCGGAAAAAGTGTCTTGCTCAAGGACACAACACATAGTATTCGCAGAGGATCGAACTCACGACCCTTCGATAATGGGTTCGATGCTGTACGACTGGGCCTAACGCTCCACGATTCTTGCTTTTTCACCCTTCATCGTTATTGCAACAAATATTTGGTTAAAACGATTGCTAATTTGTTTTTGATGGAAGGATGTTAGTTTTATTCAGATTTCTTAAACATTATTTACTTAGCGAAGGCCATAAGGACGTGTGTAGTTTTAATTTGTCCGTCGTCCGTCCATCCGTCGTCCGTTGTAAATGCTACACATGGCTACACGACACCTTCAGTATAAATGTACACACCTAGCCACATGTGTAAAGGATGTTAACGACCATGAACGTAATCTTGGACGAATGTCTAAACTGGCCAAAATTGGACCAGAGTAAACAGAACAGTAATGTAAATCCTGATGGATACCTTGAGTTAAATTTACTACCATTTGTATCGTATATATATCAACAATGACAATCAAAGTAATTAAAATAGTTTCACTACGATGCGTACAGACGTGACAGTGGTAGAAACGTTCACAATATTAATAACTTTTTATGCCTGTTTGCGTTTTCAGATTTAATGAGATGCTGGTTGGCATTTTTCATCGTTGCCCTGGTAGTTTTCCTCGTGGCCTATATATTCGGATTGGTTTTGTGTTGCTGGAGACAGTCGAGATGGGCGTATATAGCAGGACTGTGTGCTTATGTTGCAGGTACGTAGGAAACTCAGTTGCGGGATGGGGAAGGGGTGTAAACTGGAACTATATTCATCGAAGTATGAGGATCAGGCTCTGACTCAAAATGTCAAAACTTGTAAGATCCAAATAACATAAACTAAACAATCAAATTACTATATATTTCCAGAAACAAGCAATTTTAAAAATTAAATAAACAGAAAATGTTACAAGAAATCACATTGCTTGCCCATTATTATATAATGTTTACAACGTTTGAAATAAATCAAAATTTATGACTGAGTTCATTTCTCAGATTCAAAAACTTGATGAATATAGACCTTTAACTGAAGTTAAACGCATTGTTTGTGAAATTTGGTCTTACAACTAGCTGCTAATTTGGCCTTTACTTTCGAACTGTTCAATCCAATAAGACACATGTGCGTTATCTTAACTGAAGAAAACTGGACAAAATTCACACACCCTTTTACTTATGACCTGTTGACTACAAATGTTACAACTTGTTTTATTGATTTCACAACTTACGGTGCTAACCATAGCAGTTTCTAATTGTTAAACCTTCTAATAAAGGCATGTAGGTTTTATTGATTTTACAACAAGGAACTAACCTCAGCAGTTGCTAACTGTCCAACCTATTAAGAATACTTTATTAATTAATCGAAATAAAACCAGGTCGAAATGCACAACCACTACATATATTATTTTGGTTCCGAGTTGTGAATAAAAGGCGCCTATACTCTTGTAGGAATCAATTATTCTCTCAAATAACAACACATTGGTGTCATACATATGTTATGGTAAAATCTCTCCTTTTTGGATGACATGTGCTTGTTTCATGTTTACCAACTATAAATCATAAATAATCCAGTTTCTTCAAAACACGGCGATACTTTGAATTAATTATAGTATGGAAAACTAGTTTAATGCATGGCTGTTTGCTTTATTACAGTAAAATCTATGCCATGACATTATGTAAAGATACTGTCAAAAATCTGCTATTGTTTAACTGTCACCATACTACGATTTACTAAATTATTGTACCGTAACACATTGAGTAGTATTCTTAAATTAAGCAGGGAATTCCATGCCTGTCCCACAATTCAACGCGCACGAGAGCGTTTATAAAAAAAATGTAGCAACATGGCGGTCGAACCTGTCAATACAAGAAAAAACATAATTATATGAAATAGCTGATATATTCACCATATAACATCATAAAAGTAAAATCGTGAGAAATTTACTGAAACTTGAACTTAAACCGCACATTCATCAGGGTTTACCCAACGTAAAACTAACTGACCAATCAGCATGTTCCTACTGTTGCTGCATGCAATATATACGTGTGCAGAGAGTCTAAATATGCATGACTGCGTGTTTGTGTATATGTATATATAGTAGTGTTTAGTTGTGTACTTTTCAGAATGTGTGTTGTTTGGAAACATACATGGTTCAATTGGTAAACATTACCGAAATAATGCCCCGGGCGATTCTTTCAACCCTTACTTTGTAACAAACTTTGTTGTTTTAACAATTCGATTAATTCTGATTGGCGATGCGTGGACAACGTTATTGTATTTCAATGAGTAATACAGTTGTGTATGTAAACCTCAACATGTGTTCTTTAATTAAGGAAGTTTTAATCTTCTTATATTACCTTTACCTATTATGTTCTTAAACCCAAGTCGAAACGTATCCTGTGCAACACAAGATGTGGTTATACGTTCTTTATACACATATCAAATTACACTATATGAAGTCCATAGTTACAGCAAGACAAGGGCAACAATGCAGTCGCTGCTTATGTTAATGGTGGATTTTTATACCCATGGGGAATAATGATGCTATTTGGTTGTTATTTTACTTTCATTTCAGTTTGATGTTATTTTATTGTCTTAACAAAAACACAAATAAAATCTTCTTTTTTTTTCAAAATGTACAATTGCATCAAAATTAACAAAATTGACATATTCACGAACGTATGCTAAACGTGTAGTTTACACTGGCATGTGAAAAATATAAAACTTGCATATGTAACCAGTCCAAGAATGTTTTTTTACTTTTGAAAATTATGCTATGGAGCATATAGCTATAATAGTAATGTTTAATCTACCCACTTGCTGACGAAAATACCAACATAGGACTCTTTTGAAGAGATTCATCATTCTGAATACTTGTTTAAATGTTCCGAAATTTGTAAAATGAAGTACGTATATGTTCAAATTGTAATTTCAGCATTTTGCACGGCTGCCTCAATTGCATTCTTCCACGGGGCTGAATATCTGGAGCGCAACAAGATTGTTGACCAAGACCCCTACATGGGATTTTTTTACCTCAAGTGGAGTGGTGTAAGTGTCCCTACCTATTAAGTTACAAAACAACGTTAATATACTAGTCATGGAGTATCGCAACATATGGCCAGCTTGTGTCGTTTTAAATGTTTTTTATTATTATTATCATTATTATTATTCTGTCATAAACAACTAAGAGAGCGATGAAGACAAACTAGTAAGTCCATCGGGTGTATTTTGGCCATTATATATGAGAGTGGGACAAAGACTTTATGGAATTGGAGTTTCAACTCCATTCACGTTAACGACCAAAGCAATCTAGCAGAGGCAAGGTTCCTCATTACCTATGTTTTTTAACAATCTCTATGGTTCTTTTAGACAAAAACCCTCCGTGGCCGAGTGGTCAAAAAAGTTGCCTCAAAGTCACTAACCCCTCACAACTGAATGAGTTGAAAATTGTAATAAACCCTCATTCTAAACAGCCTGAGTTATTCAAAATCTATATTTGAAAAGTTCAGACCTATTTATAACATCGACTCTAAATACCATAGTTATGGAACTGAGTCCAACTTGAAAGTGGTTATCAAGCCACGAATTTAGCAACAGCATAACGAGATCGTTTCATATTATATATACTATACTTTTATACCAGATCTCTGTTAATTGGATGTATTCGAGGACATTATTTTGAAATTGAAGATTTTACCATGGTTACTAGTATTATCGGCAGATTATGCTATCATATTCACGAGACGTTTTGATTTTTCAAATAAAAAGGAACATCATATTGTTGGCAAAGTTTTGATACTTTGGCATGAACGACATATCTAACAACTAAGTCTCTCTACCTCGCTTCGTCTCTTCTTCTCTCTCTTTGAAAAATGAAAAGCGTATTTACTTAAAGATAACGTCTATCTCGACTGGGTTTTTTTTTTAAGGATATTTCATGATTACTATATATTGCCGTGACTTGTTATCGTCTGCTGGAGATTCAGAACGCCACCGATATTTCATGATTACTATATATTGGCGTGACTTGTTATCGTCTGCAGGAGATTCATAACACCACCGATATTTCATGATTACTATATATTGGTGTGACTTGTTATCGTCTGCAGGAGATTCAGAACGTCAACGATATTTCATGATTACTATATATTGGCGTGACTTGTTATCGTCTGCAGGAGATTCAGAACGTCAACGATATTTCATGATTACTATATATTGGCGTGACTTGTTATCGTCTGCAGGAGATTCAGAACGTCACCGATATTTCATGATTACAATATATTGGCGTGACTTGTTATCGTCAGTAGGAGATTCAGAAAGTCACCGATATTTCATGATTACAATATATTGGCGTGACTTGTTATCGTCTGCAGGAGATTCAGAAATCCACCGATATTTCATGATTACTATATATTGGTGTGACTTGTTATCTTATGCAGGAGATTCAGAACGCCACCGACAGGGAATACGGATACTCGTACATCATTGGCTGGATCGCAATGGTGCTGGCCGCCCTCACTGCTACCTTCTATTCCATTGCCGGATGTTACATTGGTGGAGAAAGATATGAAGAAAAGGTACGGTATGGTAAAAACATGTAATATGTGCACTTAATACAAATAGCAAGTATCTAGCTTATTAATAGACCAAAATAATGTCAAATACAGCTGTACATGCAAGTTATTTCTCCACCTCATGCACGGCGATTTTATTTTTGAAATTATTGCTGGGAACGGTCAGGGTGAAATCCAGTTGTGCTTATCCCTTGTGCGTTCCAGTTCGATGGTTTTCAGCCCCGCCAGGACCTTTTCAATGATGGAATGAAGCATATTATCTTCTTCTGTCGAATTATCAGTTGGAATTCACAGAAATTGTAATGTATAAGGACCAGGCTGCATGAAACCTAGATTTGCATATCCCATTTCTGTTCTGTAGTTTTTGGTTGCAGAATGGTCCGTTGAATTTTCCAAATGATACTCCTGCCCGTATTAATACCACATATTGTTAATTGACCAGTGTCCTAATATATCTGTATCAAAGAGTTTTAGAATAAGTAAATGGTATGTTTTTCAAGTATGAAACATTTATTTCTCCACAACTATTTGTTATTGATAAGAAAAATAAACTTCAATAAAAGTAGCGGACATTGTTGAATATAGACACAAATGAAAAATTTTACCTTCGTGAAAAAACAACAATGCGGAACAAATTTAAATAAAAAACATAACAAAAAGAGAAATATAAAGACATAAACATTTTTTCAAATGTAAGACAACAAGAAAAAAATACTACACACATGAATATACTAAAGGTATGAGTTGTCAAATCTCGTTGCAGAAACAATTTATTTAGTACAAGTACGTCCATCCATCATAATATATAGCAAATAAAAACTATTTCCAGGATACCTGTAAATACATTTCATTCACATTCAGGAGACCTCCGTGGCCGAGTGGTCCAAGGCGTCGTCTCAAAGTAACTTACCTCTCACCACTGAGGTCGTAGGTTCTAGTCCCACTTGCTCCAAAAACTTTATGTGAGAAAGTTTGCCTGATTTACTTGCAGAAGGACAGTGGTTCTGCTCAGATTCATTCCGAGGGCTTCCTTCACCAATAAAAAATGGATATGCCATATATAACCTGAAATGTGTTGAAAATTTCGTTAAACCCCATTCAAAACAAATATTCACATATATTGATGAACTTGACCATACTAGCACTGTGGTAATAGTTATATTTTGTACCATAATATTCAATGTGTTACTTTACCCCAGCAGGAGTACCTGGAAAAACGCCGTGGAATGGAGTACGTGGACAGGCGCTACCCGATGCCCCTTGAACCTCCTCACCCTGAATATTACTATGGTTACCCACGTGGAGTTGGCTACAACGGCCCGTACCTGTACGATATGGAAGCACGACAACAACTCCCCGCTATACAGTACGGGCCGGAACCAGACGCTGGTCAGTGGCGTTGGCAATAAATCCCGACTGGACATCTTCCATACGCGTTTGCGAAATTTTCTGTATTGATATCACCGCTGGCATTGAGCGTTGATATGTGAAAATAATGTCGTTATTGTACATGGTGGCACTTACCCAAAATGATAACGTTTAATAATGGTTTAATTTTCAAAAACTTTTACAACATATGTATATAGATTTAGTCTTCTGGGAACCACACTGTCTTTTGATTTCAATTAACAGCAATATTGACAGTATTTGTATTTTTTGTTTGTTGTTTTATTTGTTTTGTTGTTGTTTTTTGTATAATTTAAATGACAATTCGATAAATCCAACAATAAATTTATTTGACTAAACTGAACTTTTAAAATTGAAACAAAAGTATTAATTTCTAAACAGACATTATTTCACACAATTATTCCACGCATGCGCATTGTTGACTTTTATGTAGTTTCATTGTTAAAGAACATTATACGTATATATGTTTTAACCAAGAGTGAAAGTTAATATTTACCATCACCATTTATGCCATACAGTGTGTAAGCGAGTGTGGTCAAAACCATGTATGCCATACAGTGTATAAGCAAGTGTGGTCAAAACCATTTACTAGTATGCCATACAGTGTATAAGCGAGTGTGGTCAAAACCATTTACTAGTATGCCATAGTGTATAAGCGAGTGTGGTCAAAACCATTTATGCCACAAAGCAAATGTGGCCATAACCGTTACGCCATACACTGTATACGTAAATGTTGTCATAATCATTTATCATAAATTGTATACGTAAGTGTGGTCTTAACCATTTATGCCATACAGCATGATATATTTACGTCACTTTGTCATCAGTGAATTATAGAAGTTGTGGCCAAATTCACGCATTTAATGTTAGCGCAATGTCTGTATAATCATACACGTAACTATTTATGCCATTATGTCATTACATCTGCGCAGATGAAATTACATTCCTGCCGTCTATTCAACGTACGTGAGCCCACGTCACCATGGAGATGTAGCCGACAAGCATATGAGCAGATCTTTCACCATTACAAGACATCAATGGGATATTTGTTACATAATGTAATTAAATGTATTGAATGATGAATGGTACATGTGTACACATTTGTTTAAATAGTATATGTTTTAATGTTTAACCTTGTGAATGGCTCAAATTTATATATCATCAAAATTATAATTGTTTGAACATTTCTGAAAAAAATACCTAACGGCCTTTTGTAAAAATTACAGTTAATCAATATTTTTAGAAACCAGTTTTAATTAAAATGAAATATATTTTGGTACGAAAGATAAGTGCAAAGTATAACGCAAGGGACATTACCCAAGTAAAATTTTCAAACCTTTCAGATTACTTACCTTGGCAAAAATTTTGATTTACTATTTTAATGATAATTTTTGTCAGTTTTAAAATTGTATTACATTATTCCGTTATTCATTATTAATATTATAGTGTATATTACCTTTCATAATGAAAATGCGGATGTATTTGTTATCATCTTTGTATAATTTGAATATTGTTTTACCGAATATTATATTTTATAATTTGTTATTTAGATATGTACATTTTTCAATATATACACTGAAAATAAAGACTGTTGTCACGTTGTAAAACAGATATCATACAATACAAGTACTGGATAACTAGCCTTTGTCCTGTTTCACCAGCATTTAATTAATGTTTACTGAGATGGCATTGCAGTTTGTTTTACTTAAATCAATATTTATTTTGTAACAACTAAGCTACTGTTAAATTAAATGAAGATAAATCCTGGTACACAACTGGCACATAACATTGGCGAAATTATGAACTGCCTTTTATTCAGAAAAGATAAAAAATCATTCTAAAGTAATTAAAACCCTTATAGAGTTTTAGTTAAAAAAGCAATAGTCTAGAAATTTACTGTAATATGTTTTAATTTCTTTTCAAACTTCCATCACATATCTATTACTTCTGTTGTATGTGTGTATGACTGAAGCGTAAGTTCTGACTCTACACTAGCTTTGCATAGTATAAATTCACTTTGTACCTTTGTAAATTTTCATAGTTATCTACCCTGATACTCATACTCCATTTACCAGCATTATTACATTTTACACCGATAGTATTTATTATAATTATAGTAAAAAGATAAAGCATTTTTATAAATCTAAATCCAACATGACCATGCGTATATACTACTACTTAATACACGTGTTAATGTTTGGATTCTTAGATGATGTGCATGTACATTTTTACTTTTTCTTTCACTTTTTAAATGACTTTAATATCTAATTGTCATTTTTAACATGCGTATGCTAAAGACTAACAAACGGTAATTGTAAAACATTTTATAGCGTATTATTTAAAAAAACAACAAGTTTGAACCCTATGTGGTTCCATGGAGCTACATGAATAACGACAAGAGCGGATGCACTGCGACTGTTTGTTGCTAAAGGCGAATTTGTTGAAGCTCTACATTTCTACATTTGTTTTAGGTTTTAGTTTCATTTTGCATATTGCCTGATTCGAAGATTTCTTTAATATTTACATTAATATGCTATTTTTTACATGGAGTTTGAGCAAGGACTATTCCTTTATAACCGTGTTGTACTCCTACGCTGTTGAATCACAATTCATTTAAGTATTTGAACAAAAAAAAATGGTTTAAAATATTTAGTTACATGTCCTTATTCTTAGATTGGTTCTTATTGAGATTGTATATAACTTAAAACATACGCTGTTAGTATCATTATTTACCAAGTTTAAAGTTTTACAAACATGTAAACGGAATTAGATCAAGTCGGTTTCAATGTCATGTATCATTGCAATTGTTGGCATTAATGTACCATTCATTTTTCAAACCAGTCACATTTCTAAACTGTTTTCCCTTTAACTAAGTGCTTTACTAACAGCTTGGAACCATTCTCTGATTTTTGCTGGTTCTTACAATCATATTTTCTTAATAATAGATTATATTGTGTGTACGTACAAATTATCAACTATATATTAATCAATAAAACTCTTACAACTTGTGATATTATTATTTGTTTTATGTAATAATCAACAAGATCAGCCAGACTTACAATCAGTGTGTACCTGTTATCCTGTCATTCTGTTTATTGTCATTCAAAGTCATTATTTGTAATCCTTTTGATCATCTGTTAATGCTATCTGATTTAGAATCACACATTTTTGTGGGCGGTGCTTTAGCAGCTGCTCTCAGAGCTAACATGATTTTATTTTCAATACCGCAAATCTACAACCGTGTATCGTGTTAATGCAAACCTAACATCCACTAATCAAATAGTTCCAACCCCTGATAAGCGCTCGAACTCACTATAAACAGTAGATTCGCCTATTTCAACGAAAACATTAATATTATAACAAACAGCAACGATTTATACCTATAAACAATTGTGTATCGTATAAATTCCAAGTTTATATTCAGTGCTATTAATCAGCACAAAGGAATTAAAGCGCATGAATACAGGCGCGCTGAACTATGGTCACGTGACCAAAAGATTACGCCATCTTATAAATCAAATTCCAGGTCACGAACTATATCGCCAACATGTACATTGAAAGAGTCGTATATTTCGGCAAGGACTTCAGATAATAAGTACTTGATTCGGGAGTCTGATTTCGCTTTTTTCTATCATTTTAAAAATGTGTACGGTAACGAAACTTTTCTATATCTGTCTCTTATACCAAGGAACTGTACTCATTGCTTATGTCAATTAACAATCAATAATCGTTCTAAAAATAGAGACATGCTAATGTCGATCATGTGACTCGCGGTTTCTCCCAAATGTTTAAAAATAGACTTGTATTCCTAAAAAGAATTCGAGATTGATCGAGTTATCAATAATGTCAGTGCTGTTTTTTTATTATTTAGTAAATATTTCATATATTTCCAATAATTGGAACGGTAGATAATTTCCATTTAAACATATTAGAGTTAAAGCATTTGTGTTTCCGTAGCTAAAATACGAAAACATCCAGATGTGTCTAAAAATCGGCACCATAACATTTTGGCTAAACGAATTGTTTCACTGTTGCGCTAGAGAAATAAATAAAGCAAATAGTAAATGAATATACTCAAAGTGGAGTTTCATCGTGCTAGATTCAGAGCACTTTGATATTTTATATATACTGTATATGATAGAAAGCTTGGCATTTCTGAAAATATCACGAGTTGAGTTGAAGATACATATCTCATATCATTGAGTTGAACTATATCTTGAAGTTGGGCATTTGCAAAATTTAAGAGTTAATATTCTTACAATAGCAGAAATACACTTTCAAAGGCAAACCATTCAGTTCCGTTCTCTAACTTTTTCGAGAAAAGGGTCATTGTTAAGCATAGAACATGTAGATTCTGTACCCTGTATAAGAATCAAAGGTAATTGGGATTATTCTACTTCAACGTATGCACCCCATCAGCACTGTAGTGCTTTGATTCGTTTACCAATCGGTTCTCTTTAAGCGTATTTCAGCCAATACATCGGGCTTCTGTTTCACCAACATATTTAAGTATGTACTTAAAAATTAAAAAACTAAAATCTAAGAAAAGCATTCATATGGTCATGATTTTAGACTGGTTCTAGTACAACTGCATATGGTTTCATTGACATCCATTAAATGACCAATAAACAACCAGTCAAAACATAAATATTTATGGAAAACTTAAGAAAATGTTGGTGAAACAGAAGCCAGAATAACGACGGACTCAAAACATCTCCTGTAATTACGCCAGAAACATCTGTAATTACGCCAGTGGTTTCGGATAACGACGGACATCTGTAATTACGCTGGTGGTTTCGGATAACTACGGACTCGAAACATCTGTAATTACGCCAGTAATTTCGGATAACGACGAACATCTCCTGTAATATGCCAGTGGTTTTGGATAACGGCGGACATCTCCTGTAATTACGCGAGTGGTTTCGGATAACGACGGACTCAAAACATCTGTAATTACGCTAGTGGTTTCGGATAGCGACCGACTCAAAACATCTCCTGTAATTACGCCAGTGGTTTCGGATAACGACTTTGAAATCTCGAAGATCGCTTCCAAGTGTCTCCGACCTGGCCAATGATTATTATTCTACGATAATGAAGATTTTAAAATTGACATTTTAATGGCAGCCTGTTTTTAAAGCTTTTAAAACTGCCTTACAGTCGTCACACGAATGTCAATCGTTCAGAATAGGTTATTGACAAATTCGAAGCGTAGTTAAGTCTCGACCTAACATAGCGTGTATTGTATGCTATGGTCTATAGTTGCGTAGCAAATTCAACAGGTGTGGACAGTATGTCACTAACGGATGACATCAACGTTTGATATATTGCAGGAGAACTGACAGGTGTGGACAGTATGTCACTAACGGATGACATCAACGTTTGATTTATTGCAGGAGAACTGACAGGTGTGCAGAGTATGTCACTCACGGATGACATCAACGTTTGATATATTGCAGGAGAGCTGACAGGTGTGGACAGTATGTTACTAACGGATGGCATCGACGTTTGATATATTGCAAGAGAGCTGACCGATGTCGACAGTATGTTACCAACGGATGACATCGACGTTTGATATATTGCAGGAGAGCTGACAGGTGTGGACAGTATGTTACTTACGGATGGCATCGACGTTTGATATATTGCAGGAGAGCTGACAGATGTGGACAGTATGTCACTAACGGATGACATCAACGTTTGATATATTGCAGGAGAGCTGACAGATGTTGACTGTATGTCACTAACGGATGACATCGACGTTTGATATATTGCAGGAGAGCTGACAGGTGTGCAGAGTATGTTACTTACGGATGGCATCGACATTTGATATATTGCAGGAGAGCTGACAGATGTGGACAGTATGTCACTAACGGATGACATCAACGTTTGATATATTGCAGGAGAGCTGACAGATGTTGACTGTATGTCACTAACGGATGACATCAACGTTTGTTATATTGCGGGTGAGCTGACAGATGTGGACAGTATGTCACTAACGGATGACATCAACGTTTAATATATTGCAGGAGAGCTGACAGATTTGGACAGTTTGTCACTAACGGATGACATCAACGTTTGATATATTGCAGGAGAGCTGACAGATGTGGACAGTATGTCTTTAACGGATGACATCAACGTTTGATATATTGCAGGAGAGCTGACAGGTGTGGACAGTATGTCACTAACGGATGACATCAACGTTTGATATATTGCAGGAGAGCTGACAGGTGTGGACAGTATGTCACTAACGGATGACTTCAACGTTTGATATATTGCAGGAGAACTGACAGGTGCGGACAGAATGTCACTATTAGATGACTTCAACGTTTGATTTATTGCAGGAGAACTGACAGGTGTGGACAGTATATCACTAACGGATGGCATCAACGTTTGATATATTGCAGGACAGCTGACAGATGTGGACAGTATGTCACTAACGGATGACATTAACGTTTGATATGTTGCAGGAGAGCTGTCAGATGTGGACAGTATGTCACCTACGGATGACATCAACGTTTGATATATTATAGGAGAGCTGACAGGTGTGGACAGTATGTCACTTACGGATGACATCAACGTTTGATATATTGCGGGAGAACTGACAGGTGTGGACAGTATGTCACTAACGGATGACATCAACGTTTGATATATTGCAGGAGAGCTGACAGATGTGGACAGTATGTCTTTAACGGATGAAATCAACGTTTTATATATTGCAGGAGAGCTGACAGGTGTGGACAGTATGTCACTAACTGATGACATCAACGTTTGATATATTGCAGGAGAGCTGACAGGTGTGGACAGTATGTCACTAACGGATGACTTCAACGTTTGATATATTGCAGGAGAACTGACAGGTGCGGACAGAATGTCACTATTGGATGACTTCAACGTTTGATTTATTGCAGGAGAACTGACAGGTGTGGACAGTATATCATTAACGGATGGCATCAACGTTTGATATATTGCAGGACAGCTGACAGATGTGGACAGTATGTCACTAAAGGATGACATTAACGTTTGATATGTTGCAGGAGAGCTGACAGATGTGGACAGTATGTCACTTACGGATGACATCAACGTTTGATATATTGTAGGAGAGCTGACAGGTTTGGACAGTATGTCACTTACGTATGACATCAACGTTTGATATATTGCGGGAGAACTGACAGGTGTGGACAGTATGTCACTAACGGATGACATCAACGTTTGATATATTGCAGGAGAGCTGACAGGTGTGGACAGTATGACACTAACGGATGACATCAACGTTTGATATATTGCAGGAGAGCTGACAGGTGTGGACAGTATGTCACTTACGGATGACATCAACGTTTGATATATTGCGGGAGAGCTGACAGTTGACATGACGTGTAATGAGAACCTTAAAGTAAGTAAAAGTATACTTCAGTTAAGTATTTGTTGATTATAGTGTCGCCCTTTCTGAAAGGGCCAGCCGTAATGGGCACATTACAGTTACACCGCGAAAGATATCCTTGTCTGGCGTCAGACTGTTAGACATGCGGTACCCCTCCTCGATTTACTTAGCTGTTGGGTGAGCAACCGGCCGCATCAGAAAAAAAAACAAATGCTTCCACCGAGATTTGAAATGGGCAACTGCGTACAAGTTTTATATAAAAGTGTTGTTATATGTCCGTGATATCTGTTGATTCTAAAACGCCTACTAAAACATGGAAATAAAACATTTCCGTGCTACTATGTCTACATTTAAGTCACGTGATCAAGACGTCAGAGACTCAATAAAAATACCTTTTTGGTCATAAAATGGATTGAAATGAAACTGAGATAAAAGAGTCATTCGATAAGTTTTAATTTACATGCATCTGTGCGTAATTATCCATTCGTGGTGGGTGTACAAAGTAACCATAGTAATTATCGACAATGTAACAATTCTAATTGAACCAAATACAGACGTTACAAAACCAGAAAAATACACAATCAACAATATGTTGTCCGTAAGGCTTTACCTGGCACTCACTATTGTTCGGGCGTTGAAACACCTTCTCCGTGCAATCATTCGTCATGTCGATATGATGCCGATTCAATAATGTTTATCGGCAGAAATATCAATATTTACGTTTGGACACTGAAAGTTAACTTACTGATATACACAAATAATTATACATAAATGACAGGTAAAACCTTACGGACTATACACGAATATAAAAACAAAACTCTCAAGGTTCATACATAAAAATTTGCTTATTTACACATGCAAACATTAAATTTTGGTGATGTAGTTTATAGCATTATAATTAAATATCAGTCTTTCTTTTGAGAAAACCGCAACGGTGGTCTCGGTGTCAAGCACCGCTTTGCATGCTGAAGGTCGTGGTTTTGATCCCCGGCCGGGTTATACCAAATACGTTAAAATCGTAAATGAAGCTTCTTCGCTTGGCGCTCAGCATTTAGAGGGTAGTTCCAGGTCTGGTCGGCCCGGTGTCGGTAAAATGTGACTGGATGGAGAATTATACATTGTGTTTGCGGCATGATACCTCAACGGTGGCAGCGCTTAGAATGCTAACTCAAGTAGACACCGTCGCGATATAACTGAAATTTGGAAAGGGAGCTAAACACCACACAACCAAACAACCCACCAAGAATATGATAATGAGTTTATGTTACAAGCATAGCATAGTTGACTGATAGGTCAAGTGGCTGGAGGACATATTCAAATATTTGTCAAATCTGAAATGAGATATGGACCAAACTTAAACTGAGTGGGTTCAAGGGAACATTCAATTTGTTTTATAAAGAATTGTCACAAAAATTTACAAAACTTCAGTGTCTTCACTTGTTTTGTATATATATATATATATATATATTATTTATCAGAGTGACAAGTACAAAAAATGTTATATTTACAATATTAGCAATTATGTTAATAAATGTTAAGAAATACCAAGTCTAATAAGGCTTATAAGTCACTGTTTTATCAAAATTGCAATTACTTCAACACAAATATAAAGCAACTTACATGACATTATTTAACAAAAATAAATAAATAAATAAAATAAAATGAATTATAACATGTTTCCATCAACGCAATGTCAAAAAGAAAAAAAGTGTTTAAATTTGCCTTGTTTTAAGTGCACTTTCTGTAAACTGTGCGATAGATACTATTACATTTTTATTTTGTAAATAAATAGTATTTAAATATTACCTAATTATATGAATGATTTGTATCACATAATACATCAATTTTTGCGTTCAAATGTTCTCTTAAAATATCAAATTTGGCAAAATATGAAATGAATTTCATCTTCAACAATATTCAAATTACACTGCTTACAAAATCTATAGTCTCTTGTTAAACCAATATACCTGTACCGACCTAACACGATTGCAACGGGAAGGGTACAGAGTATCGTTGTGTACTATACGATCTTAATTTTTGTTAAGGTTCATTTTAACATATAACTCGCACATATATTCTAATTTAATATTCTTATATATTATTAGCTTATTTTGAGAATTTATATTATTTGTATAAAATGGTTACAGTTTGTTTAAGGGACTATAAATTATCAGGATTATTAAAAAAAATGGCTAAAAACAGTTTTCCCCCTATATAATAATAATAAAAATAAAAATAATCAAGACTTTTATTAACGAGAGAATAAATTCAATCCCCCACGAGGCCCTCAAAATATTTACAAAGTACAACATTATTTAACATATAAACAGTAGAAGTAAACAAATATATACATATAAATGTAATAATGCATATCAATTTTGATGAGAGCTACACGATTTATTATAGTGGCTAAGAATATTTACTCTATTGAAAATTTAACATACTCACTTATCCCGTACTGTCAAAGTGATATCTATTCAAACATGCCAAAATAATATATTAAAAATATATTTCCCGCTGAAAATTGCAACATATTTTGTGACGTATTAAATAAGTCGCATGATTTCATTTTGATTTCAATTCAATCCGTTATGCAGGTTTACACGTAGTAAAAATAATTATCCCTTGGAAACAATCAATATGGCGATGTGAAGGTCGTAAAGCAGTATTTAAGGGCTGACTAATTTTAGAAATGGGATTTCTTTTTAAGTTTACCATTTTAATTTAAATATCGGTTTTGTCGGTTTATATCGATCCGATTTAGCAGATTTCACATACACAACCATTCTGATGGTATCTATTAATGATAATGAGATGCATTTTATCTTTTTTTAATTTATTTTTTATTTTTTAAGACAAGTAAAGTGTTTTTCCTTGAGGCATTCTCTTTAGATGAGAGGTTTCATGTAATAATATTTGATATGTGTTGCTCCATATGGATATATGCTAATAGTGTCAATTAATGGTTGTCCGATTGTGTCAGACTATCGATAAGTGTTGGTTTGAGAGATTGTGTTTGTCCGCAACCAATATGCACATAGTGTCAATTAGTGGTTGTCCGATTGTGTCAGACTATCGATAATTGTTGGTTTGAGTTGAAGTTGGCGATAATAGATTGTATCTGTCCGCAACCAATATGCTAATTGTGTAAATTAGTGGTTGTCCGATTGTGTAAGACTATCGATAATTGTTGGTTTGAGTTGAAGTTGGCGATAATAGATTGTGTTTGTCCGCAACCAATATGCTAATAGTGTCAATTAATGGTTGGCCGATTGTGTCAGACTATCAAGAATTGTTGGTTTGAGAGATTGTGTTCGTCCGCAACCAATATGCTTATAGTGTCAATTAGTGGTTGTCCGATTTTGTAAGACTATCGATAATTGTTGGTTTGAGTTGAAGTTGGCGATAATAGATTGTGTTTGTCCGCAACCAATATGCTTATAGTGTCAATTAGTGGTTGTCCGATTGTGTAAGACTATCGATAATTGTTGGTTTGAGTTGAAGTTCGCGATAATAGATTGTGTTTGTCCGCAACCAATATGCTAATAGTGTCAATTAATGGTTGGCCGATTGTGTCAGACTATCGATAATTGTTGGTTTGAGAGATTTTGTTTGTCCGCAATCAATATGCTAATAGTGTCAATTAGTGGTTGTCCGATTTTGTCAGACTATCGATAATTGTTGGTTTGAATTGAAGTTGGCGATAATAGATTGTGTTTGTCCGCAACCAATATGCTAATAGTGTCAATTAATGGTTGTCCGATTGTATAAGACTATCGATAATTGTTGGTTTGAGTTGAAGTTGGCGATAATAGATTGTGTTTGTCCGCATCCAATATGCTAATAGTGTCAATTAGTGGTTGTCCGATTGTGTCAGGCTATCGATAATTGTTGGTTTGAGTTGAAGTTGGCGATAATAGATTGTGTTTTTCCGCAACCAATGTCGCCGCACAGTGACCTTTTCGGTTACTGTCAGATCATTTGTGTTAGATTACGAGGGGAACTTTTAGTATATTGGCCGACTATCCAATTATTAATCGGCTGAACCAAACCGATTGCAACCGATAATCGGTTGTGTTAATATAAACCGATAGTAGTATACAATATACCACTTTCAGGACACTTTTCCCACCACTTAAAAATGACCAGCTCACCCAAGCTCGCTGATCATTTTAGGTGATAGAAAAGTTTCGTTGAAACCGGTATATTGCAAACTACTACCCCCACCCCACTAGACGTCTTCATGGCAATTTCCCCATCACCTAAAAATAACCAGCTCACCCAGGTTCGTCCAGACTCGGTCAGGCTCGTCCAGACTCACCCAAGCTTTAGGTGATAGAAAAGTTTTGCTGAAACCCGCATATTGTATACTTCTACCCCCACCCCACTAGACAGCCAAAATCTTAAACTGAACCCAAGAATTGAAATCACTCGAATAACCACTCCATTTAACATATGCTGGTTTCTTTTTGTAATCGCGTCGCAACACCTTTTCTATTCTAAATATGTCTTGATTTGGTTAAGCTAGTTCTTGTTCGCAGAATGATCCCACAATATTTTCGTTGTTTAAATCTTTCAGATGATACGTAACAGGCTTTGTCTTTTGGATGTCCCTAACGACAAATATTTCTTCAGTCCAATTAGGAGTGTAACCCTTTTCAAATTGTTTTTTGTATTTACTTATTCTAACCCTATCATCAATTTTGAAAGATTTCTAGATGTCTGAGATTGTTTGGATTTAGAAGAATACAAATTATATAATACATTTTCTTTAATCGTTTTCATTATTTTCTCTTCAGGTGTCATATAAATACTACCATGTTTGATCTTATAATATTTTGAGATTATTTTAGGTAAGACATCAATATAATTATTTGTATTATGTGCAGTAAATTCTTCCACATTATTCTCTTCATAGTCCTGTTAAATCTTTCAATAATTACTGCTTTTCAACAATTTCTTAAAGTGCTTATTATAAAATTCATTTCCCTCATCAACCCACAACTTTTCAGGTATTACATTCATCTCACTTAAAATGTCTTCAAATGTTCCAGCTACCTCCGAGCCAGTTTTATTCTTAAGCGACACACTCCAAACATATTTACTCAAGACATTAATTACATTTAATAGATATTTAAATCCTTTGTTATATTTTGAAAAGGTCTGCATATCAATCAAACCAGCCGGCCATATATAATCCACGCCACTTACAAAGACCCAACGTCTTGGAAAATTTCTTTTAAAGTGTTTATGAAATTCATCCGCTAATTAACTACTCCAATACGCCGACTTTTCCATTTTTTTGAGTCAAAACCTAGTTTATGTTTTATACAAATAGTTGGTTTAACAATTAAATTTTTTAGCATTTTTTTCACCAAATGTTTTTGATTTAGTGTTCTCTAAATTCTCTAACATTTTTTATCGCATGTAAATTTTTTAACTCCATTCCCGTAACAACAATCATGTTCCCGGTAAACACTGTCTAAATCATTTACCGGAGGTCCATTATCTAAAGGATTTCCAGGTCCGCAATATTTATATCCGGGAAGTGTTAACCCCCTTTTAGGGAGTAATGGTAACATAGCTTTATGAATGTCAAAACCCTGTCCCGTGTTATTCTTTACAAATTTTGTTTTTGTTATTCCGCATGACTCGCAAGTACTCTTTTGCATCAACTTTCCATTTTTTAGCCGTGTGTTAATCATTAATTCCTTTTCTTTGGATTTGAACGGCTTCAACATATTGTACAAAACACCATACATGCTGTGCCCATCTTGTAATTTTTTAATGAAGTACAAGCAGAAGTAACCACACAACATGCTGTTCTTTTCTTGATAGTGTAGTTCCGGGACCGACCATATCATCTAAATTAATTATTGCTGAATGTCCATTTAATGACGTACGTGGAGTAGTATCTCTACTTAACACCACGTCGAAGTTACGAATTTTTAATATCCAATCTAATATATCGAAGTTGTTGATGGGTTTTTGTTTTTGGGGACCCTATTCGGAGTCCCCTTCCTCTAGGAGGTCCAATTTGTAGGCCTTTTCCTACTGAAAAGCCTTTCCCCGTCAAACTAGAAATAGGCGATCCCAACGAAGCCAACAAACCAAGGAATCCCCCATTTTGCAATTGTTTATAAGTCATTTGAATATTTTTTTTTAGTTCATTAATCTGGGCTTTGTTCAAATAACTGGAATTGATTAGTTTTCTCTTATTGTTAGTATCGACTCAAAGCATTCCATTTCCAAATATTTTATTGATTCCAGAAGACGCCAAAGCATTTTCGGAATAAATTTAGCAGCCATAGGTAAAACACGACTGATCAATCCCGCCAATGCACTGAGGAATCTACCATTTTTCGTCTGAGCAGACGCTTTGCTTTGTAAATTATATTTATTTGGTTATTAGTTAACTTCAATGGCACAGCAGTCCCGGCGATACCTCCGCTTAAATGATTATTTTTCAATCTCAATGTTAATTCGCTTCTATCATTAAAAGCATGTGCTTAACTTATCTTCTGTCCATCTTTTAAATTTACTGGATATAAATGTATGTCATACATATTATATTTACATAATAATTAATTTATTTCCTACTTTATTTATACGACGTTTTCTTCATACATGCCACTTGCATAAATTTTGTAAGACCCACCAAGGAGAACATTTAACTTACAATTTAATGTGATTTGTTTAGGATCAACAGTAACACTGTCACTAGAACTACCGCCCAAGTTAAAATACAGAAGTCCAAAGTGTTCAAAATGTCTTCTATTCAACAGCGAAATGGTGTTTTTATCATTCTGTTTATATGAATAATTAATAACATCTCTAAATATTCTAACAATATTATCCCTACTATATTCAGTTTCTGGATAATATTCTCCATTACCAACTTCCAATCGAGCAGAGTGTAAATAACAATTTAAATTATCAATATTGAGTTTAAATGTATCAAAGAGATGTGGATTTTGTACTTGACTACTTTCTTTAGCAGTCCTTTTGTAAATAAATAAAAATATGTTTCGGGTCCCTAACACCAGCGGTTATTCTAAAGAATTGATTTTCCTGCTGGGTACTGACCGATTCTTGTATTATTTCTCTAAGATAAGACCATCAGAATTATATGTCATTTTTGGCACCCGTAGCACTAATTTTGCAATAACAACTCCTCCATTATCAACACCAGTTTGTTTTTGAAGATCAGAGTATCATCTTCAGTAATTTGCAAAACTATTTGTATTTGACTAGGAGGTAACAGATTCGTTTCGTAACTTTCAAAAATGAATACTTATTTAAAGGGATTATTGTATTTACTATTTTATTTTCTATAATTAAATTATGTCGTTCGTGGAAACCGGCATTGTAATCATCTTTAGTGCCATCAAATTTTGTCCTGGGACCTTAATCTAAATAAAAATACTCGTTTCGCCCAGAGGTTTTAACATAGTCAGTAGATAATTCAAGCACATCTTTTACAGCTGAATGAGAATTTCGTTTGAAGTTAAACATCGATTTTGTCCCGTTTTTTGATATATTTGACATACCAAACTATTCGGATTTAATGTATTAATGATAATAAGATGCTTTTTATCCATTATAAAAATGATATTATTTTTAATACATTTATAGCGGGTTTTTTTCCGGATATATACTCCCTTTAACAGCGACGGTTAAGACGGAAATCAAATTCATAAAGATCTGAGGACCAAACCTCAAATAAGGAACACTCAGTCGATTGGTGATTGCTACATAAGGATAATGTAGCATTAGCAATCATACATATAAATCCAAGAAATGATGACAGCTGAAAGACAGATTCAGAAACCAAACAGATCAAAACCGGGCTAGTGACTCGATAATCACTAGATAACAGTGAATAACAGTAATGTATAATCATATTAAAAGGCTCTTATTTTATAAATGTATTGAAGCTTGTGTGTGCTAGCCTTTCTGTTTAGAAATGGTCATATGAACTGTAAACTTGTATGTAATTTGTTTGTAATTATTTAACTAGTTTTGGAGCAGTATCATATATTTTACCCGAGTATATGCTGTGTAAATGTAAACCAGGCATGCATTATTGGAAAATACAGTTGTCTGCTACGTACATATAATAATAAAAATAATAATAATAAAATCTATACACCTCTAAAAAGTACAGAAGTACATGTCAGACTATCATATTCTCAGAAAGCTGAAAATACAATCAAATATGAAATGTCATCATACATGCTTCCTGGTAAGAATAATTATTTACTAACGTCAAGTATTACCAACATTATATATATGTTCTATCACAGATTTATTGGCTATTTTCCAAATTTCACAACTGCGGTAAACTCTCTACCGGTGTAATCCCACCATTGATTTTTGTTCTTTATTCTATAATTAATAATAAAAGTTTGAAGGCTTGTCATTCGAAGAGACACCAAAATGAAACAAGTGAAACTTACATTTTACTGTTTGTCAACCTCTGCACTATCAAAGTATGATGACAAAAGAAGGGGTCATATAAGAAATTTTTTCTGCTCAGTGTGACTATAGACACTATAGACAAAATGAAAGTAGACTTCCGAAATTATATATTCATACTCCAATTTCCAAGCATCAATTTTTTTTTAATTCACGATTCAAACATGACAATGCTTTCAAAATGTTCAAAATACATCAATTATGCCATTCAAAAAAAAAGGAGCATTAAAATAAAGAAAATTGCATGTATAAAGAAGAAGAAACAAGGATTATTTATAACCACCATTATGCGACTACCCAACGGAAGCACTTCCTTTTTCCAATGGTGGTACTATGCCTACAACCAAGTGAGAACTGCGACACCATGTTGTGCATATATATACATTGAGCTTACTCAATCAAAATGTTTCGCCCAACAAAGTTTCGTCCAAATAAATAAACATGCAGATATAACATTAATCAAACAGCATATATAACATATATTAATCACTTATTTGGAATTTAGAATAGAATCCTATTTTATATATTATCAAGAGTTATTGCTACTGATATAATTTGTAAAATGTTTAATATAATATAAATACAAATGTATATTTTCAGATCTAGTCGTTCTCCTGTATAAGAATGTTATTATTATGTTTGTGAATGGGATGTAAACTTGTGTATTAATTGCCATTGATAATTTAATTTTGTATTGCTTTATAATGTATGTACTTATGCTTTTTCATATTGTGAAATTGATTATTGAATAAATAAAATTGAATTGAATGAATTGAGAAAAAGGTGCGTCTATATTTGTCTTACACAAATAGACAGATACAATATTCCAAAATATAAAGGATAACGAAAGAATTCTAAAAGAGGTTTTCTCCAAACTTGCGTACTATGTACAGTGTACCATAGCGGTACATTTAGAGATACGATACTAGAAATAGAATAGAATTAGAATAGAGTTACAGTTGTAACTAAACAAACAAACATGTATATAAAAGAAAGGAGATAAAATCAAATTATGATAGAGAGAAACTTGGATGATATTTATGTTTTACTAGTTGATCTTTTACAAATAGAACTTGAATAAAATAACTTGGATGACTTCTGGCGAGTGGGTCGGTGATAGCCCGGGTCCATGTTGTGTATGTATCTGCTTTAAGATGGGACAGTTTAGAAAATATTACTTAGAAAGGATTAATAGCCATTATAAATTTTTGCACAGCTTAAAAAAAGATATTTGTTTCATGAGGAAGCAAAAAACGTTTCCATTTTAATTTATATTTAAAGATACTGTGCATAGGGGAGATATAGAATTAACGAGTTCTTCGCGTCTGTCTGTGAGAAAAAGGACAAATATAAAAATAGTGGTTATGTATCTTCGATAAGTCAACATGGGCACAGCGGGGATTCTACCACAGCGGGGATTCTGTAATATATTTTCTAAAAAAAAAAACAGGTGGTGATTAAGGAGCTACATTTAATGCTACGTCTTGCATGAAGCAGCTTTTCTGGTGCATACATAAAAGTATTTGGAATTTGCACTTAGTCTCGGTTTAACAGAGCTTGAAAGAAGTAACTAAATAGGCTGTTCGTGCTAAATTATGTAATTTATTCCCTTAATGAATGACTGATTGGAGAAAAGAGTTGGAATACAGATTTGTACGAATCATAAGGTTTATAAAGTCATTAGATTTTTACTAATGAATGCACTACGAAGGATAGATAAGGAGGTGCTAGTCTGATAACCATTTTATAATGGAGAATAAGTTTATGTTTCAATCACAGCCTACCTCATTGTAGAGATTACGAAGAAAAATAAGCTTTGTTGTTCCAGTTACTTTACGGGCTGCTTCAATTTGGATTTTATTTAGTTCAAATTATTAATAATTGGTGCAAGTGTCCCTGATAATATCAACGTACTCCAACAAGGGTCTTATAAATGAAATATAAATAACTTCTAGATATTTTCTTGTAAGTTGGTGTTTTAGCCTTCTCAAAATGTTGATCCGAGTCCAAGCTTTCGCTTTGACATAGTTAATATAAATATGCCTAGAGCAGCCATTTGAGAGAAATATGCCAAGTTGCTGATTGGAAGATAATTTATTAAATGGCTGGTTTAACATTATAAAAGAGGAATGAGCAGGCTGATTCCATTAACGTGGTGTCAGTAAAGACTCAGTTTTTGTCAGATTGAAGATAACGAGCCATTGTTCTGCCCATTTGGTGACTCTTGAGATAGATAAATAGTTGCAGTTATTTGTATCTCTCTATCATTGTCAACAACTAGATATAAACTAGTGTCATCCGCAAAAAGTCGGATAACTGAATCAATATTGTGAACTATGTCGTTAATATAAACAAGAAAAAAAAGACCCAATTATTGATCACTGGACACACCTGCCTTAACTGTTTTCCAATTAGATTTATTACCAGGTGTACTTTTGTTTAAATAGTTTACCATGATCTACTGCACGACAAAGAATAGAAATGTAAATAAATTGACGATAGAATCTCCAGGAATGAAACCGGAATGGAATGCGGATAAGAGATTGTGATTTCAAAAGAAGTTGAGCATATGTTTGATGACGAGTCTTTCAAATACTTTGTCAATGACGTAAGTGGTAACGAGAGACGGATCTCATTTTCAAGCATCGTGATTTTAGCTGAAGCTAAGATTTTATAAATAAGTTCACAAAGACTTTGATGTGTGATTGCAATTTCGCAGAGAACCTGACGGTTAGTTTCTTCAACGCCAGATGCTTTCCCAGATTTCAATAACTACTACAAGATCAGTCAAAATGAATACTTGAAGAGATGTGTTGATGACTTCACGTTGAATAACAAGAGGGCCAATATTCAAATAAGTTGCCTTTTCAAAGTCGTCAGTAGTTAGACAGCCGTTGTCATTAAGATGCGGTAAGGGTGGTTATCATTTGGTTGGATGAATGATTTAAGAGTTTTGCAACAATCTTTTGTCGAGATGGGATGAGAGGTCAGTTCTTTGCAGACAGATCGTTGTAGAACTGGATTTTGGATTCGCGTATTAATGAACCAGTCTGCCAAAGTTTGCTTTTTTTAAGTTCTTTTCCTAGCACTTATGTCATATTTGATATAACTGCTCAGCCACGAGGTCAATACGGTCTGATCCTCAACGTTTTATTTGGTACATATGATGTACACTGTTTAAGGATTTTGTTTGTGATATTATCAGCATAAGTATTTGTGTCTTCATCAATTACTTATTGCAAATTAATCCATGAGGCTCTGTCTCTCATTGAGTCATAATCACCTTGTCCAATTAACCATATTTTTCGATTGAATGATTTTGAATAAATATTTTTATAACTAATGGACAATGGAATCTTTGATTTTATTCAAGAAAGGTCACCTGTGATTAAACTAACAGTGTTTGTTAACGGGAGAAGATCAATACGTGATGAAGAAGTTTAGGAGAAATGGGTAGGTTTGATTATTGTTGAATACTGCATTGTTGACAGGGAGAAAAACTTACCCCTATAAATTATATATTATATTATAATAAATCCCAACCCCTTAACTGCGGATCATCTTTATTCATCTATGATTTACAAAACTATGAATTATACAAAAAAAAATAGTTAAACTACTGAATTCGCATTTACAAGACATTCCATTAATCAGAACAAAAAAGGTACAACAACGAAACACACCATAAAGTATGACTATAATACAGTTGTTATGCTTTCTTTACACAACTTATCTTCTAAAGCATGGGTAATTTCCCCATTCCATTAGCTTCTCGTCTTTGGTTTTGTACATTGTATACATCAACTGACATCGCAAGCACCAGCAATATTTCGGGCGATATGACGTCATCTGCATGAATCTGTCTTCTGCGCCTAACTCACTTAGATCGTCGAGCGATTTGTTCTGTTTTAGTTGTCTTGGAACCGGTTCGGCAGAGGGCGTTCTGTGCAAGTCCACGGATGAATCAGATGAATCAGAAGAATTGGGTGGTGGTGGGTTGTTGTTTTCACTTAGCTTTGCTTCTGCATTTTGTTTCCAAACCTTCTCCTGTCTCGTCAGTGTTGTATTGTTAAGACCAGTGTAGTGTGTTAGAGGCATCTCGTTTGGAATGCTTATCATGGAATTTCGCCGAGTCATGGCATTTTGACGTCGTGTGCTGACAGCTTTTACTTGATGCAACATTATTTCAGAGTTTCTTCTAAATAACGCTGCAGTTTTACCGGTCTTTTCTGAGATATATAAAGCGAATTGCTAACGTAGAAACTAACGTACTGTTGCCAGTCATTTACAGGTCCCCTTCTTCCCCCTTCCTCTATTGACATAAAACACTGTTTTCAAATTGGGGCAGTTAGATAGTTGATTAAGTGCTGGACGCTCACGCCAGGGGTAGCGGGTTCGATTCCCGGCCCCACCCGATGCCTCTCTAAAAACAACGCTTAGTACTGGTTCTACCCAGAAAACGGATTCGAGAACGGATCATTTAAGCTCTGGGATTTATTCGTAATTGAACTAAATTAAATTACACATCTTAAGCCAAATTATTGGTACAGCGACGTCAACAGACAGACAGGCAGGCAGGCAGGCAGGCTGGCAGGCTGGCAGGCAGGCAGGCAGGCTAGTTTAAGTACTATATATCGATACATACAACAATTTCATTTATAAAATACATATAAAACATCAATATCAGACCGAATCTGACCTACAATACACCATTAAAACATTAAAGATACGCTACTGACACATTAAAGTACTTAGTGTTTACAATAAGAGCTTTATTTCATATAAAAAAAGACTGCTTGTAACCATTAAATCATTGATTATAATGCTGTACCAACCGATAAAATAGTTTATAAAAGTGTAACATGTCCATCCATATTTAAATTACATGCAGTCCGATCTGTTTAAACACTGTCATTAAGTTAAAACATTAATTAATAAGAGACTATGTGTATTTACAATATGTACAAGGAGGCAGAACATTATGTCATACAAATGTGAAACATGCGTGCAACATTTTGTGACAAACGTAACATAAAATCGTCACGACGTTTAGCTCCGCCCAGTTGCAAAAGTTAAGTTCTCTGGGAAATGTTATGCAGTTGCGTTTTTTTATGTTTCATTTAGCCAGACTAGTTGCTATTAAAAATGTGGATGATAAATCATCAAGGAGACTGTGGCTAGGTTGAGATTCGAACTCACGACACCTGGATTGACAACCAGACGCGCTACCACTTGAGCTTATCGGACCCGGTCGGTTGCAAATGATTTGCTGTTTGTCTAAATAGTTAATAGCTCTGTGTTAGAACTATTCAATGTTAGTACTCGATTACGCCACAAACATTATGGTATACAAAAGCACGTACCGTCAAGTGGATGGGTTCTACATGTATTCGCTCCAGGAGCTGTATTCATATGGCCTGTATCATGTAAGGGGTGAATATTCTTAGGAACGCTTATTGTCGTGTAGGAATATCGTCTGCATAGCTCATTCACAACTTTTATAGGAGGCAAAGCTTTCTCAGAATTTCTCCTTTTCAATACTGTGTTATCCAGAGTTCCTGCAATAAAACAAGTAGAGTTAGCGTTTATGATCAGCAACATAATTAAAGCGGTGATAGGTGGACATAAGGATCTGTGATTCTTTATTATTTCCTCTTATAAACAAGGGGTTTAACGCCATTTTTAACACATTTCAGATTATATATGGCATATATTTTATTGATGGAGAAAGACCTCAAAAGGAACATGAGTAGAACCACCGTCCTTCCGCAAGTAACTGGTAAACTTTCATATATAAAGTTTTTGGAGCGAGCGGGACTCGAACCTACGACCTTAGCAGTGAGAGGTAAGTGATCTTGAGGCGGCACTTTTGACCACCCGGCCACGGGGGACCCTTATTACAATTTATATACAATATATCTATCAATCCAATTTATAAAGTTTGGTTTTGCAAAACTATTCAACATATTTATTATCACCATTGATTTATTTTTGTTTGAAAGAAACATGTATAAAACGCAATTATTTTGCGGATATGTGTATAACAGTAACATGAAATCGTTATACGTATTTAAGAATATTACAATATAGTATCAATACTAAGTCGACCTGTCCTCTTCTTGAGGAAAAAACAATGACGAAAAACAAATACTACCTTGGGAAAATAAAACAGCTTTCTTTTTTAATAGAATAGAAATACTACAAAATAGTTTTAAAAATTGCAATTTTTATCATGACAATGTTCTTCCATGGAATTTCGTTGATTTTTTAGTTGGCTAAATTGAAGATGGATAGGCCTACATATTCTTTTAGATTTTAGATTGATTTGAGATGATGGTTTCTTTTACACTGGAGCATTTATGGAAGAGTCTCAAAGATTTGTTGAATCCATAAAAAGTATAAATATCCAACCTGACACATCCAGAAACACAACGTAAACACAGTGTAGATATAGCATAAACACAGTATAAACACAGCGTAAACACAGCATACACACAGCATACACACAGCATAAATACAGCATAAACACAGTATACAAACAGCATAAACACAGCAGCATAAACACAACATCAACACAGCAGTATAAACAGAACGTAAACACAGTATAAACACAGCGTTAACACAGCATACACACAGCATACACACAGCATACATACAGCATAAACACAGTATACAAACAGCATAAACACAGCAGCATAAACACAACATCAACACAGCAGTATAAACAGAACGTAAACACAGTATAAACACAATATACATACAGCATAAACACAGCGTAAACACAGCACAAAAACGTAATAAACATAGCATAAACACATCCATAAACACAGCATAAACACAGCATACACACAGCATAAACACAGAGTCAACTCAACAAATGCAGCATAAACACAGCATAAATACAATATACATACAGCATAAACACAGCGTAAACACAGCACAAAAACATAATAAACAGAGCATAAACACATCCATAAACAAAGCGTAAACACAGCATACACACAGCATACACACAACATAAACACAGTATACAAACAGCATAAACACAGCAGCATAAACACAACAGTATAAACACAACGTAAACACAGGATAAACACAGCATAAACAAAATATACCTACAGCATAAACATAGTGTAAACACAGCACAAAAAAACATAGTAAATCATAGCATCAACACATTCATAAACACAGCATAAACACAGCATACACACAGCATAAACACAGAGTAAAAACAACAAAATGCAGCATAAACACAGCATTTACACAGAGTAAATACAGCATAAACACAGCGTAAACACAGCGTAAACATAGCATACACACAGCAAACACACAGCATACACACAGCTTACATACAGCATAAACACAGCGTAAACATGGCATACATACAGCAGACACACAGCATAAACACAGCATGCAAACAGCAAAAACACAGCATCAACACAGCAGTATAAACACAGCAGTATAAACACAGCGTAAACACATCAGCATAAACACAGCATAAACACAACACACATACAACATAAACACAGCGTAAACACATAATAACACAGCATAAACACATCCATAAACACAGCATATACACAGCATATACACAGCATAAACACAGCATAAACACAAGCAAAACATATAAGACTTATAATTAAATCAATTTTGTAATCATATAGAAGTGGAAATTCACATTATGTTTACAGATATAACCCCTCCAAGCATGTGCAAGTACCTGCGAGTATCGGTTCGGTTCCCCGTATTGTATCCGGTGGTATCGTTGGCAGAACCGTATCGCATTCTATCGCCGAATACGTGTATCGTCGTCGTAATACATGCTTATGACGTACATCGTTGTATTTTTCTCCAGAAATAGTTTGTTCAGAGTTGCCTTTGTGAGATTTATCTAGAAGGAAAAAAAATAACGCTTTTGTATTTACATTACTATTCAAATACAATATTTGTATACCACATTGGAACGGCAAGTAGCAAATGGCGTCACCGGGAAGCTTAAGCCGGATTAACATTATACCCATCCTCGCTCGTTCCCCGTTGTAATATCATAAGACGAAACAATATAAAGACAATTATCGCCATCAGACTATTCCTTACAAATACGGCTGCATGTCCATGTGTGCATTTTAAAACATAATTATACTCAGGTAAATATATATATAAATTCACTCTTGATGTCATACGCAGGTGAACTCGATGACGGCAGAAGCCGGAACATAGATTTTCCTTGTTAGATATATTAAAAGTACTTACCGTTCGCGATGAGATAATTCCTTTTAGGAAAACAGTTTAGCGAGCTGCCTGGTTCTCTCTGAAATGTACGAAAATGTTAAAACAATGCAGTGCTATATAATCGTTACATTGCATATGCTAAATCTATTTAGTTAGATAGCTAATTATATAGAATTATGTAAA
The DNA here is from genome assembly GCA_029582155.1 of Panopea generosa. Lineage (NCBI taxonomy): Eukaryota > Metazoa > Mollusca > Bivalvia > Adapedonta > Hiatellidae > Panopea > Panopea generosa. Next base: position 45,617,436 of record CM055895.1, read on the forward strand.
TTAATATTAATATGGGATTGTATGATACATTTTGTCTTTGTCTGACTTGATATAGTAAAAGTAATTACAACATTTGTACTAGTTTCAAATGTTATTTGCTGAACACATCAAGTCATTTATCAAAGATGGCAACGATGGTTTAATAGTGCAGACTACTGTAACATTATTTTTTCTGACTAATGTACTTAAAACTATAACGTTAGTTTATAATAATGGTATTAAAAAGGCATAAAACCATAGATAAGAAAGCAAGATTAGTGTTTGAGAAAGAGATGAAATCTACACAGGAAATACATGACAGTCAATCGAAGAAGCATTTATAGAGTTAGTAAAACACCCCGCCGAAGATACCTCAACTTAATTGATTATTTTTCAATTTCAATGTTAATTCACATTATTTTATTAAAAACATTTGCTAGACTTTTCTTCTGTCCATCTGTTAAGTTTACTGAATATAAAGTGTATTCCATATATATTTACATTTGAATAAAATCATTTCCTATTTAATTTATTACAACATTTTCCTTATACATAATAATTTAACCTACACGTTAACGTAATTTGTTTAGGATCAACAGTAACACTGTCACTAGAACTACCACCTAGATTAAAGTATAGAAGTCCGAATAAGTGTTCAAAATGTGTTCTGTTCAATAATGGTCCAGTGTTTTTATCATTTTTTTATATGAATAATTAATAACATCTCTAACTATTCTAACAATATTATCCCTGTTGTATCCAGTTTCTTGATAATATTCTATATTACCAACCTCCAATCGATCAGATGGTAAATAACGAGTAGTAGTATTAGGATTGAGTTTAAATGAATGAAAGAGATGTAGTTTTCCTTCTTGGTTATTTTTTTATCAGTTCTTTGTAAATAAATGAAAACATGTTTCGGGTTTCTAACAACAACAGTTATTCTAAAGGATTGAATCACCTGCCGAGAACTAGATGATTCTTGTATCATTTCCCTAAGATAAGTACAATTTGTTTGGATCATGTGATTTTTGTTACATACAATAATCCATCAGAATTATATGTCATTTTTTTGGTATCCAAAGCACTTATTTTGTAATAACAACTCTTCCGTTATCAACACCATTAGCTTTGAAGATCAAATTACCATTTTCAGTATTTTGCAAAACTATTTGTATTTGACTAGGAGGTATCAGATTTGTTTTCAAACTTTCGAAAAATGAATACTTATTTAAAGGGATGATTATATTTTCTTTTTTATTTTCCTTAACCAACAATTGTCTACTTCCAAAACCAGGATTTTAATTAACATCGTCCGAAGCTCTTTCTGCTATATCATTCATATCCAACGAAAAATACTCGTTTGTCCGAGTGGTTTAAGCGTATTCCTTAGATAATTCAAGTATGTCCTTAACAGCAACAAGTCTATATAATTTATTTCCGTCATAAACAACTTTCCGATTTTGTCTAATTTGGAGTCTATTTATTAAAGAATCAAAATCATTAATTAAAGCACTTTTGGCATCAGCACCCCATCTGCCAATTTGTTTACTTGAAAACCAACTTCAAAATAGGCATCATACCAATCCAAATATGAAGATCTGTCATTGATAGTAAATTGATACTCGTTTTTTAATTGTCTTGCACCATTTCCAGGAAGTGTATTTTGTGTATCTAAATGAATTGGAATATATTCATATCTTTCGCAATAGTTTTCTCTCCTAAACATTCTATATTTACTGTTTTGAAAATAAATTAAAGAATGTTTTCTATTCAACTTCTTCTTCTTCCACTTCCCATAGCAAGACGCCTTGTTTATTGGATTTCTCTATCGTAATCATTTCGCAATAACTCCCTCATAAGGATATTACCTTTCTTATCAGTCCTACCGTCCTCAGTCCTACTGTCCTCTTCAGGAAGATCATTTACCCTGTCAACCCCAACCTTATCAATCCTAACATTCTTGCTGACTTTGTCTGTTTTGGCCTCATGCTTTGCGTCATAATCTTATCAATAACGCTATTTCCAATTTCATCATCCAACCTACTCGAACCAGATTCTAATGTCTTTTATGCTATTTTTTTACAACATTTTCAACAACACTTTTAGCAGCATTACCGGTTGCAGCGCTTATGACTGAATCAAATAAACCTACCCCGGTTTGGGAATCATGGTAAACATATATACCTTTTTCTTTATTATATTTCTTTTTCACTAATCCATTAGTCATTATATTATTAATTATTTTAAAACGAGGGAGAATGAGACATGAACATCATTAAGATTGATTGTTCTATTAGTGTAGTCAGTAATGTAAATTCTAGTACTATTAACGGTAGATTTATTTACTTCACAAAATCCAACCCTTCGTGATTCTCTTCTCAATGAATAACCTCTGGTTAGATCGACTGTACTGATATCGTAGATAACATCTGAATATGTCCCATCTACAATACTATTATCAATTAGGTCACATTGCACAGAAATTGTGTCTATGAAAACTGTCATATCTGGAAAAAGTGTTCCAAACTCAGTTTCCCTCACAACTTTCTGTTCAAAACCAATAAGATAACAGAATTTTGAATCGCGTAAATAAATTTTCTTGTATTATTTGTTTACATTTAAAAGACGATAAGTCAAATTCCAAGGAAATAGCAGCGTCGTCAATGCCCTCAACATCATCATCCCCATTAAGAGCAAGTGCTTCTTCAATGTATCTACTTATGTCAGAGTAAGAACATATCCCATCAGCAAATGATGTTTATAATAAGTCGAGTTCAAGAACATAAGTACCAGGTTGTTTAATAATCCAATGTTCCGCACCATAAATAAAGAAGGCTACGATCTCCACCTACATCATGATTGTATTCTACAACATTGTCATAATTTATGTACAGATTTGGGTTCAACTCAAATGGTTTTGTGAAATAGGATATGACTTTTTCTGCTGTTGACGAGGGTTTAAATGTGTAATATACCCTATTATGATAATGTTTAGTTATCCGAATCTCTTCGTCAATTCCTTTGTCTACTGAAAAAAGTAGCATATCATATGTTAGCCTCTTTTTGGGTATTTGCTTTAAAGGAATGAATATTTTTCATGTATTCTTCGATGTAATTCATCATCGTCAACAATTTGATTCTTGATATCTTCGACTTTTATAGTTAATGCTGCATTATCTATTATTGATCGGTTTAAAAATAATAGTATGTACTTTGTCTCGTTGTACCTTATCCACATCCAGTTGATCCTTAAGAACGTTAATCCTCGTTTCTTGTGATGTTCTTTATTCTTGCGTTAATTTATTTATACTTGTCTTCAGTTCTTTATCATCAACCATTTGTTTATTGATATCAGACACCCTAGTTCTTAATTCATCAAAACCTTTTCTTAATTGTTTTCTCACTTTTTTAATAATACTTTCTTCTGCTCCGTCACTTAATTTTTCAAAAGCATCCTCCATAAGCTCAACCTGTTCATGAATAGCAATATTATTTTCCTTGTTTTCTGATAGTTGTTGTTAAATAAGTAATACTTTATCGGCTGCTCCTTTTTCAATATTTTCTAATTGGCCAGATATCTCATCCAGTTTCCATTTTTTTACAGGTTTTGTCTCGCGTTTAACTGCAAAAGACTTAGAAACAGCATCACCCTGGTTGTCTGGATCAGGTAAGTTAGAAATACACTTTTGCTGCATGTCTAGAAACTCTCCTTTTTATGATAGTTGTCTTATCTTTTCTTCTTAACATATTCGGTTAATACAATTCCGAAATGAGCTTTTGTTCTCCCTTATCAACCTTTTCTATTTCCGATATGTAATTATGTATCCCAAATTTATCTTTCCGTAGATATTTCCTTTAACAAGCTTTCTCGGTTTGTTCTAAATAAAGAAAATCTTATCCATATCTCTTTTAGATGGGGTTTGAAAGAAAATGTAATGTGAACAATTAAGCCTGATATCTTTGGGGGGTTGCAATAAGACTAGGTTAAAAAGATGATGCAACAGTTTTTATGTCTTGCATGATATAAGTGATAATGTCGTCTTGGTTTCTTTCACAAATGTAATCATCAAATACCACGACCTTTTGAGTACATGTGTCAAAATAATGAAATTTAATGATATTCCCATTTGATATTCTAAAAAGAAACCAAAGGGGGAACTTACGTTTTTCCGCTTTGTCCTCAAAGTGTTTGATTAGAGATTTGTATTTTGATTGTTCTAGATTTTTAGCAAAAAGATATCATTCATCATAGAAAATTAAAGGTTTTATCAACGTATGCATGAGGACATTAGTTTTCCCGCTGCCGCTGTTACTACATAGTAACATCCTAAAACAAGAACTTGGCATGTAATCATGTAATTGCTTAAAATTACCTTTTTTTTTCTTTTGTGACACAATTCAAAATATCCATTATATTGTAAGTTGCGAAATAATCATATTATTATTTACAATTATCTTAAGTTATCTTAAAGTTAAAATATAATGTCATTTTTGAAATCGAAAGAACTGGTAGAAAAGAAGAAAAGAGTTAAAAAAAACGTTTTGATGAATTTTATAATGCTGTAATAGATAACAGATTGAGAAAACAAATGAGTCAAGACAAAAACCAGGAAGTATTTAAACTAATTACCTCTGCTCAAGAAGGGATTGTCGATGAACTAAAGGATCAGAAGATGGATTAAAGAAAGCATTAGCTATCCTGGAACAAAAAAATGCTGAATGACCAAAAGAACAAGCTAAGAAATTATATGGTTAGTTGAACCTCAATCTAGCAGTAAAAGATGAACCGTATGATCCCGAAAAATAAAGAGTATGATATCCCTGAATACGACCCTGAATACGGTCCCGAATACAACCCCGAATAAGACCCTGAAGATGACATCGAATACTGCCCTGATGATGTCATCAAATACAACCCTGAATATACCCGTCTCAAGTTCTAGAGAAGACCTGATAAATGACTCTGAAGAAGACCTGGAACATGACTCTGAAGAAGAGCGTAGTGCCAAACCAAAGATCATAAATTTGGATTTGAAATTGAACGTATATATAATAATGAAGAAAATACCGGGGTCATACCATTAAACGAATTAGCAGGAAAGTCGCATAAAGTGCGGGAAAAGGAGCATGGTGAGGTTGTTATTATGTTCAAATTATTTTTAAAAAATTAGGTGTGACATATAAGGTTAAGACAACAAGAAGAAAAAGACTAAGAATGATAAAAAAAAAAAGGATCAAAGAATTGAAAAAAGACAAACTTGAATTTGTGAAATACAAAAATATACTGCGCGCTATGATAGATAACCCAATAGTGCTTCCTACTGGAAGTGGCTTAAGAAATTATTACAAAGTCGATAAAAATCGAAGCTATGGAAACCTCAAAATAAATATACCTCAATTAGTTTTTTATCATAAATTAATTGCAAAGCAAGGGTCTGGACCTCTGTTTTAGAAACAAAGATAGATGACGACTTTATTGAACTAATTACTAAAAGATATAAAAAAAGGAACTATTTCATGTTGGTAAAAGATGTCTTTCAAAAGCTAACAGAATAAAGTGGATTACCAATAAGCTCATTAAGCAATAAAATAAATAACTTAGGTTCATGTGATTGTGTTGATGGTCTCATTGATAAATTAGAACTAATTTGCAGTTCTATTGAGTCTGGTAATAATAACCACTCTTTAAGAAATGATGGAATAAACATTATTGATAACTGCAAAAGCAAGGAGAAATAACCTCAAAAGAACTTGAAGCAATTGATAAAAAACACTTTGAATAATATAAAATGAGTAAAAAATTTGAAACAACGGATGAGTTAATTTTATATCTATCAAAAGTGGTTTCAGCATACAGAAAGAGTTACCAGTTTTGCGGAAACGCTAGTTAAGTAGTTGAAGTATTTATGGGAGTGTTAGGTTCAACGGCTGCTTTAGCCGCGGTTCCGGTAATTCATGATTTTGTTGCAATAGTGGGGGCTGCTCCGACGATGCTTCTTGTGCTAACCAATGTTTTAAATATGAAGGAGAAAAAGACAAAATTAAAAATGCGTCATAGAAAGTTTAAGCAGCTTTTATCGTTTTGTCAAACAGTAAAACAGAAGGACGACATCCAAGTAGTTGCAGATGTATTCAATAAAATCCTGATAATGCAGAAAAGTGATGACTTTGTAGAACCTGTAGAAATGCGCATGAAAGAATATACAATAAATGGATATACAAATGGGAATACATAATAAAAAGATCAACAGAAGGTTTTATGTAGAAACTAGTTCGACAGCTCCGAAGGACCTTCCCGCTGCTCCAAAGACCTTATACCTTTCTTATAGAAGTAAAGAAGTCATTGGTGATTTGGGTAAAAATGTTGTAAATGGAGAGAAATTTATCACACGTAATAATCGTGTTCTTTTACTTATTGTCGATGGAATTAAAAAGAAGAAAGAAGAAGCTGAACTTAGGATGGTGGTAAATGATAAGATCCTATGAAGAAAAAAATAATGCAAAATTAACATTAATACGAGTTTCTCATTCAGGATGTTTTTAGGAGAACAGCATAATCACAATAAGTGGAAAAAATGTTGAGAATATACAAGGAGTCATTTATGGTCAAGAACATATATATATAAGACTTATAGATATATGGTCATAATCTCATTAGAAGGTAATATTGGAGCTTGAAAAAGTACATTTTTGAGATATCTAAAAGGATATACTGGTCATTTCATAATGCAGGAAATTGGTAAGTTTGAAAGAGAAATTAATGTAATTCCTAATGAAATTGAAAAATACATGGCCTTCATGATAGACAACTTAGTCTTTGTGGATAGTTTACAATTTCTTAACCAATCCTTAGCTAATATAGTTAATAACTGACCACAAGAGGCATTTTGTTTTACTAAAACAGTTTAAAGATAAGCTGGAATTAGTAAAAAGAAAAGAGGGTTTACCCATATGAATACATGGATAACTGGGATAAGTTTAGTGATAAACATTTACCGTCAAAGATTATGAACATGCGCGGGGTGTGTGGTTGTCATTTGATTGCAAAACAATGAGAGATTATCATGATCTCTTTTTAAAGACTGATGTTCTTTTGCTATCTGATGTATTTGAAAACTTTCGCGGGACGTGTTTAGAATATTACAAACGTGATCCTTGTCATTACTTTTCAAGTCCCGGTTTAGCTTGGGATGCAATGTTAAAGATGACAAAAATCAAGATGGATCTTATCACAAATAGTCCCATGCAGCTAATGGTTGAAAAATGATTAAGAGGTGTTATTAATTACATCGCCAACAGTTATTCTAAGGCGAAAAACAAATACTTAGTTAATTACAATTCTAGTTAGAAAAGCAAATACATTACATACTTAGACGCTAACAACCTTTATGGTTGGGGAATGAGCCAGCCTTTACCTGTTGGTAATTTTAAATGGGTTAGGCCAGAGAAATTGGACAAAACTGAAATAATAACGTTTTTATTGAGTGTGATCTCATTTATCCAAAAGAGATTCACAATTTACATTCTGATTACCCTTTAGCACCAGAGCAATCAATAGTAAAAGATGAAATGTTGCCTGATTTCTGTGTTAAAATAAAAGAACAATATGACATAAGTAGTGATAGAACAACAAAGTTGGTTCCTAATATATTTAATAAGGAAATATATGTTATTCATAGGAAATCTTTAAACTTTGTCTCGATCTTGGAATTAAGTTGGGTAAGGTTTATAGAGTATTACAGTTTGATGAAAGACATTGATTGACTGAATATATTGATTTTAACACACAAAAGAGAAAATTAGCTAAGAATGCTTTTGAAAAAGATTTTTTGAAGTTGATGAATAAGTCTGTGTTTGGAAAAACAATGGAAAACTTAAGAAAAAGAATAATTTTCAAATTAACCCATGACGTAAGAGTATTAGAAAAGCATGCAGCCAAAGCAACCTTTATTTCTGCACAAATGTTTAATGATAATTTGTATGGACTTAATAAAATAAAAGAGGAATCGATTCTTAATCGTCCTTGTTATGTTGGAAAGACCATCTTAGAATTAAGTAAATATTTAATGTATAATTTTCATTACACTTTTATTTTAAAAAAGTATGATAGAAATAAAGTAAAAGTATTATTCACAGATACTGACTCCTTATGTTATGAAATTAAAACAAAAGATGTTTATGGGGATTTGTATGATAATAAAAACTTGTTTGATAATAGTGATTACTTTAAAAACAGTCCATTCTTCTTCAATGATGATAAAAAAAGTTATTGGTAAGATGATGGATGAGGCAGCGGGTATTCCGATTACTGAACTTATCGGTTTGAGAAGTAAGATGTATTTGTATAAAATGGGTGGTAAAGATATAAAAATAATCCAAGGGTATAACCAAAGGTGTTGTTAAGAAAAATATAATGCACGAGGATTACAAAGATGCTTAAATTAACGAAGGTGTGAAAATACACACAATAAAAACAATAAAATCAGTTAAGCATCAGGTAAAAAGTTATGAAATAAATAAAGCTAGTTTATTATACTTTGATAATAAAAGATATATTCCGGATAATGGAATTAATACACATCCATACAGTTATCATGACAAAGAAAGAAACGGTGTTGAGGCGTGATTACAAAATGAAACAAGCATATGTAAAATGGAGTGGTTATTCAAATGATATCAATTCTTGGGTTCCGTTTAAGGGTTTGGCTGTTTTATAAAATAAAGGTAGTAGAAGTATATAATATGCGAGTTTCAGCGAAACTTTTCTATCACCTAAAATGATCAGCGAGCTTGGGTGAGCTGGTTATTTTGAGTGATAGAAAAGTGTTCTGAACCCCACATATTATATACTACTGCTCTACCAAAAGGTAAACAGCCATGTTGGGAAAGCCATACTTCAGCACGTTGATTGGTCAGTTGTTTCAACTGAAATTTTGATGACATCACATTTAAGTACGCGTTTAATTGCTATGAACTGTGAGACATACATAGAATTCCCTGCTTTTTCATTGGTGGTTAATAGACCTGATTCGGTAGATATCGGGGTCCTCCGTGGCCGAGTAGTCTAAGGCGCCGTCTTAAGATCACTTACCTCTCACCGCTAAGGTCCGGATCCCGCTCGCTACAAAAACTTTTTGTGAGAATGTTTGCCAGTTACTTGCGGAATGACGATGGTTGTACTCAGTCTGACTCAGTCTGAGGTCTTCCTTTACCAGTAAAACTGGAAATGCCATATATAACATGAAATGTGTTGATAATGGCATTAAACCCATTCGGTAGATATCAGGTAACATATTTTAAGCTGTTAAAAAATAAGATTATCTGACAAAGTCGGCTTCGACATTATAAAAAGTAGAAAACGTTCATTTTATAATAGATTTATATGCATGATTATTAATCTGTTACGTTTTTAATATATTTAGAACTGTATCTTTTTTTTTTCATTTGTTTTTTAATATTCTGGTATTGTTTGAAGAAATCATTAAATGGTATAATAATAGTATGACAGACGTGAGGCATAAAAATTAAGAAGGGAAACTTGAAATATACGTAATGTTATTTTATGAGTCCGTCATGCGGTTTAGTATAAATAAATATCATTATATTGCCTGCTCTCTCGCCATATTTAAGCCACGTTTTATAAATTTGGATCCACTAGGTCGTCTCTGCTACAAAATATTATTGTGTTGAGGTTGTGTAGTGTACACTAAATGCATCGTATAGTACGTTATAAACAAAGGTTGAGCCATTGTTCAAGAAAGTAAGCACATATTTGCCGTTACTGAACGCAGTTCTTCATTGACTTAAATACACATGGCTGACAATACATCTGATGTTAATCAATCTTTTATATCAATACTACTTTTAATATTTTCCAAAAATAAATACATGCAATGAAATGTTAGTTAAACCTACTTGTTTTGCTTAATGTTAAGATTTTAATTAAAAAATATAATATATAATATACACGAATATATATATATATATATATAAAGCAAAGGATGGTAATGTCTGTCCCCGCGTATTTTCAACTCTTTCTATTAATCATATAATTATATTGGTTAATTGAATATAAGAATCATTCAAAGTTTAGTCTGAAATATATCTTTAAGGAATTTGTGTCTCTCATCAAAGTTTTTGGACCAGTTTTTATTCTTTTGTTTGATTGTGGGTAAAATTTAGATAAAGTACAAAAGCGCGATTACCAATGACATTTCGCGAACTTTCTCTATTGCCACGATTCTATTATATAATTGATTTATTTTTCTTATTTTTTGGGGTGTTTAAAATGGAACCAATCATTAGAGGTAACGTTAACACTTACTTGTTCAAATATGGTATACGAATGTCTTCGTCTGGGCGGCTGGTGCTTATTATTAGAAAACATGATCACTGTGAATGAATTTAAAGCTGCTATAATCCCTAAATAACCTACACTGCTTTAATCTGAGTACTTTCCTTTCTTCCAATGAAGTAACTCAGCAAGTTATTGTTTTCATAAATAATCATCAAGACCTTACAAGGATATTTGTAGCACACCTGTTGATGTTAAAGTAGACATAGCGATAATTAACATCTATGTGTGCTCGTCGAGAAACCGATGCTTATATTCTCTTTTCAATGGTTCATCGTATATTTCACATGCTTGTTGCTATGCATTTATATTTCATAACGGCATCGTTGTCAGGATTTTAATTTGTTTTCTTTCTATTAAGGCAGACATCATACCAGCGCTTGTGGTACACATTACCGTCGCTTTATCTTTATGCCATTTTAAGTTTGAATATCTAAGCATATATATACATAAACAGCTAAATGGGTTATAGGCGCGTGGTCGCGCGCATTTGTAGTGTATTATAGTTAATTCTTAGTTTGTAATATTAAAGAAGGTTTCTCAAACTATCGGCAGTATCGTAAATCAGTTTTTTTCACTATTGTATAGAAAGATATATTTTTGCTTTTGTGTTGTTGTTGTTGTTGTTGTTGTTGTTTTGTCGTGTGTTTTTTTTTTTGGAGGGGTAACGGTTATTTGTTGACTTGTTGGTTGTTGGTATTTTCATTCTCTGATGAAGGCGTTAAGCCGAAACCTAGCTCAGGATGTTTTAATATGTTTTAAGCACTGTAAAATTTTAATTATCTCTATTGTATTTACTATTTCAATAATTTACGCATCATTCGCGGATCCTCTGCTCCTGAAAGATGTTTTGTTAGACATATGATTTTCCAATATATATCCAACAGAAGATGTAATATTGAAGGACACAGCCTCAACAAAGAAGTACAAACACAATTGCTATATCCATTATTAAGGAGTGCATGGTCCAGTGGTAGAGTATCGAAACCAGAATAGGAGGGTCGTGGGTTCGACCCCACACCCCCACCCGCACTGCTATGTGTGGAATAAGACACTTTTCCTGCATATGCTTAGTACTAGTTCTATCCAGGAAAACTTCGAGTGTGAATTGTATAAGATGTGATAACGGTGTTTACCGTCTGAGAACATTTAGTAGCAAAGTTTATACTAAAGAGCTGAATCCTTATTTTCGGGGGCATTTAACCTAACCTCGCTCATTCCCCTTTTGTCACATCATAAAACTCTACTCGTCTCACATACAAATTGATATTGCACTGTTCTATATATAGAGAAACGCTTATCTTGATGGATCACTGAACACATTACCAATGGGTATAAATGTGTCATGTTTCCATTGATAGTCATATGTTGCTCACAAAAATGCCGTAAAAACATGGTTTACCAAATTATTTTTTCACAATTCCGATGGTTTGATGACACTCTTTCATTTTTGACAAATCTGTTCAATTCTTGCAGTGTATCACTACGCATCTTTAAAATGTTATATCAGTTATCAGTGTCAGTCAAACTTGGCACAACTGATGACAATGTTCCTTTCTTTTCATTTGTAGAAAGAAAACATGAGACTTTTTAATATAGTCAACCAATTTACCATTAGTACAATTTGCTTAGTCAAATATAAATAAACACGGACTAGTGCTACATGTGGATGTACTCTATAACGTTGCAGAAGAAAGAGCAGTACGTGATAAATAATTATAGTCATATTAAAATGGGGATAATGTTCGTTTAAAGGCAGTAAATCAGGACTTTTGAAAATTTTAAAATTGGTTTAAAATATTTTTTTCACCACGTGTCATGCTGATATATGTATATACCCACTGGCCCCGTATTTCCATTTGGATATCTATTCAAATATGCCAAAATATTATATTAAAAAGATTTCCAAACTTGGCCCTTTTACCCGGGTAAGACTAACATAGATTTCCCGCTTAAAGTTGCAAGTATTTTCAAATGAGTCACGTGATTTTATTTTTATTTTGATTTAATCCGTCAAATTACTTATTGTAAAAAATTCGGTTACAAGTCCTATAAAATTGTGTTTGTCAACTTTATCGTTTGAAAAATAGGCAATATCTTTTCTTTAAGTTAAAAACAAAGAAAAACATATCTAAAGCCACATTTGAAAGTCATATCAAATTTTGATTCCTGTGTGAAGTATGACCTATGGCAACCCTTAGCGTAACAAAACCCTTAAGGCAGTTTTTGTTACACTAAGGGTTGACACTTGTTACACTAAGGGGCGATATGTGACATATTGGTGCAAAATGTAACAGAATATAGAAAACCCATCTTCTCTATAATATCCGTCAATTTTATGACAAATTACAGAATTTAAACAATTTATCTATTTAATACAAATACGTATTGTTTATGTAGCCGCCTTGAAATGGGCGGGGGCAAGGGAGGCATAGTGCAACCCTTGTCCGTCTGTTCACCTGTCTGTCAGTTCATTATACGATTTTACCTATAAGAATTTTTTCATCTAATCACATACACACATAAAATTCATTTTGTTACACTAATAATACAACAAAACTTTGGAGATATTGGACGTTTTTCTTAACCTTTGGTAAATAGTTTTTATTTAAATATGAAGTAGTCAAACGAAAAGTTTAAGGAGACCCATAGTATTATATTATATTGCTGTTTATTTACTGTTTTAACAAGAGTTGGAGATGATAAGTGTCTACTTATCTTCCAATATTGTTACTTTTTTCAAACAATAAGGGATAATTGTGTTAGTAATATTCCATAAAACAAAATGTCCAAGATTAAAACACAGTAATTTTTTTTTTCAAATGTTTTTTATACTGTCCAAAAAAATAAAATAACCATCAACCAAAGACACTTAACTACCCATTCGTTTTTGCGGGCGGATACACATGGGTAACACTATTTGCCCCCATTTCATTGCAGGGATCAATACATTTCTAGTTGAAAAAATTGTTACACTAAGTGAAGCAGTTTTATAATCAAACATCAGTACATGTACTCAATATACGCTTGTTACACTAAGGGTTGCCACAATGGTCTCTTTTTATCTAAAATGTGATTGAATTGACATTTTGGCTTCATTTCTTAACAGTGCTTGTAGAATAAGTTTATCTTCAATCAAGCTTCTGAACTCTTCACGACCCGATCATCAAAGACATTTACAAAATTAGTAATGGAATTTTCAGATGTATGTGGCTCAGATAACTTGATTGATGTGATTCATCTGTCATAACTGCCTCAAGATAAATTGAAAATATGAAAACCAAGGACAAGGATCGTTTTATATCGGTGACGAGCTAGATAGGAATAGTTTTACATTCCAATCAAGTATACATAATATTGTATTGAAAGAAAAAAAAAGCCGGGTGAATTTCAAAGCGACATTATCAACTTAATGTCAGCGATATGTGTAGTTTTAGAATATGCATGTAACGTTTTTTCATTAATGCTTTTGTCATTATGCTCATTATCATTTACAAAATCATTATTGACTTTTCTTCAAATAAACTTTCTAAAATTGTAAATACCGCTTACAGCAGCTTGATAATGTGGCTTTGACATTTACTCGGAGTTCCTCTGACATTTCTGTATATATGTATTAATATTGAAGATATTTAGGAAACTGTTACTATTGTACTTGTATATATAGTTCAACCCATTTACTTATGTTATATATAAACATGTATTATCACATGATGTCCAGTCTCTGTAACATGAGTAATAAAATATGTTTAAACTAAACTAAATTTGTTACAAAGCGCGTATATTTTTTTATCTAAATATTTTGTCAAAAACAGAATACATCTCTCAAGAAGGACACGCTCACCACAACGGCACCGTCTTAATTAATACGCAAAATACGTACACTGGTCATATTCATAAATGGGTACAATGCAGTTGTACAGACACATTGACAAGATGGGTCTTCGTCTAGGAACGATCATCGGAAAATCGGCAACTGAAGAGTTTGATTTTCCTGGTTTACGTTTGCTCTAAACTCTTCTGCAACATCACAGCATACACTGTAGAAAGCCGTTAGTACATTGTATAACCAAATAAACGTTGATTTTGTAATTTCCTCACGATACATATTAAACTATGACGTATCACAAAACTATTTACCTTAGAAGCTTTCTGTAAAACTTCAATTTAGGTTTAATCGTTCATGACTTTGATCATGGTTATCATTGTTAATATCAGTGGTAGAAGAAGTAGTAGCAGCAGTAGTATTATAAGTAGAAGAAATAGTAGTAATAATAGTAGCAGTAATAGTCACCGTGTCCAATCGTTTCTGGAGAAGGCGGTGAAGGTAATGTTGGATGACGGCGAAATAACGTTGAATGGTGGTAGGATTCGAGATATCTTTTTAACATTTGTTGACAATTTGTTACCGGCCATAATTTGATATATAATTTTCCTTTAGAAACACCACCCTTCTGAACATTATATTTTCATCCTATTCCGACTTCTACCGGTGTAAAAATGATTTATTGACCGTTTTATGGTGATAAATAAGCGTAACGCTGTGTGGGGAGCTATTTGAAATATGTGTAACGCTTGAGGATGATGGAATTTATAAAAGCCTCTTTTCTATAGTTTTCACACAGTGTTGTAATACTGTAGTGAAACATAGAAAGAAAAAGAAGTATTTTTATTTGAACGGCGAATTAAATACAACATGCAAAATGGATTTTTCCCCAGCGCAAGTCATGAAACGGTGCCATGATAGTTCCGGCATGGTTTCTATCCTTCCAAAATGTTGAAAACATATTTTGCATCTCTCAAATAATATTTAAGGCATTTAATTACTGTTTTAGTAACTATTATTAGTGATGTCCAGGTCACTCATAAATAAATATATTCCTTAAATCATTATTTGGTCAGTTAAATACATTGTTCTCACGATGACTTAAACGTGATTTTATGTACAATTTCTTTTTTTTAAAATAAATCGTCAAAATTAACATTTATTTAGTCTTATAGCAATTATTTAATCGCTTTGGTTTTGTTTTTCATTTCTTATAATTATAAAACACTTGATATGTTTTATAACATTTATAAGGGGAATTCAAAATGTTTTGAGACTAACGCGCTTCTGTAGAAATTATTACAGTATGTGCACGAAGTTTCCTACAACTTGTAGGTCGTTTCAATAGCCAGGTATACTGAAAATTTCAACAAAATTGTTTTTTTATCGCAATGTTATAAGCGTTTAAACACAGAATACTAGTACACACTGACACTGTTTTTGTAAGTATGAATCCTGAAGAAAAAGAAGGAAATTATGTATTACATAAAGACGCGTAGTGTTTTGAGTACACCAGGTAAACAGATCCGCAAGAAGTTAAATGTGTATGGTGGTTCTTCTCCTTCCAAAGCCACTATTTATAGGTGGTAAATGTTTTAATTAGGGAGAAGCTAGAGTCAAAGACCTACGTCCCAAAACTTAATTGTTTTCTAAGAACATTGCTGATGTAGAAGCCATGATAGCAGAAGATTCGCACTATACAGTTTCTTTAATAGCAGCAGCAGTGGGTATTTCATTGGGAAGTGTTCACGAAATTCTAACTATACACTTACAATTAACAAAGGGGGATACCCCATCTTCTGATCAAAGAGCAAAAGGATAACGGATGAAATGTTGTGGATATCTTTTGAAAGTGTACAGAAATGTTAATGAAAGAAGACTAAATGAGCTGCTCACAGGTGATGAAACGGGAATCTATTATATCGAACCTCAAAGACGGGTAAATAATAAACATAGGCTAATTATATAAGGAAATAATAAGAATGACTGATTATCGCAAAACTAACTCAAAATTCTAAACGGGTTATATACACGATTTTTTTTCAATTCCAAAGGTCCTGTTGTGAAATACCCAGTGCACCTGGCAGATATGTTACTTGAAAGAATTATAGAGATAGGGTATTGAAATTTTTGAGAAAACATTACGTTTAACTTCGCCCACGAACTGGTTTGAGGGGTATCTGTCTTTCCAGTAACAATGCATCTGTACACAAGAGCAATATTGTGCAGCATTTTCTGCGGGGCCAACAAGTCAAACAACTGTATACTCACCAAAGCTGATTCTTGTGAATTCTTTCTCTTTTCTGTACTGAAAAAGATCTTTGCTAAGTGTCGCTACAACTCCAGAAGCGCTCTTGGAAATGCTGTGTTTCAGTTGTTAGGATATACAATTTTAAAATGGCCGATATTCCAGATGGCCGCTATTCACTTATTAATTCTTATCGCAAAACGACCAACCAATCAAATTCTAATCACCTTTGTGATTGAATTAAACCAGTTAAAATCATAACTGGACTGATTATCTACTGATGCATGATTGATCACGGCATGTGAAGCCAATTTTGCATTTCAAGACAAGTTATGAACAAGAGCCGGTTTTAAACTTAATGTTAGCAATAATTGTCCTTGTTCAAATTTACATTCGCCATAAGAGTAAAGCTACTTATTTTATCGCCAGAAAATGTTGTCCATATATAAATAGATCAGTTGATAGAAGTGTTGATATGTCTGCTAAAACTCGTACGTGTGTTCATTATTAAGCTTGCCTTACTACACTTGAACATTTAACATTTTCTTAATTGTAAAAAGAAGACATTTTTTAGGCTAATTATATAAATGCATATGTTGGTTTCAGCTTCCAGCTTATTGATTGCACCTAATTAATCTCTTACATCTGCTCCATGTTAATGCTCTCCTAATAGGTTAGTGTATTTATCAATCCGCATTTACTGATTCAACCATGCATTGTCTTGTTGACATAAAATCTAAATAGATAAACTTCCCTAGTATCAGAAAGCGTTTCATCTTTAAAATCTGTTTGATCAGTTGTACCTATTATCTTACAGTTCTAGAGCCACAATCTTCCATTTCACCATAACAGTCATCAACGACTCTCTTTTAACTATAAACTTTCCCTTTATGAGTCTTCAAAACAAACTTTAATATATATCCGTGCTGACATTACATCATTAAGAGTTTCGCTATCAAAACAGCTTGTCAAAATGGTTATTGCTGTCTTCTATTGAAGCAAACTAACATCTGCATATTTGCAACACAGTATCAAGTGTTTATCTGTGTTGTATATTTCTATATTGAATAAAACAGAAACTTTTAAAAGATGTCATAAACCTTGGAATTTGATCTATGGTACCGGATTTGTTTATTATCTATATTATGTGTATAAGCTCCGGTAGTAGTCAATTTTGAAGTTGCTGTTGAGAATGTAGTGATCTTGGGCGCAAGTTGTGTTATATAGACGCCCACTACGTGTCAGGTTTCAGTACTTCCAGGTTCCTATTTGCTGAAAACGTGTTATCAGACTTCCTACGGAACATCTGAAACGAGCGTTTCTTTCTTGTCATTAAATATTTGACTACACGAAACATGTAAAACATCATCAATCTGTTCGTGTTTGTCCTTGAAAATTACGCGCTGAAAGGTTGATATATGTGGTTTTTGGTGGCCATCTTAAATTTAATCAATTTTGACATATTTGTATTGTATTGATATCTACCGATACAAAAATTGTGAAATACAAACAGTAGATATGTATCCTTGTTAAAAGTTGTACTTTGTTATACATCAATGTTTGCTACCACAAACTATATATTGAGAAATAAAAGGTATACATTTTTGGAGGCCATCTTGAATTTTGGCAAGTTTGAAATGTTCTAAAGATGTTATTAGGAATACCTAACTGCTTTTTTAAAATATAAGGCGTTTGTCTACAAAAAAAACATGTAAACATGTTCATTTCGTCCATTTAAAAAAAGGTGTCATACACTAAAAGGTGTAACCCCACAATTGATTTTTGTTCTTTATTCTATAGTAAATAATCAAAGTTTAAAAGCTTGATATTCATAGAAAGACCCAAACGAAAGAAGTGAGACTTACATTTTACTGTTTGTCAACCTCTGCAATATCAAAATATGATGAGAAAATTGGAGGTCATGTGTAATATGAGGATTTTTTTTCTGTTGAGTGAGTCCACTGTTGACAAAGTGACCGTAGATTTCTGAAATTATGTATTCATACCCCAATTTCCATACATCATTATTTTTTTTCTAAATTCACAAATTCAACATGACAATGCTTTCAAAATGTACCAATAATGCCATTAAAATCAGCAAAAAATTAAGAAAAATGGATTTTTTCAAAAAAAAGAAACCAGGATTATTTATAACCGCCATTATGCGACTACCCCATGGAAGCTTTTCCTGTTTTCAATGGTGGTACTTTGCATATAAAGTAAACTATAGGATTTTGGCTGCCATCTTGAAAAAACGGCCACTATGTCATATTTAAATTGATTAGAATATATTTTATTTTATTATAACACGAATAGTTTTTATACATAATATTTAAAACAATATTTATTTGTTCTTGTTCAAAGATAAAACCGTACTGAATGGTGACCATAGGTGTTTTTTTTGGATTCCAACTTCAATTTCGGCCATTTTGATATATTTTTATTGGATTTCATTGAAGGATTAAATGCATTTTTTTCTGTTTTTTATGCATGTGCAAAGAATGTCGAATCACGCAGAAATCAAATTAAGTTCAGAGGATAAAAAGATGACCACTTTGCAGTTGATTTTTTTTTGTTTGTATGTTTTTTATTATACTTGTCCTAATGGATATGTTTTTTCTTCTTTTTCTATGCAAATATATATACGTCATATTCGAAGTATTATGTTTAATTCATTGTATTAACATGTATTGCTAATATGTATATTACGGGGATATAAATAAAACAAATGCAAAGCTCATTGTTCATGGACATGTTTATCTAATTGGCTGGAAGAATGTACAGTGGTTCTTTTTTCTTAATTAATTTATTTTAGTTAAAAACACAACATTTTTCTCAAAGCATTAAAAAAAAAAACTCGCCTATGAATTGTATGGTTAGTATATATATATATATATATATATATGTGTGTGTGTGTGTGTGTGTTTGCAGAGCTTCCTCAAATCGAGTTTTGGAATTCAATCAAACAATTATTACAGTAAATACAGAAGACAACTTCTGAAGCATTTCGTATATATCTTAACACAACGCAGTTCTGCAAATATGCATATCTTCACCATGCGTATTGTTTAACTAAATGAATACTCGTAACTAACAAAAAGAATAAACACAATCTGGTTTAGTGGTAGAGCATCCGCCTCGCATGTAGACTGACGTGGGTTCGATCCCCGGCCGGGTCAAATCAAGTACTTGGAAATGGTACTGGAAGCTTCCTTGCTTAGCACTAGCATTTAAAGCATAGTTCTAGGGCTGGTCGGCCGGGTATCAGTAAAATGTTACAGAGTGGGGAATTATACCAAGTGTCTACGGCATGATTTTCCATTGTGGTAGCGCCCAAAATACTGTTTCAACTAGACACCGTCGTGATATGACTGAAAATGTTGAAGGTGGCACTTAAAACCATACAAGAACAAACATACTAAAACACAAATCAAGAGCATATATTGACTTTTTCAAATAAACGTCCATTATTCATTCTGGTTTATAAAATCTCTTCTAATGAACATTGTTATCAATAATAAAATAACATCACGATTCTAGAATTTTGAATTAGTTATTGTATCAAATAGATCATAATGTATAAAGCCAGTAATGTTGTCACGAGATGGCGTATGGTGTAACATTTGCTCTAATGATGCTAACACGCAATAATTGGCAAGTTAATGGTATATGTATAACAAGAGGTATGTCATAATCCTCACGTTCTGTAAATTAATGCAATGACGAGGCAATACATGATTTCTCTAAAGTATTCTGTGACTGCGCCATCTGTCCAGGTTATTTTAGGATGTCGTAACTATATTTAACATTAACAACAGTTATTTTCATTAGTGACAGCCAATAACAAATATCAAATTGATAAAAATAATAGTATGCTTCTCATTCAATACGTCACAAAATATGTTTAAGCGGTATTTCTATTGAAGTGTAACCTAGGCGCGTAGCCCAAGCTAGGAGATCCCTTTTCAATATACTATTTTTGCATGTTTACATAGCTATTCTGAGGCAATACGGGGCCAGTGAGTAAATACAGGCACGTTATATTGGAAAAAAATATTTTCAGCCAATTCTAAAATTGTGAAAAAAACTGCTATATTCCCGTTAATAAGCGAATATATATTTCGCTATACTTAAAAAGGATTAAAACCATTTTGAACCGTTTATTGGACCCAGTGTGTATATTAGATTTAAGAAAATATTACGTTTTGTTCAGCGGAACATTAAGTTGATGTTTGATTTTTTTTTAAAATTATTTAAAATTTAACTTCTTTTGCATTTTCAAAAAAGACTGATATATAAGTGCAAGTCCTATTCACATAGTATGTTATGAACGGTAAGGAAAGTACGCATATGTTCGGCAAACGTATTCTTTTACATACACACAGTTTTGTTTGTTCTTAATTTCAATTTGAAACACTATCCAGAATGCTTACTGCAATTGGAAATGACATGTGTGTTGATATTGAAAATAGGGCAATGAGTGGTGTATATGTTACACAAATAATTACATGTGGAGAACGTTTTATGATATGTTCGATGTCCAAAAATGAGTGTGATTCGACCGAAATGTTTGAGTAATTGCTACTTAAAATGTCACGGATGCTTTTTAAGAGTACACACATATGCATCCCTTATCCAAACATACCGCAAATTGAACTCGTTCAATTATTCAATGTCCCTAAACTAATTAAAACTGTTTCACATAGACGGGTTCTCAACCAGGTTATTAAAAGAAGGCTCTTGTCAGTTTTCAAATTTGATATTTTTATTTCTCTAACATATGTCAATATTTCTTGTAATGATATTTTCTGCCATTTTGGACGTTTTAATAATTTTGGGTTTTTTAGTATTTCTTGTTTCATCGCGGTTACCAAGCGAACGTGTCATAAAGTGGCACGTATTGTCACACGTATTAACATTCAAAATGGTTTTACTGAATATGCATGGCCATTATCACGTCAGAAACAATTTAAAATGTTCACATTTCAAAACTACAAACACTGAAGTTAAATCAATTTATACTTTCATCGGAGAGATAATAATATCATTAAAACACATAGTAAGTTAGTGAACTATGTGCTTATTTGTATGTTCTACACTGTGACGATGTCATTTTTTTTAGAAAAAAAATTTGCTTAAAATA
The DNA here is from genome assembly GCA_029582155.1 of Panopea generosa. Classification (NCBI taxonomy): domain Eukaryota; kingdom Metazoa; phylum Mollusca; class Bivalvia; order Adapedonta; family Hiatellidae; genus Panopea; species Panopea generosa. The sequence continues at coordinate 45,638,989 of CM055895.1, forward strand.
AAGATTGAATTTGCTTTTATACCTTTCTGTTTTATAGTCAGTCACTTCAATTATTAATTATTGTAGTGTGAGAGATATTTCTATAGGTACAAGCATTAGTCATTAAGCTCTGGAGGTCCTAATTAGTTTGAATTTTTTATATATTACACTGTCACAAGTTCGCGTACAGCAGGCTAAAAATAGGGATATTTAACTTGTTTTATGGGCATTTTAGCGACTAGAGTCGACATCTATGCAGGAAATATACCTGATAAATAATGACTGTTATGACAAGAATTTAGGGGGTTTAACTCTGAAGGAGCGACGAAGAAAGTCAGAGTATATTTATCCAGCCATGAGTTCTTTAGATAAAGTTGATACCTATTTTAGCGCATTTAAAATAATAATAAAAAATCTAATATTGTCAATAATCTGCCAAATTTCGTACACATTTTACACATGTCATGGAGAAGAACTTTATAAGATTATAATTTCCGTTCTAATCCATATTTGTATTTATATTGATTACTATGTCTGTATAAATGAATTGAATAAATATGTTTAAACCAATGTTTAAACCAAGAAAGTCAGTTTACTTTGGGCAGGCGAGATGAAAGGTCGGGTTTTAGTTTAGATCAGCTGGACTTTGGCAGGCGAGATATTAAGTGAAGTTTTAGTTTAGGAGAACACTTTGGGACACAAATGGGTTAACATACATTGGATTTTAAATATGAACTGTTATATTAAAATGGGGAACGTGGTTGAACTATATTTTAGAAACGTGCATATGTGTCAATAAAATTTATTAAAGTTTAAAGTGACAGTTGTAACAATGTAAGAAATAAATATATATAGAAAGTCTTGCTTTCTTTGTTGGTTGTGTGTGATGTTGAAACATTTCTTGACGCGTCTCTCTGTATGTGTCGTATAGAATGTTTTGGTTAAGAAACTCATTACAGAATAATACCATCGTGCTATGTAAAATTTGATTAATTCAAAATATACGAAATAATAAAGTGTCACACAGCTGTGCAGAATATAACACGCAGCATTTGATTAAACAGTATATACACAACACAGCTTTCATAATCGGTCATCTGGATTTATTGATATTTCGGCAATAGTAGTTTGTAAATTTCTAATTTGATCTACAATCTAATAAAACAAATTCATTGTGCATATTTCCCGAAAATTATACTTCAGTTCATCACACAATTAATATGCACCAGCGTTTTGAAATGCACCACCATTTGAATCAATTTTCACAATTATATCAGTATAATGTATGTACACCATTTGCAGCGATTCGACTTCGTTGAAACAATGCATCTTTGCAAGTATATTTTAACCATGTTATTCCATGCATAGTTAATGTTCTAATACAAATGCATCACAATACGTGTCTTAATTTGTCTTACTTCTTTTAAACAAATCCTATACATAATCAACAGGTTTTAGGTCAATGTGGTCGAGATGTATCGCCTTAATCACTGCAAATGATGGACATACACAATTATGATACAATAGTGAATTTTGACTTTGCAGTTGTGCATTTTCAAAAGTTGAAACTTGCTTTTTTCTCTCTGAATTTAAATGGAATTCTCTGAGAATATGTCCAATGAAATTGTTCATTAGATTGTAGATCAAAGTCTGAAACTAGTGTTGACAAAATATCAATAAATCGAGGTGATCGAGGTATTGAGTTGTGTATAAGGAATGAACATATACATGATTGGGTTAGATATACTACTGGAATATCATGATAATATGTGTAGTGTAAATCTGTTTATATCAATTATAGCAACATAATATTGCACGTAGTTATGAACAATTAGTTATGTATTCCTATTTATAAGAAGAACACTGCTGGTAATATATTTTACCACTTATTCGAATACTAAAATAGATTTAGACAATATGTGACCATGTGTTGATCATGTGTTTGGTTTCGACAAGGTAACATAATATGGGCAATCATTCTACCATACTTCTACTCAAAGGTTGCAGGCTATTATTCTGATAACTTTGATAAGCATACATGCAATTTATAATATTTAAAATGAAAAAAAAATCGCTTTAGATATAAATCGATTAAAATCATTCGTTCCTAAAACGTCGGCATTTTAACATTTTTTTTCTACAAGATTACAAACAATTTGTTATAAATCTACCATAATGCGTGTTTAACCTTCTCCAAATTATCATTCATGTACAGCACAATGTGCTTAGTTAATTAGAATATTGTATTTAATGACATACGTATCTCTTTATAAAAACGAACACACGGTTGCAATAGGTAACATTTAATTACAGGTAAAGCACGGCAGCTGCAGATTAGTATTATTTTATAACTGCGAAGTGTTTGTAATCCTAATTGTAGATCTACAATTAGTTTAAGTGTGATCAAATTGACGTCGCCATAAGTCAGTTTAAGGTCGATTGGGTTCTGTTATAAAAACGCGCGACTGTGGCGTGTTTCCACTTGCTTTCTTAGTGCCGTTGTGTGTGCTTGCGCAAAATGTGTGTATATTGGTGAGCGATGCTAAGTGATTTTGTAGATTTAGTACTTTTAGATATCGTTTTGACACTTGGTATTATCAAGTAGTAATGTTCCACTCTTATAGTGTATGTTTACTTTGAAGCAACAGTTTTGTACCCCAGACTAGTTGTTACGTTTTTTGAGTGTCATTTAGTTTTTTTCACATATTGCGATGGGTAAGTTGAATTAGGAATGTTAAGTTATATATATATTGCTACAATAAAAAGTAAAGAGAAAGAAAATGAAGGGAGATACTTGCTGAACGTGTTAGAAAATAGTCTCAAAAACTCCACCACGGCAGCTAATTATCAAATCATCTGGACCTATAATCAGATACTGTTTATTACCGCATGTCCATAAATATTATCATTCTGACTCCAGTTTCAATAAACATATCAAATTGAGATAAACTGAGTAAAGACTTTTTTATGACTTCATGTGTGGCCATATAATGTGCAATGAGTTCAGGTAATCATTTGGAGAATTTGACATTTTTTAGTTGAGGAAAATCTCATCTTGACATGTTTAGTGAAAGAATATATTTTTGTGTGTTATGTATAATAATAGGAAGGATGTTCGACGTCGTTAGTCAGCTAAAGAAATCTACATTTTACATAGAAGGCAGCCTGAACTTCGTTTGGTATCCGTCTAACATATAACTTACCTTCACACTTACCTAACCCTACCTTTTCATTCTTCGATAATAAGCAGGTGTGAAAATTAAAAACAAATATCAACCAAACATTCAGATTTCATGATGACCTGTTAAACGTTAATATGTATTATTAAATAAAATAAGTTTAATTTTTATTAGTTTGGTTTTAATGAAAAAATTTGCAAAGGTTAATTAAGAAATACTGAACAAAAACCTAGCCTAATATTGTTCTTCGTAAATGTTAGTGAATTATTTGTTTGTTCATAAAATAAAGATAATTCATCGGTCAAAATATAATAAAAGGAAGACAATTAATGTGCAGATGTAGAAAGAAAGTGGGGAATCAAACGTATGCCGCAAATTAATATGTCTAATAACTCGGTATACGCATTTACCTCACGTTTTTCAATTATTGAATGTAAATTGTTAATAACAAATTTAGCATCGTTGTTGGTACGCTAATGTCTCATGGGGTGTTTCACTTATTAAAGCCATTGCTGGTGTATTGCTTAATGGTAATGTTCTTCTCAGTATGCTGAAAAGCATTTCCCGTCTGCTGAAGGTAACGGCGTGTCAAAGTAGCAAAAATGTCTTTTATACATTAAATGTATCATTTTTTTCCTTTTACGAGGTGATATACGCAATAAATATTACTTCGGGGGAATTGTGAAGACACAGTTGGTTTAGAGATTTGACGAAACAACTGTTTGTCAGCTGCTGTTTCTATTTGCTTTGCTCATTTGTATGCCAATGAACAATACAATACACGCGTGTAATAATTGAAGATCCACGTCTTACCATAACTTGCCCCGAGATACAAATAATTAAAATCGATTAGAGGTTGATAAAAATGGTTTTGTTTTCATGAAATTCGCGCTTGTTCATCGGTAAATCACGGAAACAGTAACGCACATTACACCTCTCACGGAAATACACGAAAGAATTAACAGAGTTACCTGAACGAAGTTACAGATGACGTCATACCCATAACGCGATCTAACTCAAGATGGCGTAAGTGGACGTAAACATTTCACGAGTGAGTTAATTTAATGGGGATTCCGATGTTAGTGACATTTTATCGGACTTCTCAGGCTCAAGCAGTGATGAAGAACAGGGCACCCTATATTATGGCATTCAACCATACCAGTTTGAACCGGTGGTACTCGATGGAGAAACAGATTATATAAAATAATAATTAAATACTACCTAATACTACTAATAATAAATCATTTCTACCTTAATTATAATTAATACAACTACTAGATATCTATTATATGTTCCATTACCATGCTAAAATTTTACCTATGAAAAAAAAACTCGTTTCATTACTTTCCCTTCTTGCGCATTTTTAAAAAGAATCCCCATGCTATTATTTTTACATGAAGATCTACATGTATGTAAATAAATTGCTTCGGTCATCAGATCAGAGAAGAAAAGTCAAAGACATAAATTTAAAATTTATCTAAATCGGTAATGCGTATAATATTTATAAATTAATTAGAACAGATAATTAGAAAAAAAATTACTTTATTATAATGACCAGCAGACATCATGCTGATCTGCGACGCCATATGGTTTTATTGCCACCTTGATGGTATGAAAATTCAGGTCACGGGTGTCAGCTGTGAAAACAAATCAATATTGTCGCATGTTGGCGCGTGAATTTGATTAGTCCATATACCCAAGGACATATATTACGGCTTTGGTAAATTGCCGAACTGTAAACTGACATGATTTACGACACCCCATCCCCATCTTCTAACCTCCCAAGCCATGGTAGCGCATCGCACAGGATCCTGTCCCAGTAATCGCAATCAAAACAAACATTGTTTTATTACCGTGTCAATTATCACAGTCGGCACGCATGATTTTTCAAAAAAAAAATAAAAATAGACCGCTGTACATTTTCGGGAAATATAGTTGACATAGATCTTTCTGGAAAATCTCGTGACCTCGCGTGATCACCAACATGGGTATTTACGATTGGACACTGTTTTTAAATGTAAACTATGGTGCTATGCATAATATTACTGCGCGGACTGCTATGCCACGCGAATATAAATAACCGGTTCTTGAAAAATAAATGTATAAATATATAATATATATTGTTTTTGCGATTGAAAATGGGGAGATTTTTGTTATTCCCGCGTAAATCTGGACAATTCAATGACCTCGCGTGATCACTGATAAATTGAAATGTATTGTTTTAGCGATTGAAAATAGTACATTGCATGATTTATTTGTTGTACAACAAACACATTGTATACTTCTTTTAATTTTAATTTACATTATATTTTTACCAAGATCGCTTTTAAGACTTCAAATTGAATGAGTTAAGTCCGATATTTTATACGTGACGTCAAAGATAGTTCAAACGTCACAACACGAAACTTTTATCAAGGCCCCAGGGTAAAATAAACTTATTTTATTGGTTTCCATTCCTAATGTGATCATTTGAACGTTGAAAAGTGAGAATTCCATAGAAATAATAACGAAATGTGATCATATGTGATAAAATATTTATTCAACGTTTATTTCCAGTAACTGCAAATAGTTCTTCATTCTTGAAACTATTAACAAGTGAATTATTTCTTTAAACTGAATATTTAACACTGATATAATACAGATATCCTCGCAAGAATTTTTTCTTTCATAAACATGAGTCTGGAGATTTTATCAAGTAATGTTATGGTCGTCATATAGAACATTTTGTATTATTAAATGATTTTGTACTTTGATTGAAAACGTTGCTTATAACTAACGACAGAAACTAGCCGTGCGCCGTTTAGCATTGTATACGTTTCTAGGGAAACGTATGATGAATGGGTCTAGGATCCATGTTTTATGTTAGATATTAAAAAGAAAAATAACAATGTTTTGTCTGTATGTACGAGGGTTGTCTCAGAAGTGCGTAAATTTTTGTCATTACCATTTTAGTGGTGGATAGAATTGCTTGTTTTTCATACAAAATACAGTTTACCTAAAATAAAATTCATTTTTTTCAAAATATATTTTGGTAATGCTTTTATTATCTCAATTAAGTGCAGATGCTTGTTTAATAACGTGAACTTGTGTTTATGCGGCTAGAGAGAGAGAGAAGTACAAAACAAGTGCATTTCAGTATAACTGACACATTTCTTCTCAAATGCCAATATTGTTACTATTTTGCTGTTCATTTAACCTTAAGATTGATATCTTTATCATCTGAACTAAGCAGGTATTCTTATTATAGACACTCCTGCCTACTGTGAATAACAAAAGAAACTGAACTAAACCGATACAACATGTTCGCCAATATATCACAGATATGTTTGCCAAACGTACTATTTTGTACATGTTTAAACTTCTGTATTCGATCTCTAACAATTAACAGATAAAAGCTGTAAGCATGAACTTTGTTATTCATTGTTGTTGTTGGTGGTGGTTGTTTTGTTCTTTTGTTGTTGTTGTCGTATTGTTTTGTTTTGTTGTTTTTTTTGTTTTTTTTTGTTGCTTTTAACAAACCATTTAAATAAATGTAGGAATCAGTTAACTGTTAGGGGATATCAACTGGGCATACTACAAACACTATATAGTGAATTTCATTGAGATATTGTTTTGATTCCCTCAAAGTGACTGCCACATGACACTCGCAACGTCAATCTCCTAATCCAATATCTGGATGCTTTTTCATAATTTGTTCTGGGTATACTGCGCAGACAGTGGAATATTGAAGATCCAAAATGTTTTCTTAGCACATTTTTGTCCAGATAGTTGTAGTTTATCCTAGAACCTGATATATCCCGAAACAGGTATATTAACCCCAAATGAAAAAGCAGGGAATTGTACACCTGTCCCCCCATTCATAAAAATTGGACGCTTACAAAAATGTGACGTCACACAATCCTTGAATCTTTCCTTGAATAAACTGACCAATCAACGTGTGCTCAAATGTGACTTTCCAACATTGCTATTTAACGGACCCAGCCGGGACAGCTGGGTCCGTTCTACAGAAGACAGTTACTTATTAAGTCTACGGAACAAAAGACGTTGCAAGAGAATTTGGTGGGTAAGGAAGCAGAAACAGCTTCCTGTTTTAAATAGTTCATGGCACGATTGTCTTTGTGTAATGAAGCGTTGCCATGCAATAAACGTATATTGCGAGGACCTACAGATGCTAAGACGGCATTAAATGAAGTGTTTTTTCACTTTGTTAGCACCTGTCCATTGTAGATTTGCGCATGAACAACCTTGTCTCAAGATGCTACTGCACAGGATCTTGATTTTAAAGGATACATTACGTTTTTCGAAAAGGATGGTTCATTTTACAAAAGTAGGAAATTTGCCATGTAATGTTGCCCCTATCTTGTTGTTCACCCTTCGCTCGGGTTCGAAAATATCAAAAGTTGGTGTGTCATATTTGTGGAACTGTTTCAACAAGATTTTTGCTACATTGACGCGAGTATTTTACCAGTCATCAGTAAGCAAATGCAGTATCCTTCTGGCACAGATCTTAAGCATGTTCAAGTGGCGTTTCAGACTGGTATAAGCAGCTCCTGTTGATATACCAACATATCTAATTATTTTCCTAGTTGTGTACGCCCTTCATTACCATTGCCTTTTATGGACCATTTTTTAGTTTGATACGCTTTTCGGCCTACGATGACGATTCCTTGTATATGACAGAACAGATCTTCACTCTTTTGTAATTGGTAGGCAGGTAATACATGAAGGTACACATTCGTAAATTTTCATCTGATGGCATAGCACCACCATTGGACCAGGATGTGCTTCCGTGGGAAGTCGCATAATGGCGGTTATAATTAATCCTTGTTTCTTCTTCTTAAAAAATGCATTTTTTCTTATTTTAATGCTCATTTTTTTATTTGAATGGCATTATTGAATATGTTGACCATTTTGAAAGCATTGTCATGTTTGAATTGTGTTTTAAAAATAAATTGGATCCTTGGAAGTTGGAGTATGAATACATGCTTTCGGAAGTCTACTTTCACTTTGTCAACAGTGTACACACTGAACAGAAAAAAATCTCCTATGACACTTGGCCCCTACTTTTCTCATCATGTTTTGGTAGTGCAGAGGTTGACAACAGAAAAATGTAAGTTTCACTTCTTTCATTTTGGGTATCCCTATGTATGACAAGCCTTCAAAATTTTATTATTTACTATCGAATAAAGAACAAAAATCAATGGTGGGTTTATACCTTAAAGAGAGACCTGAGTGAGATGGAAGTGATTTTCCAAAATGTTAATTGTAGGTAAAATAACCTCTTTTTACACTCTTGTGTTCTTAAATGACAAATTAGAGAAAAACACATTTTGGCTTGTTTATACCTCCAGCCGAGCCCGATTAGCTCAGTCGGTTACGCGTCTGAATATCAATCCAGGGGTCGTGAGTTCGAATCTCCCGCCCGGCAACAGTCTACGTGATGATTGATATACGACATTGTGTCTAATTATCATTCGTCTCTCACCACTGATTCAAGTGGGAAAGTTATCAGTTACTTGCGGAGATGGGGTGTGCTCGAGTACTGGTTAATCCCAGGAAACAGTGGTTACGTTAACTGATCGTCTGTTAACCCTCGATGGCATAACAATGACGCTAAGTATGCAATCAATTATGCCTCCAATAAAGCATATATGCGAATACTTACATGAAAAATCACAACATTTCGAAGATTTTTTATTTATAATGATTGAAATGTGCAATTTTTAGCATTAACATGGTATTGAATAATACACTTTGGTAAGATAATGTTTTCAATGTGTAATAAGACTATTATGGTATATTTTTTAAAATTAAATAGGTTCAAAATGTTGTTTGTTTTAATAAAATTAGTGAAACACATCAAAATCGCATGTTGGTCGACATCTCAAGTCTGTAGAAAATGGTATTCTAACAGAACTTTCAGTATTTAATGCCTGACATTTGGTAGCATTGCTGCAAAACGATAGTACTTATTAAACAAAAGGGCCATAGTGGCCCTAAATCGCTCACCTGTGACAAAGGAGACAATGCCAAAGACGGCAATTTTTGTAGTTGTTAGAGTGTACATCAATTCATATAATGCAATTTTTGTCAATTCACACGACATTGGTTCCAATTTAGCCAGTTCAAGAAATAGTCCACGATAATATGGTTACATACAACTGTATAAGTTTAATTAAGATCAAATGTAAACTGTGAGTGCTAGAATGTACACGACATCAAATACACACAATTTACTGACACTTCAAAGGCCATAACTCTGACAATATTTATCCGATTGTCCAGTTGTATCATTGTCATTGTGCGATTGCCATGTTTGAATTGTTTGAAAAATATGATGCTTGGAAACTGGGGTATGAATACATGGTTTCAGAAGTCTAGTTTCATTCTGTCAACAGTGTACAAATTGAACAGAATTTTTTTTATATGACACATGACCCCTACTTTTCTCATCATATTTTGGTATTGCAGAGATTGATAAACAGTAATATGAAAGTTTCACTTCTTTCATTTGGGTGTCTCTATGAATGACAAGCCCTCAAACAAGCCTCAAAAGAGGCCAAAGAGGATCTGAACGCTCTACTGGCAATATATGCTATATGTAAAATATCTAATGTCTAGGCCTTAGAATTTTAGAGAAAATGTTTTTTAGAATTTTACTTAAAATGTACGTATAAGCCCTGTGGTCGAATCACGCTGATTCAAGAACTCGTCCGAGATCTAATGGTTATATAACTGTTGTGCAAGTTTGATTAAAATACAATGAAAAATGAACGTGCTATCGCGTCTACAATATTTACAAATCTATGTAAAACAGTGACCCCTGTGGCGGCCCCAAATTTGACCCCAGGGATCCGACTTCAACAAATCTGTTAGGGGACCCCCATGCAATGCTACATGTAAAATATCTTAGATCTATGTCTTAAGAGATTTTTTTTTTTTAAAGTTTCGCTTAAAATGTGCTTATAAGCCCTGTGGCGCTGGTTCAAGAACTTTTCCAAGATCTTACGGTTATATAACTGCTGCGCAAGATTCAATGAAAAATGAAGGTGCTATAGCGTCTACAAAAAAAAAGGTTAACAGACGGACGGACGACGGATAATTTACCATGACATAAGCCATGCTGGCCTTTGGCCAGTAGAGCTAAAAAGTCAATGAAGGGTTTACACCTGAATATGACAAAGTACAGGTGATTGTATTCATATGTGCACGCTCCTCGTATAATAATGACTTTTTGATTAAATGACAATCTCTTCAATGTACATGTTTAATGCGCATTTATCTAATCACTTAAATACATTTGCCTTCGAATTCTACCGCATGATTTAATTTGTTACCGTTTGTGTCGCATAAACTACTACAGTCTGATACTGTTTTGCCAGATCGCTTATATTGCGTAAATGTAACCCTCTGATTTTATTAGCTAATGCTTATATCGCGTAAATCTTACCGTCTGATAATGAATCAGGACATTTTAGGTTGAAAACTGTCTGATATTAGCCTATATAGACTTATGTGTTCGTTTATGGTTACGTGGTAAAAAGGGAAAAAATAATCAAATTGGGGTATAAATTGTTTTATTTAATAAAAATGTAAACAGCCATTTCAGTACAAGGTTTATATTTTTGCAACATACACATCATAATAAATTTTATCGGGAATAATGAACAGTTAAAGAATAAGTGAATAAAAAATTAGAAAGTATTACAATTATCAGAACTATTGTAAAAATTTTAAAGTATGATATATGGTCGGAATGGGAGACACTATTAAACAAATGACAATATTACATATCTTGCAGAAGTTTTCAGAAAGCATTAAAAGGTCAAATGCTCCTGTAAGAAATGATAAAAGTAATAAATTCTATGAGTTTGACAAAATGTCTATCTCTGCAGTCATACGGCAACATTGACAGAGACGTCGCCTGACTGTATTAATCTGACTGATATACATAAACGTTGTGATTAAAAGATTAACTGAAAATCGAACAATTTGTGTATTTTATAAATATTTTTAACAATTTTCAACACTTGATTATACAACAAATGTGAATATATCTATTCGTTATACCACTGTCTTGAACTCAATTTTAGCATGCTAGACTGAAAGAAGTTGCAAGGGAAAGTATCGCATTCAGCTCTCTCTCTCTCTCTCTCTCTCTGCTAAATGTCTATACAGAAGTTCAATAACGAATAATTCCACTGGATATGCGTGAATGTTATGGTCTAATACGAATCATTGCATTGATATTTACTGATAAAGTACTTTTAACATTTACAAAGGCTCCGTCCTTGACATAATAAAATAAACTATTATGCACGTATTTGAAATGACGAAGCATGTTTAAACCGAAAAAAAACGTACTTTCTTGCTTGCTATATTATTCAGATACACAATTACAAATAATATTAGCTATGGAAATTAGTTTTGACCTTTAATTCTGGTATTCTATTTTAGTGTTGCTAATGAATATGTTGTATAACAGCCATATACATGTATATATGACAACCACGCAAAACCGTGAACCTTATCTGCAGAGTTTCATTTATATTCAGAGATACTCATAAGAAATACATTAATGAATTTGATTTACTAGAATTTATGTTGTGAATTTAAACTTAAGACGATTTATGTTTATCAATGATTAAGTTTAATTAGCTCTAATTAAAAACGGTTTTGTGTCAAATGATGAATCACTTCGAGCTATTACCTGTTTTAAAAGTTAAACAATGAGTTTATAACATTTGTATTACGAGGCATGTATGCTGGGAGAGAGACATGTCATATGTCTTATTGAAGTTTTAAAATAAATACGATATTTTATTTGCAGATAATGATTTATAACACACGTGTATAATATACAAGTATAACACACGTGTGTAACAAACAAGTATAACACACGTGTATAACAAACGTGTATAACACATATGTATAACACACGTGTATAACACACTTGTATAACACAGGTGTATAACATGCATGTATAACAAACATCATTATGCAAATTAAATGCATACCAATGTACAAAGTTAATGTGACAAAGCAGAAGATGTCTGAAATTAAATAATGTAACACAATTAAAATAAGTGTAAAACAAATGCTTGACACAAGCTCAATATTCTCCTACGGCAATGTATTGTTCGGTAAACCATGGGAATGCCGTTATCCAAATTTGACAGACAAGCAAATGAAATAATTAGGAGAAACGTACAAAACTATATACAAAAATTATATATCCGTGTAAGAATTTCAATCGATAATCATATTTGTATTAAAAGACACTTGAAACACTTAAATACAAGTACGTGATAGTACAGCAATTATACAAAAGGTAAAGTAATGAAAAAGTCAAAAACGTAATTGAAATAATGCATCAAATTGATGAGTTTGTAATATTAAAACACACTTAAAACCGTTTAATACTAGTACATGCTAGTACATTAAGTAATACAAAGGGTGAAAAGTAATGAAAAAGACAAACACATTAATGAAATTGTGCATCAAATTGTTGAGTTTGCAGTAAGGAACGAGACAGTGTAAAACAAAATACGTATAAACAGGACATAAACAAAAAAGGTAGCAATGTAATAAACAGAGGATTTGCTGTCACTTAATTTTAGTTAAATATACTCATATACAGCAAATACAACAAAGACATATTCTTCGAAATATGATTATGGTATGCGATTGTTTGTAAAGCATTAATTAGGGATAAAAAAAAAATCGATCAGCACATTATTAAACGTTCGTTCTGGTACATCTTATGTGAGATTGTATCATTTACAAATACCTTGATAACATTCAACGAAGCTTAATATTTACAGCACTTGTTCAAATATACTTAGAAATAAATTATAATATTTTAATGTAATGTTAAATAAATGAAAGGAACAAACGATTACAAGGAAATACACACAATATGAAAATAGAAATCAATTATAACAAAATCATCCAACTCCTCATGATTGTGAAACATGCATTGGACCGTATCAAAAGTATAAATGAAAATTGGGAGTTTTGAATAAAAACTATATGTGTTTTCACTCATCCTACTTGGAAACAACAACAGCTCCGATTTAAATGATCGATGAAATGTTTTAGTCAAATTACGAACATGTTTATATTTTCTTCCATTGTTGCAAGTAGTATATGTGTCGCAATGTCAAAGTACAAGGTTACACACATAACTCAATAGTGTGTAGTATAAGTGCTTCAGCCAAGCTGTTTTATCTAATATTGTTTAAGAAAAACATACATCATGCATATGTTCATTAATCAGTTTCTTCGGTGCTAAATAAAAATAAATACTTCATTTTTCAAACCCTTCAACTAAATCCGTTGTTATTTTTTAATTTCACAAACAGATTATATTACTGCAAGATATTAATGCAAGATTTTGATGAAAGAAATATTTAGATTGTTTTAAAAAAAGATATAAAAATCTTTATTCAATTTATATCAAAAACCTATATTTAAAATACTGAAAGTTGTAACCCAATATTTTACGTAAATAAGAAGTTATTGCAAACTTTATAAATGTTTGCCAACGCCATATTGACTTAAAGGTCCCCATTTAAAAACAGTTTTGCTCTAAATTGTGTTTTACATGACAAATTCCAAAAGTAAACCTTTCTAGCCATTATTTAAACAGATACATCTCCAAATTTACACATATTTACATATTATGGTATGCCAATTAAAATTGTTCATAAAAATTGTATTTGAAAAAGCGAAATGTTGTCCTTAGTTAGTACTGCAGCTCGGTATAGATAAACCGTTTTAGTATCCGTTGTTTTTGTTTAAAAAAATATGATTTTTAACTGATATCCAAAACATTAACATATGACCGTTGACATATTGTTGCATCTTGCAGGTCTGATTATGTTTCTGACTGATATTACAAGAATAAAATTGTTCTCTTAAGTGATAATAAAGTGTATCTGAAGATACATTATGTATAAAAAGGTACATACGTCATAATAAAACATGTTATATTTAGTTTGTTATTTAGGGAGAAAAATGTTTATCTAGTCTTTAATAAATCAACTGTTGAAATTTTGAAAATTTACAAGTTACAGAAAAATGACTACATCCCAATAATTAAAAGATTCCATGAACTTCCATTTTGATACAATTAGTCAAAAGTAAAATGACATATACTATATTTATGTTGTAAATAAAGATTTAAATTAATATATAAAAATATGTATATATGCATATTTATCATTAAATCAGGTTCATGTTTTAATGAAATAATTTCACTTATCGGCTGATTTTATGAGTAATCATTTAATATTGGGAAGCAGATCTGAATCGTAATTTACCACACATACAAGTATGAAAGGGTGAGGATGTGACGTCATATTAACAACAAACCATATAAAAGTTTAGAACTGCCAATACTTTCCTAATGCTGGAGGATATAGTCCGCGACACGTGGTAAATATCATATATACACTAGGGCATACAATTTTCACATCAAAGTACAATACATCGAACAATTAAATACAATACTTAATTTTTTTTTAAAAAAGTACGTAAATAAAATTTAATCAAGTTTCCTTGCTTTTCAGTTGTTTCAATATTTGATATTTGTATTAAATCAAATATTACCCTATTTAAATCAAACACAATTATCTTTTTTTATTATATATACATACGTATGGAGATTTATAGATTGAACAAATATAATTTTAATTTCGTTTTGTTTTTCCGTTTTAACTATTTTTGCATTAATCTTTTATAATAAACTAGTGCTAAATTAAACGTACACTCATAATAAGATCTATATTTCCTGTTAAACTGTTTGTCGAACGATTCAAATATAAACGCTGTGCTTGGTAGTTATAAACAATGGGAAGTCATTCAGTACAATATGTTAGGTATAGTATTTGTCCTGAATCACGGCCGACCACTTGTGCCACGTTGTCTGTTGATTTAGCTAACGTGTTCAACCCCTTCACCAGAGCATACTATGGGTTAGTCAGTAAATAGATAATGGATTTTTTCAATGTGTTGGTTAGGTAAACACTCGCCTCTTAGATAGTAAGAGTTTCATCATCTTCCGGAGTATCACTGTGGATAAAGGAGGAGTCTATCTACTCTGCAAAACATGGTATATCACGTACAGAGTCCATCTTCAAATCCTCATTTCATAACGTCATAGTATTTTTATTTTCAGTATCAATAAGTATTGTATTGTTTCTAGACTGGCCAAAGCAGACCAATATGGGTACATATTCAGTCTTTACTGGCAGAATGAATGAAGCTATGTATGGAGAATTTGGGAAAGTCCTTTAAGTACTCTTTTCCTTGAGTAAGAGATTTCACATCGTACTTATCGTCCCAGCTGCATAGGCTCGTCCTCTTGAGCCAGTCTGTCGTTTACATCCGTAAACTTTGATTTCCGCTTTTGTGACATGAATAAAAACACTAAACCAGTCAAAATGTAGAACACGAACACAATCCAAGAGATTACAAAAGAATATCCGTATTCGTGTTTTGCCTTCAACGGGTTACGTGCTGGAAGCTCTTCCATGGCATACTCAGTCGCCCGGATGAATACCTCATTCATCACCACAATACACGCCGCTGGAAAAGAAAGTGTATATTTCAGTCGAATAGAATAATATGATAATATAGAGCACAGAAAGCAACCAAGAAAAGAAATTAGTAGTTTTATTGTATCTGTCCATGAGGGATAATTAAATATGTAACAACACTCACGCACACTATTTGTTCCATGTTACTTCAAAATCTTTCTCTGAGCCTAGACAAGAACGCACAGATCACAATCGCGTAAACATATTTAATGGGCTTTATATGAAATTCCATGATGCTGTGTTACTCAACAGTTAAATGCTGAAACGCAAATGATGTCAAAAAATTCAAAGGGTCACAACTCAGTCAAACAATCATTGACTCTCAATTCCCAAAACACACGATCACATTAAGACCATGGACAGCAATTTTCTCCGCAAGGTTTATGGCCGAAGTATGATGAAAGGTTAAAAGAACAAAGGTCAATAACCTATTAAATATAATTTATTCGTAACGTCAAGCCCAAAGGCATTCAACCTTACTTTCCCCTCTTCGTTACATATACTGGATCAAATCCGTTGCATAAAATGATACAACGAGCAATATTTCATAAATACATATCACAATGTTATGTTATATGTTGTTGTATGGTGTTTAGCGTCGCTTTCAACAATTTTTCAGTCATATTGCGACGGTGTCTACTAGAGACAGTATTCTGAGCGCTGTCACACTGGTGTATCCATGCCGTAGACACATGGTATGATACCCAACCCAGTCACATTATACTGACACCAGGCCGACCAGATCTAGAACTCTCCACTAAAGCGAGGAAGCTTCTAGTACCATTTTTAAAGTCTTTGGTATGACCCGGCCGGGGATCGAACCCACGACCTTCCGCATGCAAGGCGGACGCTCTACCACTAGACCACGCCGTCCGTGAATGAAAGATGTATCTGGGTGATAAAAGAGCAATTATGATCTTAACATTCGAGATTCAATACATTTATCCAACATTGAATCGTATGTATTTTGTATAGCAATGACTAGAAGCGGTCTGCCTATCAAACCAGCGATCGATATTGGTTGCTACGCCACCATTTTCCTAAGACAAACAAACGATGTATAAGTTAACATTGTATTTAGTTGGACAAACAACGCCACGTGATCACTGGGAGGGGCGATAGTCGATCTCTAGCCAAATCAATTGTAATCGGAATAGCCAGTACGAATGTTCTTTTTTGTCTTATGAAATATATCATACAAGATTGACGTTGACGTATCAAATGATCTTTACACATTGTTAAATAAACAATTGATATTAAAAACAATCCGCAGACACGTCACCATATTAACAAACCACTCCTCATAAACAATTTAAACTTTAAAATAATACCGATAATACGTTTTAAGCCTTTGTGCGAAAAATCTCGTACCGAACTTAATATTATGCACACATATGAAATACAACGTACATTACAAAGTACTGATTAATTTGATTTTGTTTATTTTGTATGTTGTACATTACAGACCCACCTACCAAACCCTTTTTTATTCTGTTTTATATCATATATAAATCATTACAGCTAGTGTTTATTCTCACCTGTCATAATATGAAGCAGGGCTGTAAGACGTTTGATGGTGTACCTTGGCCTCCGAATTGTATATATAGCAAACAGATGAACGACCAACATAAGTATAAGTGTGATTATGCTGAATGCACACCCAGTCCGCATGTAATCTGGAAATATAATTAGTATAACATAGATTAGAACAGATACCCTCTTGAAGTATTATAGTATTATATTAACAGAACATCAATCAAATGACACGTGCACCAATGAGAGTGCAACTCTTTCCATGTATTATTATTGATTGGAGAAGTGTTTATGCGCATGCACTTCCGTGCTCTAAACGGTTCTAACAGAAGGTGGCAAATATAAAAGTATCATTTAATTATCCATTTCAATATATACGTTCTGAATGTTTTTATAGGTTCTTTTTTCATTGAAAATTGGAGCACACGTATATGTGATGATGGTCTTTAATTGGTATTTTGTACTGTTTGTATTTTGTCCTTTGGTTTATTAATTATGATAAACTGCCTATAGTTGAAATAAAAAGCACCATAGTTCCAGCAGAAAAACAAGTCTATGTTTACACAAAGGTTCCCCGCTGGTCAGGTGTTCTGCTGCGTTATCATCTAGTGACCACTAACCATTAAGTTACTAGTGGGAAGAAGACGGTTATATTTAGATGCATTGCAAGATTTACCATATACAACCAGTTGCCTTATATAACCAGCTTTGGTCGAAAATGGTGTTAAACACAATTCAATAATGTATTTAAACATGCATGTCACGTATTCTGTAAATATACATCTGTAATTGTCCAAGTGTTGTATATCTGTCTAAAACAGGTTTTATCGTAATTTGCCGTTTATAATTACCATTCATTCTGTGTAGTTTTTTTGTACCAATGGCATACAAAACATTATATACAAATATACAAAACCAGATTTACCGCGAGTTACCACCGACATTGTGTAGTAATACAGAATATTATTTATACATATATTTGCATCACACCCGACATTTACTGTCTTCCTACTTAATAAACACGCTCAAAAACACAATTATTCCGACATAAGTCGCTGAAGAGGACTATGGTTAAGTATTTTAGCGACATTATAAGAATGAATTGGTTACGTAATTTGTCTCTCATGCCATGCATATTTTCGTCTTATTACTTGGAATTCTTATTAAAACATAATCAACACTAAGAATGCTAGTATTCAGTTGTGCTAGATCCACAAGTAGCACATGTATCAATGAAAAAAAAAAATGATAACTAGCCAAAGCATGTGGCATGGTGTCCGATGTAACATTTTACGTTGTTGAACTTTCCTTGTTTCAGGTTCGTTTACAGATAATACATTCGATTATATGTGGTATAATTAAAAGAACGGAACTATTTTTATACGTACACTTGTTTATAAGAATAAATAGTAACACTTTATTAAAGTATCGTTATGTAAAGAAAACTGTTTCATTGTTACGCATTCAAACACGTTATGCCAATCAGGAAGTAGTAATGAAAAATAAAAACGTCGTCATTTATTCAATTTTCCCGGTAGTCTTTCATATCATACATGGCATTAAAATATGAAAGTATATGTCTAACAGGAGATACGGCATTTCAACCTGCTGCTCCCTGATAGAGATATACCCGTATATGTTTCCAAAGAAGTACGAACTTTCAACCAAGCCTATTATTTCAATCAGAACGATCTAGTTTTTGACGAACTGTATAGATATATAAAGTGTTGAGGTTTGTATCCGAGCTTTAAAAAAAAGCCGTAAGATATAATATACTAAATAAACATTTAATAGCACTTGCAATATATTATCGTCTGACATTTCAGATAAATTCAATATTTCTGATAAAGGGTGTTTTCTTGATGAATGGAGGAAGAGCATTGTTATTCCTGTACATACAAAGAAAGAAAAAGATATATCACCCGGGAACAACCTTAGTTCGTGATAGGCATACTTTTCACTATTGTTTTAAATTAACACGCAAATATATGGTGTGATGAAATAATAGTATATTGAATAAGTCTTCTATATGTGCTTTATATATAGTTCGATGTATTTGTTTTCCTTTTACAAAATCACCTTAGCAACTCCCATAACGGCTGTACCGACTACACTGTAACAAACAGTTTTGGAAAACAGTTAATTAAAGTGTTATATGCGCGTGTCTGGTGGCGTTTTATCATGCGTAGCAGCAAACAACAAACATTCATTTCAAAATTCACCATCAAAAAATATGGACATAATTTAATAGACATTGTTAACAATTTCTGAGCAGAGCTGTTTCAGGAAAGGATAATTAAACTGAATAATTGACGAATGGTAGCTGCGATAAAAGTTCATTCCCACGTGCGGTTGTCGTTGTCAATTATTCAAATGAGCTTTTACATTTGAATGGCATGATTACACTTAACAGTTTAAACATGGTACATAAATAATACATGAATCAATCTATTTAATAAGTGAAGAGTTGCAATAAACATATATTCAAATAGCAACACGGATGATTACGTGTTCCATATAAATCTCCAATTAAACATCATTCCACAATACAGTATATTTGTATATGTAATTGTATTATAAATAAAACCGTTGCGTACTCTCGGAACAAAACTGTGAGCCGGAAATCACTAAAATAGTTTAATTGAATTTTATAGATTGATACATTCTTTACAGAACAATGCTTAAATATTTTGTATTTATTTTAAATGTCAGATTATATCGATTTCATGGTACAAGCCGTGCAATTTATATTCAGGTTTAAATAAATAACGCACAGTCTAAGTGAACTCTTCCAGAATACGATTTGCCATCGACATATGCTGCGATACGTCTAAAACAAAACTGCGCCATTGTCATTTTTAAAAGCATAATCTATGTTGCGAAGATTCCATGAACAATTGGTTATCTTTATAGTACAGGCAAAACTTAAAGATATATAGGTATGTCCAACTCCAATGGACAAAGCCACAATGCAATGCACAAAAAGGTAAATGGATAATTATTGACACGACTACAAACATACAGAAGCCAGAACGTGAGTTCTTAAACACTGTTACCCAGACAACAGATACTTGACGTGTTACCCTACACAGCCAGATAGTCATATAATCAGGCTCATGTTTCACCAATATGTTTAAGTATATGCTTAAATACTTAAACACATAAAAAAACATCCAGGGAATCATGGTTTTAGACTGGCTATAACAAACATGCGTTCTGTTTCATTGACATTAATTAAAGAATGTTAAGATAACCCGTCAAAGTTAAGTTTTAAAGTTTATATGTGTTTAATAAAACAAAAATATATTGGTGAACGTGAGTCAGAATATATAGCTGTCTGTCTTAAATACTGATAGTTATCACAATTTGGATGTACTAAAGTATAATAAACATGGGGCATCATTAAAGTACATGTGGCCAAAAGAACGAACTCAGTTTCAAATTGGTCAAATTTAGGACTTAGATTTAAGGCGCAATCAAATTTTGAAAGTATCAAAGTGTATTAAAAGAAAACTCATGTTTACAGCTAAGACGTAACTGTGCTACACGTAACATGTAACTGTATATATGTATTCTGTGCAAAATTCAAAACAGCGTTTACACTTAACATAATTTCATATCATATTTGCCCATTTACCTTGCAGAGGTAACTGACCTAGAACAGGCCATATAAAGTTTACCAAAGTTAAAATGCAACAATCCGGTATTTTCCGATATATACCTACAACCAAGACAAGCTGGTACAGAAAACGAGGCATGTACTATTAACACATTCCGAATGTAAGTATTCAATCGTATAAACTCGATCAATATTTATCGTGTTAGACGGAGATGTATGCAGCAACGAAAACAATTTTAATCGAGCACAGCGGAAGGTTCATCAATCTTAAAAGGGGTTGCCCAAACAAGGTCAAGTTGGTTATGACTTGAGATAAACGGCCATATGTAACTTTGACATAAACTTACCTAGAATTTGTCTGTCGATTTTCGGATCATAGATGATTTCATTGTTAGTTGGAAAGAAGTTGTGAACTTCGCATCTTTCAGCTGAAATGAGAACAATGAAAAATTAAATAAAATCAAATCAATTATATATCATTGTATTCAATTACCAAGAGGTGTATAAAATTATATGCACCCGGGATATATACCATTAAAGATGCATCACCTGTAAGTCCAAAATATCTAACATTGATTTTTTAAATGCTATTATACAAATCAAGTTATTTTATGAACATTTTGTTAAAAGGGGATCGTCCTAAAAATATTATATTCTTTTTCTAAACTACTTTGTTCTATTTTTAGATGGAACCTTTTATAACTTTAAGGTAATGAAAGCACCAGTTTCCTGTGTCATGCTCTTACTAGGGAGAAAATGACTTAATAAACCTGCTTTCATACTTAAATTTAAAATTGGAATGACGTAGTTTCACAAAATTGGATTGGATTTATAAAATATCGAATTCTACGAAAGGATCATTTCGTGGACATAAAATGGACAGGGGATGCCTCTTTAATGTAGTTTTAATATGTTTGGTTCCATCTGGAATTGTTTTGGTATTATTGCCATGCAGACTCCTTACAATTACAGATTAATAATATCTTCAGAACGTGGCAGATCTAACTCTTAAAGCCCAAACTGCCGTATAAAAGCTGCAATAGAGCTCTGGGGCAGGTTTTATATAATTCAGTGCACGATACAAATCAGAGAACCCTTTTTCAAAATTTCAGTCATTGATGCATTTTTTTATGTTATAATGTTGCATACTGCTAGATTATTGTTAATACATTTAATTGGCGAAAACTTGAAATTCGAGAATGAATTGCATTCTATACATATGGATCTGTGTTAATTCACCATCAGCAGATAGATAGCCTAGTGTAGCATTGAAATTTGTTAGTCTTCTCTTACAAATAATAACTACCCTGGCAGTAAAAGTTTAAGCTTTCCAGTTGTGATTTTGCTACCTGCACAAGGCGTTGACAGATGTTGCTAAGTCTTTTTAATACATTTATTGCACTATTAAAAATGTTCAAATTATTTGATCTACATATTTCTTAGGTTGTTTTTGGTGGATGTTTTCTTTTACCGCTATGTCTTATGTTAGATATACAATTATATTCTTGTTTTAGTTCAACTTGGCACGTTTGGTTGTTGAAATCGTATAATTGGCATTCAGATGTAACACAAGAGATATGTATACAAACTTTTTATGTCACGGCGTGGCATCTATGTGTTATAGGTCACACATGTACATGACCTATAATCTCACCTAAACTGCGTTTTTGTCTTGATATCTAACATTGTTTTAACAAAGACTAGCTTGTTCCCGTTGCATATTTATGCAAACTAATCAGTGAAGGTTTTGTTTTGGCACACGAGCCAAAGAGAAGTGTTAAGAGGTTATACCGATGTAATTGAACTAACGATTATGAGTGATATTAATTGATGGGTAACTGATGTTTTGTTACAACATGCATCAATTATCTTGGTTAATTTTGTAAATGGTAATTCCTTTGTAATTATAAGAGTGAAGGCTTACAACATTGTTTTGTTCGGTGGCGCCGAGACCATTTTTTTAGTACGCACATGTACATGAGAAAGAGAAAGGGAGATGAGGTGGGCAGACAGGAGAAAGGTTCTCAGTTATGTATGGCTAGTTTATACGCACTGAATCATGGGATAATTGTTGCGTTTTCGTAAAACTTATTCTAATACAAAATCGGTATGTAAGTATTTCAGACAATGGTATTAATCGCGTTCTATGACTAATTCAATATAATTGATTCGAAAATAGTATCATTAAGCAAAGAATTAAACCACACTATGAAATAGAATTTTATAGAAAAGTTGCTGTAATATCATTTACCTAATTATATAAATTAACTTAACCCCAGTTATGTTAACATATAGGAGACACATACACAGTTTCAGAACACTTACTATTCAATTTGATCCAAGAATCTAACAATCTACTGGTATTTATTGATTCAGTATTTTGTATTTAACAATGCAGTATGATGTTTAAGTGTTGTTCTGAGCAGCACGTTGGTCTATTTTGTATACATAATGTCAAACTTTTATGTAAATTTTGTTTACGTCGGCAAAATCACCCCAAAAAAATTTTTTTTTTAATTTAAAACTTGATTTTCGGAATGATTGCATTGTGTATTGATTACCTAACTAAAATTACGCAATTTCAAAATTGCAAAACGCTGTAAGCATGAAAGCTTATATCAGGTCGAACATGTTGCTAAATTAAAATATATTACTGACACTAACCGTTCAGACAAATTCGATGGCGGTACATCAATTTAAGTGATTTATACAATCTAAGTCTAATTTGGAAGCAATGTTATTAACTTGTTAAAACGTAATCTCGTTAAATTTTCATTTTGAGACTTTAGTCAGCATTGCACCGTGGATAACTTAATTTAAAGCATGCTGAAATTGGGAGATAATTTAAGAAAAAAACAATTACCGTTAATTGCTGCACTTTGAAAGCAACAACGAGGTCTAAATTAACTTGAATTCAAGAAAAGATGCGTAATAATGTACATCAGTCACAAAAAAGTAGAATAAAACAAATAAAATTACACAAAGCAATTAAAGCTTCATCATCAGATTGTTTATACAAGTAGTGCAGCTATAATCGCTATTTTATATGTAAGGTACTTGTGTGTATTACATATAGGAGACTGCATGGCATTGCGACAAATGCTACACTTAATGTAAGGTTAGCATTCGAGCAATAGTTATTGTAACAAATATCGCGTTAAGTGACTTGAATCGTGATCTGCAGCACCGCAGAGACGGACCGACGGTACTGCGTCTACCTCGCGTGCGGAATGTCGTGGATCTCTGGCCGTGTCATACCAAATACTTGAAAAATGGTACTAAACGCTTCCTTGCTTGGTGATTAGCATTTAGAGGATAGTTCTGGGTCTAGTCGTCCAAATGTTAGTTTTAAGTGACCTGGTGGGATATCATACAAAGTGTCTGCGGCATGATACTGCAGTGTTGCAGTGCTTAGAATGCTGCCTCAAGTAAACACCGTTGTGATATGACTAAACGATGGTTGAAAAACTACGCTGAACATTATAGAACAACAACAACAACAACAACAACAACAACAACCCTCATAATCCATCATATAGTTGCTAAATGTGTAGTTGGCAAGTGCCATGTGTTTACCTCCAAAGGCTGCAAAAGAGTATTTAAAACATTAATAAAACTTTCGTCATAGTTATAATATGATTTTTTAATTCTAATACTAAACTTGAAGGTGTTTCTGATCAATGAGTTCGTGTTATATTGAAGTAAGAAATACAAATGCAATATTCAAAATGTTCTTGTTTATAAACACATGATTAGGGCTTATGAAGGATGTGGCAATTGGAGGGATGTAATGTGTAAGATTGGGTAGCTTGTTTAATACTGTTAAAATGCAATGTTTCAATTAGAGGTCACATTGAATGCCGGAATGGTAAAACAACCGCGTAAAATACCGATGTAATTGTGTTATGTACGTTCAAATAACACGACTGTTCACAGTAACTTCCTTTTGTGGGTTTCACTTTATAAAACCACGTATATTCAATGTTAAAGTTTAAATAAATAAGTATATTTCAATTCGTAGAAATATTTTTTTTTATAATTTAAATAATAAAAAAATCTTTGAAAATAAAGGCGACTACCTTGTTGAAAGCTCCATGTTTTTTTTTCATGTGATCGTGACATTTCAATATGGCAGTGCTCACAGTAACTTTCTAGGTAACAATTGTATTGGGCTAGGTCGCTATTCACAAAATATACTTTCTTTTATAATGTAACTACTATTGCGCCTCTACAAAGTATATAATATCTATTTTATGATGTGTCGGTACCAACATACGCCAACAAGTCAGGGCTCAATCTCCCCTTACTAGAATTATAACAAAATGCATAGATATTCTGCAAAACTGAAACATATATATATAACGTTTGAAAACAGAACCAACAGAACTGCACGTTTCAGAAAACCTTAGTCAATTGTTTCTGGTTTTATAGTTAATACTCCTATAAAATGCAATACCGACATTGATAACGTTGACATTACCGATGTGCCACTTGGGGGACAAAAAGGCTAGGCAACTAAACAACAATAATGCAAATGACAAATAACTAAAAAAATAGATATGACATTAATTGTTCCCAGAAATCCTCCCCGTCCATAAAGGTTTTCAGTCCTGTTGTCACTCAGGCAGATATACGGGTACCAGCAACAAAATCCGACCATAAAGTGTTTACAAGCAAAATGCTGTTCACGAACAACCGTGAACAACATCATCAATAACACTGAGTAGATTTCACCATTACTTAGAAAGCAAAATAAGTTAGAATTTCGATAACGGACATAAATAAAGCGTTTTCATCCAACTGATTTCCTTTTAGTCCCTAAGGGAATATAATTAGAGCAATTTCTTAAGAGTTTTATACTATCTTGAGAGTTTCATTTTATATAAATAGATGATAAATCAAGCAATAAACTTAATTAAATCTAAAATATTGAATTGTGTTATTGACTTTCAGTAAATTTGCTCTTTGATTTAATTTTACTAGATTCTAATCTTACAGAAAACAGTGCTAACTAGCTGTTATTTTCTTATAGAATATATACAGAAAATTAAAACCAATTAGCTATTGATTTATTTTTTGTCCAATAATTTTTGTTTATATCCACAATGCATGTCACGTTACATTTATACACATAGTTACATGCAGTGACCGTATTCCTTGTTTTAACGACTCTTTTTGGTATGTTTATTTTGTTTAAATAATAGTTGATGTGTATGTTATATTTTCTAAACCACACGCCGTCGTGAATTGATTGAGATGGGTGCACTACAACACAACTCTCGAATATTGATCAGCGCACTTTAACCTTTATACACTATGTCTTGATTGTTTATCGTTCAGTTACTATTTAATATGGATAAATCTATTACTTAAACAATTGGTTGCTTTTGTTATCACAGAAATACCAATTACAATAAGGCTCATCAACTCTTCTTGGAATCAACCTGATTTTCATTGATTAATGAAGCAATACAACAAGGAATAACGTTAATATAAACATGCATATACACACATATATAACACGTGTAAATTATAAAGCGGCATGTGGTACTTTCAGATTAGTTCGGGAATAAAATACCTCTTAAAAATACCGCTTATACAAAACCGCTGATACACAACCATTTACTAGTATATAATATCGCTTATAAAATACCGTTTATACAATACCGCTTATATAATACCGCTTATACTCTGGCGCTTATGTGATATCGCTTATACACTATCGCTTATACAATACCGCTTATACAATACCGCTTATACAATATTGCTTATATAATACCGCTTATACAATATTGCTTATATTATACCGCTCATACAATACCGCTTATACAATATTGCTTATACAATACCACTTATACGATATTGCTAATATAATACCGCTTATACAATAACACTTTTACAATACCGTTATATAATACTGCTTATACAATTCCGATTATGCAATATCGCTTATACACTACCGCTTATATAATATCGCTTGTACAATACCACTTATATAATACCGCTTATACAATACCGTTATACAATACTGCTTATACAATTCCGATTATGCAATATCGCTTATACACTACCGCTTATATTATATCGCTTATACAATACCGCTTATACAATACCGCTTATACAATATCGCCTATAAAATACCGCTTATACAATACCGCTTATTCACTACCGCTCATACAATATAGCTTATACACTGCCGCTTATATAATACCGCTTATATAATACCGCTTATACAATATCGCCTATACAATACCGCCGTTACTGGAAGCGCGAAAGTTGTTGCATATTTCAAATATTCAATAAAAGTGAGTCTGTTATTTTCTTAGTTGAGTGTAGTGCTTCTAGGGGATTCTGTTACCAGATACTGTTGATTATTACGTGTTGTATGGTGACCGGTAAATGTCACTCCTTACTATCACTCAATGTTTTGTTGATTATAACGTGTTGTATGGCGGCCGTAAAATGTCACTCCGTACTTCCACTCGATGTTTTGTTGATTATTACCTGGTTCCTTGAACGCATGAACACTCAGGGTTGCCACATAATAGAGTAGGGAGCGCGGGAGGGGTGGTACATAGTTCATTACACATCATGAACAGATGTAACAAAACCGAGTATGTTATTTTCTCCGATTTGTTACGTGTTTTATCAGCTGTTATTGACTATTATAACGTGTTGTATGGTTGCCGTGAAAGGTCGTCAATTTTTTTTACTCACTTTTGTTATTATTTTCAATGTGATTATTAAACACATTCATATCTTCATGATCGTAGAATACCGTTAAAGGTTGGTCAATGTTATTCAAAAACAGAAAAAATAGCAAAAAAATAATCCGATGCAAAAATAAAACAGTCTGCCATTTGTATTTGCTTGAGTAATTTCTGTGGTTCCAAGTGATCATTTCATCTCTCTCAAACTCTCTCAATTTTATTAGGCGATCGGCTACAAAAGTGTCATTAGGCATTTATAACACAAGTTTATGTGAAACTATGGCCATGACATAAAATAGATAATACACATTAACATAGAATTTATATAATTCATGAAGTACAAACTAGACATTAAAATCAACATATAAAGCATCAGATGTTATTGCGTAGGGTATAATTATAGTTCGGTCATCATATATGTTTGAAATGATCTACGTAAAAATACAATCATCACGAATGTATGCAGCCTAGCGTGTCTATAAAAATAGGAATTTAAACAAATATGACTAAAAGGTACAATGTGTTTTAAATGATATCATCCGTTTTTCTGTCAAAACAAGTTTTGTAATCAGATTAAAGAGGCTCTGACAATTTAAATAAAATGCAAGTGCTTTATTTGCGTCACTTGTTTTATGTCTGTTAAGCTATATCACGCTGACGTTCTATGTAAAACGTAAAACGAAAATCTTCCCAAGTGTGTGATGTCAGTTCGTATTTACCATCACAATATTATGTACGTGTAAAATTACTTTTAGAATATGTTCCTTCAAACATGATATCGTTTGAACCTCGTTAGAAGGAGAGAATGTCAGTTTTATCGTGATCTTCAGACAACGTGTATGTAGCATTTATACTATACAGGCGCCACAAGTCATTAACAATACAAAACACGTTGAAATGTTAACTTTTAGATATAAGAATAAATTATTTTTTGTTTTAGTCAATCGACATGGCAGTTTTAAAACTAAACCTAACTGAAACTGTAAAATATATACAACAGTTTCAACATGGCGCATGTAACTATGAGAAGTACTAAACTTATTAATGTTGCAGCAAAGGTTAATTCTATTGGACGTTATAGGATTTAATCTGAGCAGGTATATTTCCAATGCCATAATTAAAATACTTTGATACGCCTTACGTTATATAACTTCCATTATCAATAAAAAAAAATACAGAATTATCCGTGACCGAGTAATCTAAGGCGCCGTACCTCCCACCTCGAATTGTAAAATATTAAGGCAGATTTGAGATCAAATTTTACATTTTTTTAATAACATCACCAACTCATAATTACGTATACTATTGTAGACATTATTTTCCTATATATTTACAAACATTAAAATTACATCAATAATAATCAATATTATAATATAATATCATTATTGGATGAACCAGTCTGTATTCTTCAGGTCTCACTATAGAGTTGAATTTTGTTTTTTGTTTCATATAACATAAAGTCTAAGATTCACATAGACCTTTTAAAGTACTAGTATTTTGTGTAGCAGGAATGTATCCGCACATAAAAATGCACAATAACTAGTAGGTTGACCAACTGTTTGTTTTTTTAAAAACAATGCTGTGGCATCCTAAGCTTTTTTTAAAAAAAAGAAGTCCTCAAATGTTCAAAAGAACATGCATCTGTGATGTCTTAATACAGTATATGCAATGCCAGCTTTTCTTTACTTATCTGTAGCAAGATATCACAGCCCCTATGAACAATTTTGAAAATAATTTCAGACACATCTTATACTTACATGTATATTCACAAGCAAGCCAGACTATATGCTATTTTGCAGGATGATAAGCAAGCCAGCCTATATGCTATTTTGCGGGATGACAAGCATGCCAGCATATATGCTATTTTGCGGGATGACAAGCAAGCCAGCCTATACGCTATTTTGCGGGATGACAAGCAAGCCAGCCTATATGCTATTTTGCGGGATAACAAGCAAGCCAACCTATATG
The DNA here is from genome assembly GCA_029582155.1 of Panopea generosa. Taxonomy (NCBI): domain Eukaryota; kingdom Metazoa; phylum Mollusca; class Bivalvia; order Adapedonta; family Hiatellidae; genus Panopea; species Panopea generosa. Next base: position 45,668,579 of record CM055895.1, read on the forward strand.
CTATTTTGCGGGATGCCAAGCAAGCCAGCATATATGCTATTTTGCGGGATGACAAGCAAGCCAGCCTTTGTGCTATTTTGCGAGATGACAAGCAAGCCGGCCTATATGCTATTTTGCTGGATGACTCTGACCCCTTCAGACCAATAACGGGGTGAAAAACGGGCTAAAAAAGGAAATAAAGAATGGGAGTGTCTATGTTTAATTATACCACAATAACAACGACAAAGTCATGTTTAATTATAATATTGTACCACAAAAACAACGACAAAGTCATGTTTAATTATAATACTTTACCACAATAACAACGACAAAGTCATGTTTAAATATAATTCTGTCCAATGAAAACAACGACAAAGTCATGTTTTATTATAATACTATACCATAATAACAACGACAAAGTCATGTTCAATTATAATACTGTACCACAATAACAACGACAAAGTCATGTTTAATTATAATATTGTACCACAATAACAACGACAAAGTCATGTTTAATTATAATACTGTCCCAGAATAACAACGACAAAGTCATGTTTAATTATAATACTGTACCATAATAACAACGACAAAGTCATGTTTAATTATAAGTACTGTACCACAATTAACAACGACAAAGTCATGTTTAATTATAATACTGTCCCCAGAATAACAACGACAAGCATGTTAATTATAATCGTAACCACAAGACAACGACAGTCATTTATATAATACTGTCCCAGAATAACAACGACAAAGTCATGTTTAATTATAATACTGTACCATAATAACAACGACAAAGTCATGTTTAATTATAATACTGTACCACAATAACAACGACAAAGTCATGTTTAATTATAATACTGTACCACAATAACAACGACAAAGTCATGTTTAATTATAATACTGTACCACAATAACAACGACAAAGTCATGTTTAATTATAATACTGTCACAGAATAACAACGACAAAGTCATGTTTAATTATAATACTGTACCACAATAACAACGACAAAGTCATGTTTAATTATAATACTGTACCACAATAACAACGACAAAGTCATGTTTAATTATAATACTGTACCACAATAACAACGACAAAGTCATGTTTAATTATAATACGGTACCACAATAACAACGACGAAGTCATGTTTAATTATACTGTACAATGATAACAACGAACAAAGTCATGTTTAATTATAATACTGTACCATATAACAACGACAAAGTCATGTTTAATTATATAACTTACCACAATTAACCAAAGACAAATCATGTTACCTAAAACAACGACAAAGTCTGTTTAAGATATAATAGCTGTCCATGATAACAACGACAAAAGTCATGTTTAATTATAATACTGTACCATAATAACAACGACAAAGTCATGTTTAATGATAATACTGTACCATAATAACAACGACAAAAGTCATGTTTAATTATAATATCTGTACACAATAACAACGACCAAGTTCATGTTTAGATATCATACTGTACATAATAACACGACAAAGTCATGTTTAATTATAATACTGTACCATAATACAACGACAAAGTCATGTTAATTATAATACTGTACCATAATAACAACGACAAAGTCATGTTTAATTATAATACTTGTACCACAATAACAACGACAAAATCATGTTTAAATTATAATTGTCCATGAATAACCACGACAAAAGTCATGTTTAATTATAATACTTGTACCATAATAACGTACCATAATAACAACGACAAAGTCATGTTTAATTATAATACTGTACCATAATAACAACGACAAAGTCATGTTTAATTATAATACTGTACCACAATAACAACGACAAAGTCATGTTTAAATATAATATTGTACCATAATAACAACGACAAAATCATGTTTAATTTTAATATTGTACCATAATAACAACGACAAAGTCATGTTTAATCATAATACTGTACCATAGTAACAACAACAAAATCTGATGCCGAACGTGAAATCTGTATAACGTGCTCAACAACTAAACACACAGTAATACGTGGGGAATTAACAACGCTAACTCTGGAGCTTATGTTTACATTTTGTAATGAGATAGAAAAGTAATAGTCTTAGCAATATGATGAAAAAATGTGTATAATGTAAAGCTTTTCTGGGGTCAAAATAATTGGCAAGAACCGAAATAGTAAACATTTGATTTTGCTTATTTGGTACAGCAACATAAGTATCGTGTATCCTTTGATGTATTGTTATCTACCGTATTGCCATTTAGCGGAACAATCAAGTATACGTACATAAATAACTGTGTCACATGTTCCATCCACATGCCATTTAGATCAATTATTTTTTCACGTTACGAAAATGTTTAACTATGCACAAATAAGATAAATGGTTGCCGGTTAGATGTGCTTTGAATTACTAATCGTTGAAACAGTTTCATTACAAGCTTCTTATTTAATTAAACCTCCGTTGTCACAAGTTGAGCCCTGAAGTAGCACTTAGTTCAACTACATTGATCAAGCATTGTGCCTCTGTTGGAATAAAAAGTCGGTAGTTAGTACACTCGTGGATGTTGAAAACGCACCACTTACATAAAAGTTATTTCAGTGCAGAAAAATGTCATGTGATTTCAAAGAATACGTCATAAACGTTAAGAGTTCCATCTTTGTCTTCTACTTTTTTACAAATTTCACGACTGAGACTTGAATTTTTTATGCATATTTTTTTCTATTTTTCGAAGCTACCCCAAACAGTAAAAACTCCCAGGCGTCAATAACGAACGTATGAACCATTCCTTTGGCTACATGAATGTTGTTATAATTGAGCCAAAATCAGTATACATCCGCTCAATAACAACAATAATTAAAATATTTGTGATAGGTTTGCAGCAATAAGTAGAAAGGGAGAACTGTATTTATGAAGTTGGTAAAGTAGAGAATTTGTTATTAAAGCCAATAAAATATTATGATGAATGAATGAATGAATGAATGAATGAATGAATGAATGAATGAATGAATGAATGTGAGCTTTGTTTTAAACAGTCACAGTCGTATTGGGTTATAAGAAAAGACTGGCGATACTGAACATGAAGATGATATCAGATATGGAAATCCTAAATCCAATTCCCAATACAAAACATGAAACAAATAAGATACCTTGCATTGTCAGCATGATATGGGAGACGATTAATGCGTTAATATCATACATATATATTAGCAACAACAAGTTCTGGCATGATAACTCTATTTCCATGGTGACTATATTATCATGTTCAATTAATTAACAGTCCAGCAACGTGCATACATAAAAACACGTTTAATCAAGTAAACAGAGCCAACTTAAATGATACTGCCAGATAGATCATAGTTAGTTTTACCGTGCCTTTCTTAATTAAAACAAATGCGAATAAAAGAAATACAGAACATAATTAAATATAGTATGAACTTCCAAATGAAACAGAGCGAATACACATTTGGAAAAAGAATACGTGCCAAATAATATAGCTTTATTGCCACTGACCCTTTCTTGACAGTGATTTTACCTATTTTATGTACGAGAATGTAGTTTATATAAGATTATATTAATTGAGTTGATGCTACCTATTTTATGTACGAGAATGTAGTTTATATAAGATTATATTAATTGAGTTGATGCTGCCTTGGTGAATGTATCCTTTAAATACTATGTCTATTATCGACTATATATGTTATTTTTATATAGTTATGGTAAACCAAACGGTGTACGACTGTATGTTTCGGACTTTAAAATTGGTAAAATAAATGTTGCCAATATTTTCATATATATGAAAAACAGTATTTCCATCTTCCGTATGCAAGAAAGCATTTCCATTTTTATATAAACTCATTAGCCTTCAAAGTGTACAACATTTGTAACAATAGATTAATACGTTTATGTATTTTTGGTATGTAATATGTTTTAACATATTCTTTATAATTTTATCATAAATATAATTATGTATTAAGGAAAGATGCCAAAGATGCAATATGCTTCCGTTCCAATTACAATATTCGTTGGCATTGTATGTGCATGCAAATATTGTAAATATTATGAATAAAATTATGCTTTAAACTAATTTATCGTTCTGCTTGTATACATTAATGGATGATGGAAAATGATTTACCAAAAGAAAGGTTATGGTCATAATTCGAAGTTTTATTAATAATGTTATAAATATTTTACAATTAGACTGATGTACATTTAGGGGTCAATGAACGGAACATCTGTGCCCGAGCGGTCTAAAGCACCGACTCACTCAGACCGCTGACGTCGTAGGTTCGAGCAGTGTTTGAACTAAACAAACAACATTTGGAAGTTATTTGAGAACTGTTGTTCTGTATCAATTCTGTGTTCTTGCTCCATCAAAACTTTGAAATGTTATATATAGCATGTAATGTGAAAAAGGCTTTAAACCCCCATTCCATAAGATATTAGTAAGTGAAAAATCCTACGAATAGTTTATACACTCAATTCGTGAATGTTCCTCCCATAGTAGTGTGATTATTAATACTGCAAAACATTAACCGGTTATTAAAAGGCCGTTTAGTTATACATAATCCGACCATGATCGTTTGTTGTGATAGTTAATGTGCAAAAGCCTATTAAATAGATCAAAACACAATTCAAATGATGAACAGGTTTAGTATGGTGTTTCCAGACATGTGTTGATGGTATTTATATGTCATATAATCATGTACTATTAATCGTCTGGATTAACATCTAAAAGAAATATTATTATTTATGTTTAAAGAGGTATTAATATATCATATTTTATTAAATATAAGGGTACTTTGTTTCAGGCATTTAATTCATTTACGATACACTATTTTATTTCTATAATTGCTTCTATTGTTTATTAGCATTTTATTTTGAATTTGCCATTTAGAAATAAGTGTGCTTATAACAAAGATTATGCAATTGCTTTGAAAACACAAACACTTCTGAGTTTCATTCTTAAATCGTTATAAACAAAGATCAGTTGTTTTAAAATCATGTAATCATGTACGAAATGGGAAACCAATGCTATATATATTTTTGAGCGGTATGTGTAATATTATTGTACACTAAGAAAGTTAAATAGATATTTTAATCAACAGAAAAACGGGTATGTGTCAAAAGTATTCAAATACGTTGAGACAATGCTCAAGTAACAAAATTAAATGACATTCGATCGTATTATAGTTTTAAATTAATATGTATGATTAAATGTGTGCTATCTCTCGTGCTTTCAACAGGTCATTTCGGTGGACAAAACAATTGGCTAAAACCTAGCATGTTTAATGGTATCTGCCACAGACAATATTTAAGGAGACAGGTGTTCAAACAGGTGTTATTAATGCTAAATATTGGTTTGTTGTTTATTTCCATTTTAAAGAAAAGCAGATATATGTTATGGTTGCTAGATAAAGGGTATTTGAAATTATCTTTGTTAAAATAATCAATGATACGATCTTCAGTATAATTGATAGAGAAGACACAACAACAACGTTATTACCTGCTCTCTCAACACGTTTGAAATGTAAGTCTTAATTATAGATGAGTAAACCTCATATTGAGACGCGTGTATAAACGATATAGTCAGAAAGATAAACAAAACATGCGTCTTTAAAAGATATATAAGTGTTATAACTAAACAAGTTTTTTAAAATAAATTATCAGATTTTTTGGATGTTTTAGGTTTCCGATAAAATTAATTTTTGGTAATGTAAGACTCAATGCAAAGTTACACAAAAACTGTTAATGTATCAATACATGCTATATAATTTTAAAACTTAACACATGACATGATAACTTTAGATAATATAACATGCATACAATGTCTTACAAGCAATATGTTAAGGGTGAATATAATAAGAAAATATTAAAAACGGATTAAAGAGAGTAGTGAAGGAGCAACGGTAAGACAAGTAGAAATTTACAAATGAGAAGATGACATATTATTTCTTACTGACAACTGATATATGTCCGTGTATTCAAGCTGAGTGTTCACGACAGTATATATTTTATTATGCCAAAAAAAAAGAAGAAAATTCAATTGATTGATAGTAAATTTAATATGCACTACAATCAGCGTTTAAAATATTGTAACTATTTTTAATAAAGAAGACGCCTGAGAACACAACTTACTGACCTTCTGTTCTGATTTCCTATAATTTACTAATTTGAGGATGGGTTTAACATATTAACTTTATGTCATTATCATGATTGATGGTTTACAATGAGGTATCTGTGTTATCAGACAGCACGCTGTGTCCCGGCACACTTTCCGTTTTGTATTTTGTTATCAGAAATTTCGTGTCTCTGGCACCTTCTTCCAAAACTTTCGTGAGTGCAAAAATGTCTTAACAATTTAACAGTTTAACCCAAATGAACATACATTTTTGTCATTTAAAACTTTGCCAACTGTAATTAAGGCATTATCATTTCTACCGGTGTTGTTTTCGAAATAGTATTTAGTTCGGAATTATCTCAAACCTGTTGCAGGTTAAACTATAATTAACAGTTATATGTAAATGCAAAAGCGGTGTTCTTTGTTAGTGATATAAGTGATTCTATTTATATAGTTAACATTGTATTTATTGGAAATGTACCATTGAAAGAGAAAGAAGTTTAAAGACTCGTGGCTGTTGTTGAAACACAACTCTTAATTGATATACCTGTAATTTCCAAAAATTGTGAAAAAGAGTTGAATTTCTAAAACCGAGCGTATGTATGGATGAATGGATGGATGGGCGGACATGAATACACTATTGTGGTGTCCTGTTTTCCTATTGTTTCATTATCGCTTGTCAGATGATAATACAGCCGCTGATGGGAAAGGTTAGACTTTATGCTACATTTACGATATGAGGTTTCCCGTTTTCTCCAGACAGATCTATCATTTACAAAACATTTGCTTACATAGAAAGTTCGCATTGGTCCTTGACCCAAGCAATAAACAACACAAAGGAGTGATATTTTATTTCAATCAAAGTGTATAAGAGAAGTATTCCGACTTAAAATGGGGTTTCAAGTTTGGATTAACCATGGAAAATGTTGATTTTATCGCTAGAAACTCTCGTGTTCTGCACCTAATTGAAACAAGAAAAAAAAGTTATTCAAAATACGAGTGTAAAGGTTTGTATAATTATTCACCATTGACACAAAAAGTGTTCAATATTAATGAAGCGAATGCAAAAATCAATAAAAACAATCACACTGCACTTGTTTTGTTAATTTGTATTTGCTTCCTTAATGCAGTCAAGAGGCCTGTGCCATACTTTAAAATAAACTTAATTAACGAGAGCTTTCTGTTTTGTGTATTGATTTTACAGCAAGCAATGATAGAATTTAAGACAACTCTATGTTTTAATCTAAATCATATAACCGAGGGCTGATTGCAAACCACCCATGAGAATTCATTCCTGTTCGTTGTTTTGATTGTGTTCCGAACAAAAACATATGATAGTCTGAAGTTTAGATTGAATTGGTTGTCTAATGCAGTCAATCGGTTACCAATGAAAAATACAAAAAAAATTGCCTATGGGTTGCTAGGCATATCATAGTGGTTTCACCGTAAACGTTTAAGCTTAAATATATGCAAGATGAGCGACATGGTAATTAGGTAGGACAATTGCCCTTTCATAAACGTTTCTGTGGTTGATATCTACTGTGAGACCGATTTACATGATTGTACGTTCCTTTGTTCTTGTGATGTTAAAATATGTGCATGCTGTTAGGGAATGGGGCTACTTTTATTTACATTTTTTTCTTTTCGTTTTATGAGCTGACGACGCGGGGGAAGAACGAGGTTGCGTTACCTATGTGTGGATGTGTGTTTTGCCAACAATAATGCAAACTGATAAATACTCAAAGGTGAAAGTGTGGTTGTGTGTTTTGTCGACAATAATGCAAACTGATAAATACTCAAAGGTTAAAGTTTGGTTGTGTGTTTTGTTGACAATAATGCAAACTGATATATACTCAAAGGTTAAGTGTGACAACAATAGTCTTATGTGCTGTATGTCATCCGCAAAACGTCACCTCCTTCTTTGATTCAGTGATGTTAATAATATGTGTTAATAAAGAACTCGCACTGTATTAATCTGAGTATCTATTGAAAATATCACCTTTGGTTGTAGAATTGTTCTGCATATGAACATTAAATAAATATAGGATAAACTAACAACACATTAAAATATGATAGCTAAGTATCTAAATAATCTAAAATTTATATGATCCCTTACTTGTAGCAATATGACGGCGGTGTGGTCTAGTGGTAGAGCGTCTGCCTCGCATGCGGAAGGTCGTGGGTTCGATCCCCGGCCGGGTCATACCAAAGACTTTAAAAATGGTACTAAAAGCTTTCTCGCTTGACGCTCAGCATTTATAGGAGAGTTCTAGATCTGGTCGGCCCGGTGTCAGTATAATGTGACTGGGTGGGCTATCATACCATGTGTCTGCGACATGATACTCCAGTGTGACAGCGCTCAGAATACTGGCTCAAGTAGACACCGTCGCGATATGACTGAAAAATTGTTGAAAGCGACGCTAAACACCATACAACAACTGTAGCAATATATGGACGTAAACTACATTATGCTTAACGCACTGACAGGGCAATCTGATATTGAGAATCGTTACTTGACGATTTGCAGATTCTTTGAAGAAACAATGGATTTTGCATTAAAAATCATATAAATGCTACTTGCATAATAAAAATACAATAAAAAAGACTTGATGACCAAAGTTGTTACCAAAGCAATGTGAAATTCTATATACTGTATATCATTTATCCCATATTTCTCATCATGCGCCGCATGTTAACGATAGGTATGTATGTACATGTCAATGTAAAAACGGCATTGGCATAATGTGTACAGGTACATACATTTATACTTCATTCTTAGTCGAAGAAACGTGGGCGTCCAGTATAAAAAAGACTTTTAGAGTTCTATTTGTTACCATTAAGCATATATACAGCACATTCAGGTTTCTAAAAAATTATTAACAATTGCAATCATTGCGTATATTAAGTGTTAACGTAAAGTACCTAGTCTGTAAAACGGACCCAGCTGTCCCGATTGGGTCCGTTAAATAGCAATGTTTGGAAAGCCGCATTTGAGCACGTTGATTGGTCAGTTGCTTCAACTGAAAGTTTGATTGAAGTCACAGTTTAGTAAGCGTTCAATCGTTAGGAATTGTGGGACAGGGATAAAATATCCTGCTTTTTCATTAAAGGTTTATAGACCTTATTCAGGAGATATCAGGTTCTTGAATAATCTATAGAATACCGCTTAACGTGAGGGGTGTTGGATACTTTTCTTGTCCTTTTTTTTCTCTTTAATTCTAACAACTCAATAAACCGAGTCTGCTATTTTCTTTTAGTTGAGTTAGTGCATCATAGTGATCCCTTTATCAGATAGTATATATCGGCAAACTAAAGTAGTAAAATACATGCATCTGAAATAATACACTTTTCATATACAATGTTCAAATATGGTAGCACTGTGGTGCCGTGAAAATGTATGGTTCACGATTGTATCTTAAAGTGCTGATACTCCTATGAGCACATAAGTGCAAATAAAGAGCTAACAAACTTGTTATTTTATTACGGATAACCAATTAAACATTACCGTAATCTCAATTGAGAGTAACGACAGCGCCTCCACGTTCAGTCGTTATACTATAAAAGATGAGAGAGATAACTTTTAATGACACATTTCCTGTTTCACACCAATACCCAATCGACAAAGTTATAAATCTAGAGGCATGTAATAGTAAACTTATATACTGACACTGCTCAAGCGAACCATATCAAAGCAGGTTTCAATTGCATATATTTCAGTTGATGCTTAAAAACTTAAATATAAGAAAAGCATTCAGGTGATCATCATTGTAGACTGGCTCCAGTAAAATTGGAAATGACGTCATTGGCATTGATTAAAGAATAATCAGCTTAACTGTCAACATTCATTACATTGTTAAGTTTTAGTAAAACTTTAGATAAATGTTTGTGAGACAAAAGTCAGGTGCAATTATATGAATTGGTACAACACTAGCTTTGATATAAACACAGCTTGACATTTGATTATGTGGCACGGTACAGTTGACTAAATAGTTACTAATTTTTTTGCTAAATTAATACAAGCTTTCAAAACCATTTAAACGGTTGATAGCTTGTATCAAAATTAGAAAAAGTTTAGCAGGTTGTGTTAAAGTGATTGTGGCCACTGTGTGTAATTGTTATCATGGCCACTGAGTGTGCCATGGCCACTGTGTGTTATTGCGGCCACTGTGTGTAATTGTGGCCACTTTGTGTAATCATGGCCATTGTGTGTAATTGTGGTCAATTTGTGTAATCATGTCCACTGTGTGTAATTGTGGCCACTTTGTGTAATCATGGCAATTATGTGTAATTGTGACCACTGTGTGAAATTGTGGCCATTGTGTGTTATTGTGGCCACTGTGTGCAATTGTGGCTATTGTGTGTAATCATGGCCAAATTGGGTAATCATGGCTATGTGTGTAGATGCTGCCACTGTGTGTAATCATGGCTATTGTATATGATCATGGCCACTGTCTATAATTATGGCATCTGTGTGTAAGCATGGCCACTGTGTGTAGTTGTATCCACTTTATGTAATTGAGACCACTGTTTATAATCGCGGCCAATGTGTGTTATCATGGCCACTGTGTGTAATTGTGGCCGCTGTGTGTAATTGTGGCCGTTGTGTGTAATCATGGCCTCTGTGTGCAATTGTGGCTACTGTCAGTTATTGTGGTTACTCTGTGTAATTATGGTAACTGTGTGTAAATGTACCCACTGTGTGAATGATGTGTGTTATTATGGTTACTGTGTGTAATTGTGGAAACTATGTATAAGTGTGGTTACTATGTGTAATTACGGTTATTGTGTGTAAATGTGGCCACTGTGTGTAATTGTGATTGTTGTGTGTAATTATGATTACTGTGTGTAATTGTGGCTACTTTGTGTAATCATGGCCACTGTGTGTAATTGTGGCATCTGCGTGTAATCATGGCCTCTGTGTGTAATTGTGGCCACTGTGTGTAAATGTAGCAACTGTGTGGTGTAATTGTGGCCACTGTGTGTAATTGTGGTTACTATGTGTAATTATGGTTACTGTATGTAAATGTGGCCAATGTGTGTAATTGTGGTTGATGTGTGTAATTAAGGTTACTGTGTGTAATTGTGGCAACTGTTTGTAATTGTGGTTACTATGTGTAATTATGGTTACTGTGTGTAAATGTGACCGCCTATGTGTGCAAATGTGGCCACTGTGTGTTATAATGACCATTGTGTGTTAATGTGGCCAATGTGTGTAGCAATGGCCACTGCGTGTAATAATGGCCAATGTGTGTAATTGTGGCCACTGTGTGTAATTGTGGTTGATGTGTGTAATTATGGTTACTGTGTGTAATTGTGGCCACTGTGTGTCATTGTAGTAACCGTTTGAAATTATAATTACTATGTTAAATTCTAGCAACTGTGTGTAAATGTTGCCGCCTATGTGTGTAAATGTGGCCACTGTGTGTTATAATGACCATTGTGTGTAATTGTGGTAATTGTGTGTAATTGTGGCGACTGCGTCGTCTGAAAGATACGTCTCCTTTTCGACAGTTTTGGTCACGCAAGGTTTAATACATATGTGCAATGTTAGATTTGGGGTCAGGTAAATATACATGAAGACAGAACTATGATAATATTCAATTAAAAAATTATAGTACGACACGTCCGCACTGAAGGACAATGTTTCATACCGCAGAATCGCGTATAACACTCCACTATACACACCATCATAATGTCGCATGTCGTTCATCCCCGTGTATATGAGTAAATTAACTACTATAACAATTAAAAAAAGAATGACATGTTCCCGCCTTGAATCGAAGTCATATAACAGTAAATATCTGGATTGAAATGTGCTATAAAGTACCCTAGGCCGTCAGCATGTAGCCATCGGAATGGTGGACGAACATACCAATGTATTTGGTAGCAGACATGGGGTCATTAGTATTAATGAATGCATGCTTTACATTATGTATGCAATGAAGCTGGTTAAGTTCGTGGCAAAACAAAGCAGTAAGCGGCTGCATCATTACACACGTTTCGGTGTATACCTGATGATTCTGGAAGGCAACCAAGAAACCGCATCCTGCTAATCATTCTGGGGTTTGAAAGCTCAAAGATGTTTATGAAACACGCTTGTAAAAATCAATAGGTGAGAATTGCAATGACAGGTGGCGTAGTACTTAACTCGCGTGCTTCGTCATTCCACCGATACAAGTTGCAGATTTGTTTTGCTTTTTTTTATGTTGCTGTCTGCACATGAGTACATCTGCACCTCCAATGCAATGCAATAAAATGAATGATTAATTCTGACATTTCCATTGTTTGATCAATTGATCTCCGACGTGAAGTTTCTGATTTTATTACTAAAAAAGCAAAGTGTTTCGCTGAAGTTATTTTTTTAAGATTCAGAGAATGAATTATGAAAACAAGTGTTAAAGGGATAGATATAATGTCAGATTGAGAGAAATAGGTGGTGGCGCATATATGGACAGACGATTATGTGAAAATGTATGTGTATTTAAAGAAAATATAATATGGATTCCATTTGATATCAGCAATAACCTTTGTGTAGAAATCTCTTTATTGATTATAGTTGGCTTAAGCATTTGTCTTTACCAACATTTAACTTTCAAATGTAAATGATTGTCATTTCAAACAGCAATTAAATTTATCGTTAAATGATCTATCTAGAATAGTACCTTAAAAAATCAAAGCACTTAAAATACTGATAGTCGAGCTTAAAAACATATTTATACGGATTGCTAATTTGATTAATATTTGTGTAGTGTTTGGTTTGCGTTATGCAACAATTTTAAAAATGACATTATGCAATGTTCACAATATATTTTGGTTTTAGGCATGTATAAAATAAAGAAAAAAATTTAATTCAAGGAATAAAATTAGTCCCAGTCGCGTATGAATATTTTGGCGGTAATCAAGACTGCAAACCTTGATCACAACGACATAAGCAGGACTATGCTTTTGACATACAGTCCGGCCTATACAGAGTCCCATACATACATAGATAAGAAGTTCCAACTGGTGTCATCGCTGTGGAACGATCAGTAGCAAAAACACATGACTGGGGATCATCCAACCTCGCTCTTACCACATCTTCACTAAATAAATAAATCTTATTTGAGTTTATACTTATGTCATATCCAGTTTTATTGGTTGAGGAGGACCTCTGAATGATTCTGAGAAGTCCTGTCATTAATAACTGGAAAACTTTCTCGTAAGAAGAGAGAGACTCGCACCTATGACCTTAGCGGTGAGAAGTTGGTGACTTTGAGACAGAACCTTAGACCATTCAGCCATGGAGGATCCCTTCACCGTATAAACTTATTGCGATAGTTGCACTGGTTTTTATATGCTGATAATCAAGATACATTTGTATAATTTGAAATGTTGTGACTCTGCCCTATTTTTGTGTACGATCTTTGATTGCCAATTATTTCTTAACTCTGGCAGCTAAATGTTTTCATGAAATTGAGTTATCACATGTTTGGAAGGGAGCCATTACGGCGTTATCGGGGTTGGTGCTCGGGTCCTATAACGAGGTTTCGAATCATTACATTTGCAAATTATATTTAACGATGTTTTATTTTTACATTTCTAACTGAATCATATAAACAGGATAGCATAAAATCATTTTTGAATATATCATAAATAAAAAAGATATTAAATATTGAATTTGAGAGCTTACTGTTTGCAATTTCATACTGTTATAAAGGATGTTCGTGCGTTTGAATCCATATAAATGTTTATAAATTTAGATATACACAGCTACAGTTACTAAAATAGTATGGATATTCTGTAGAAGCCAAGGATAGCTTTGCATTCTCTATATATAATTATCAGATTTGTTCGTTTAATTTCCTATTTGAAGTTGTCGGTTAGCTACACAAAGATGGATGTTGTTCATCTGATTATTAAATACAAAGTATCATAGAGTAGTATGCCACTATTAGTATCCATCGCAGTAAGTTTAACAAGATAAATGATCTATATTAATGTTATAAAGATTCATGTCATTGTTCAACTTCATTGTTCAAACGGTTACCCAAGTTCTTTATGCAATGATCAGAAATTATTTATTTAAGTTTATTTGAGTCATTATTTTGTAGTTAAGTGAACCTAAGTATGCCTCTTCGTTGCTTTTCTTTATCCTTCATAGAGATCATTTTTCGAATCTAAGACGAGTCCAGTAACGATATTTCCACCGACTTCTGTTGACATTTCTATTGTCTGTTGTATGCCTTGTTACATGTATATGGATATTTGCACTGGTCGTATGTGTGCCTTTGTGGTAGCAATACCCTTTCCTTTTCCTCTCCTGTTTTGTCATGTGTTTTCAAATTAACTAAATATTTACTTGATATCACCTCAGTCGTATTTATTCAATAACCTTTATTGCAAAGTGTACATTCATGTTCTTTGAAACAATTTATTAGGAAAACATTTTTACTACGAGTAAAATAAGCAAAGAAGCATGGTATATATTATGTAAATATATATATATATATATGTGCGTGTATATACTGAATTTGTAATTTCTAATTTCACTGTTTAAGGATACGGTTTATTGATTGTTATCTACAGTGTTAAATAACAAATGTGAAAACACTATAAGTACATTTCTTACATTGCTTTGTATACACATACCCTATATTTTATATATATATAAATAAGTACATTTGCTTTATATTAATTGTGGTTTCTACATGACCTTTTTTTTTTTTTTTTGCTTTAAACTTTTGTACTTTTTAGATACATTTCATTTAGTTTTAAAAGCATACGTATATAACTATTGTTGTGTTGGACATAAAACTATAGAGACTATAGTTAGTCTACACGGCGGGGCGTGTGGAAGATACATTCTGCATAATAATCACATTCGTTCGTGCACGTCGCACACTGTCATGCATCCATGCTGCCAAGATTCATTTCTCCAGATAAGACGCGGTGTTGAGAGCAGATTGAGACTGGTTAACCTCCACGTGACCTATTTAGTATATAGATGTGTGCGATAAACAGGTACACGTTGGATTTATAGATAGAAGTGCAAGCATTTTATCACAGTTGTGGTATGATTCCTATGGTATTAAGAAAGTACTAGATGCTGTCCTGGATATTAGTACAAACGCACTAGTGACTGTGAAGACGGTGGAGGTTCACTATTGGGAAATATAAGTTGGTCATATTCCAGGTTAAGCTTAATGAAAAGAAAACACAAAGAAAGAGTGTATTGTTGTTAGAGGTGTACTCTAATAATAGCTCATAAAACCAGACGTTGTGTTTTATGTAATTGTTAAGTTTTAATTGTTTGAAATGCAAATTTAAACCAAACTCCATTTGTTTACGGAATGACTAACAACAAAACCCCTACAGTTTCGAAGCATGGCATGACTTATATCTGATCAAGCGTTGTTTTATTAGCTCAGCACACAGCTGCGCCTCGTTTTTTCAGTTGTTTACTGGACGGAACAATATCTTCGTCAAAGTATTGAGAAGCGTTATTACAATTGTATACGATATTAACAATCAATTTTGTATTGATTATACATAACCGAAATGTTCTCTCGTATTCAAGTCTAAATTTCAGTGAAATTGCTTTGATAGGTTTTGAGAAAAGACATAAAATGTCAGGTATATAAAAATATCAGGTTGCGGGTAAGCTGTTCCATTCAGTATGTATTTGTAAAATACAGATCTTTTCCCTGTCCAGTCATAAATGTCAAAATAAAAGAAAGTGGCTGGATGGGGCAACCAAATGTTCACACGAAATCGTTAATACGTATCTGTTAATAGATCATATGAGATTAGTCGCAATCAATGAAGCTTTATCCTATTACTTTGGCGGCGCGATTGTCATGCTATATTTCGTGTTTATAACGCAAATAATTAAATGATTTCAAGAAGCTCAATTTTATCACCATAAATGTAAATGCAGTAATGTAGTTTTTATTTAACAAGCCAATGAATACAATAACAGCTACTCTGAGGGTGTTCTGCGGTACCCGAATCATTCTATACTTGTACCACTTCTATCTTGTGAATTTATGATAATTGCATTTTAAATATTTTTAAGAAAATAAATATTATTTATATATATATAACTGCCAAAAGTGATGTCAAAACTGTTAATAAATGATAAAATGTAAGACCGCAAACGAAGTTTGAGCATGGGGTTCATACTACAAAGTCAAGTATACAGAGGTGGATATCCTTCCTGGTCGTGCCATGTTAATAATTTATATGTACAGTCTTCATATTGCCAATTCGTAATTGGCAAATATTAAGGATTGTTATATATTGAGATCTAAATTAGACAATTATACAAATACAGAATTATGATAGAACAGTCAGCTGGAATGAAATTAAGGAAGATTCATTAGCATGTGACATTAGATTAAATGTAGCGAATACTCATATAACACTGTAACATTTACATTTCCAACAAACACCATGTTATGACACTAAAGCAGTTAACATTTCCAACAAACACCATGCTATAACAATATAGCAGTTAACATTTCCAACAAACGCCATGCTATAACACTATAGCAGTTAACATTTCCAACAAACACCATGCTATGACACTAGAGCAGTTAACATTTCCAACACACACTATGCTATAACACTATAACACTATAGCAGTTAACATTTCCAACAAACACCATGCTATAACACTAAAGCAGTTAACATTTCCAACGAACACCATGCTATGACACTATAGCAGTTAACATTTCCAACAAACACAATGACACTATAGCAGTTAACATTTCCAACAAACACCATGCTATGACACTAGAGCAGTTAACATTTCCAACAAACACCATGCTATGACACTATAGCAGTTAACATTTTCAACAAACACCATGCTTTAACACTATAGCAGTTAACATTTCCAACAAACTCCATCTTGTGACACTTTAGCAGTTACGCCGTGCTGTGACACTATAGCAGTAGATATTTCCAACAAACGCCATGTTGTGACACTATAGCAGTTACGCCATGCTGTGACACTATAGCAGTAGATATTTCCAACAAACTCCATCTTGTAACACTATAGCAGTTACGCCATGCTGTGACACTAAAGCAGTTAACATTGCAAACAAACACAATGGCACTATAGCAGTTAACATTGCAAACAAACACCATGCTATAACACTATAGCAGTTAACATTTCCAACAAACACCATGCTATGACACTAAAGCAGTTACCATTTCCAACAAATACAATGACACTATAGCAGTTAACATTTCCAACAAACACCATGCTATAACACTATAGCAGTTAACATTTCCAACAAACACCATGCTATAAAACTACAGCAGTAATCATTTCCATTAAACACCATGCTATAACACTATAGCAGTTAACATTTCCAACAAACTCCATATTGTGACACTTTAGCAGTTACGCCATGCTGTGACACTATAGCTGTTAACATTTCCAACAAACGCCATGTTGTGACACTATAGCAGTTAACATTTCTAACAAACACAATGTTATGACATTACAGCAGTTAACATTTCCAACAAACACAATGTTGTGACACTATAGCTGTTAACATTTCCAATAAACACAATGTTGTGACATTACAGCAGTTAACATTTCCAATAAACACAATTTTGTGACACTATAGCAGTTAACATTTCCAACAAACGCCATGTTGTGACACTACAGCAGTTAACATTTCCAATAAACGCCATGTTGTGACACTATAGCAGTGAAAATTTCCAACAAACACAATGTTGTGACACTACAGCAGTTAACATTTCCAATAAACGCCATGTTATGACACTATAGCAGTTAACATTTCAAACAAACACCATGTTGTGACACTATAGCAGTAAATATTTCCAACAAACGGCATGTTGTGACACTATAGCAGTGAAAATTTCCAACAAACACAATGTTGTGACACTACAGCAGTTAACATTTCCAATAAACGCCATGTTATGACACTATAGCAGTTAACATTTCCAACAAACGCCATGTTATGACACTATAGCAGTTAACATTTCCAACGAACGGCATGCTGTGACACTATAACAGTTAACATTTCCAACAAACGACATGTTGTGACACTAAAGCAATTAACATGTCCAACAAACGGCATGTTGTGACACTACAGCAGTTAACATTTCCAACAAACGCCATGTTGTGATACTAAAGCAGTTAACATTTCCAACAAACGGCATGTTGTGACACTATAGTAATTATTATTTCCAACAAACGGCATGTTGCGACACTACAGCAGTTAACATTTCCAAAAAACGGCATGTTGTGACACTACAGCAGTTAACATTTCCAACAAACGCCTTGTTGTGACACTATAGCAGTTAACATTTCCAATAAACACAATGTTGTGACACTATAGCAGCTAACATTTCCAACAAACGGCATGTTGTGACACTACAGATATTAACATTTCCAACAATCGCCATGTTGTGACACTATAGCAGTTAACATTTCCAACAAACACGATGTTGTGACACTATAGCAGTTAACATTTCAAACAAACGGTATGTTGTGACACTATAGCAGTTAACATTTCCAACAAACGCCATGTTGTGACACTAAAGCAGTTAACATTTCCAACAAACGGCATGTTGTGAAACTATAGTAATTAACATTTCCAACAAACGGCATGTTGTGACACTACAGCAGTTAACATTTCCAACAAACGGCATGTTGTGACACTACAGCAGTTAACATTTCCAACAAACACAATGTTGTGACACTACAGCAGTTAACATTTCCAACAAACGCCATGTTGTGACACTATAGCAGTTAACATTTCCAACAATCACAATGTTGTGACACTTTAGCAGTTAACATTTCAAACAAACGGCATGTTGTGACACTACAGATATTAACATTTCCAACAAACACCATGTTGTGACACTATAGCAGGTAACATTTCCAACAAATACAATGTTATAACGTTATAGCAGTTAACATTTCAATTTCTAACAAGCACTATGTTTTGACACTATACCTTGTTGTGACAGTTTTCCTTGATGAAATTAATGTGTGTGCAATAATATGTGTTTTATTCACAATATACAACGGACATTGTTCTATGTATTATATAGAATATACCTCTTCAAGTCTTACATTTTTTTCCGATTGAGAATTAAATAAAAAAAAGCATAAAACATTCGAAAGTTTTGATGGTATAAAATATGATGCTTAATATTCAAACAAATTCAAAACAGATTTATTATAGTATATTTATTCTACGCATTTATTGCAATTGTCCTGAAGTGGGGATTTTGTCCTCTTAAAGATACATATCCTGTATAAGTGTTTTCCTAGGTAAAAAACCATGGCGAGTCTAGCAATTGTGTCATGTTTTGTTTAATAACAATATCGTAGTCGCTAAATGAAATGACAAGTCTGTCGTTGAAACTTATAAGATTTGTTTTCTTTAACATAAATCAAAAGAAATAAAAGAGAAACAATGATATGAATAACATAAAACTATACGCACTTTTAATAGTTATATAAAATGTGTACTTTTCAAATAATAAAATGCTTATAAAGTCTTTATTTCAGAAAACCTCTAAGGGCTGCAGATGTTTTTTTATATAAAAGGCTAACATTGTATTGATACTGGATTGTAGATACAAAAACGGATGCAAAAGTATAATATTCATATAATGTAATAAGATGATTTCAATAACATCAAGTTCTTGTTTTGTTTATTATAACTTATTAACATAACATCGATTGTGAAATAGGTTCTAACAACTACAAAAGTTTTAGTTTTGCGATATATTAAGCAATTCAAATTGTTTTCGCTTAAGGTATAATACATCAAATCACGTGTTCTTGATTTAACAACATATATACACGCAGTGAGTGTTTGGAATTGAGGCGATGGGAGTTCCCGGTGATTAAAGTCGTGATATAGTATTCTATATCATGTAAATAAACAGTTTGATTCCAAGAACAGGAATTTTTATAACCATTTTTGATAATACATGTGTTCTAATCATCTAGTGTGATGGGAGTTCCCTGTGATAAAAGTCATGATATATTGGTCTTTATCCTGTAAATACATGGTTCGATTTCACAAACGGGAATTGCTATAATTATTTTTGATAATACATGTGTTCTAACCATCTAGTGTGTTTTGGATTGTGACGATGAGAGTGCCTGGTATTATCTTCTTTTATTTTCTCAAAATTCCAATGAGGTATAAAGCCCGTGATGGTACAAATATATAAACATGGTGACAGTAAATAACTGTAAAACATTTAACAAGATCATAATACAAGCACATATATATATATATATATATGAGAGATGGTCATCACGGCATTCATACACAAGTCTATTTATTTAGTATAAATGATATTCAAAATATTTACTTAGATAACTGATTTGATTTTTTGTTGTTGTCATTTTAGTTTTTGTTTGAGAAGTGCTGTTAAGCTTTAATTATACAGTTATTCGTCAAATTAAAGAGAAAACATACATACAAAATAGAATTTGAAACAATTAATCTTTTAACCAATATAATATTATAATCACATTTTTAATTATTATTATTAATATATTACTTCCAAGTAAATTTAGCTATTTTGTTATAGGTGATAAAATAATGAAATATTAGTCTATATCTCTATATAAATAGATTTTATTAACAAACGGGAATGCCTATAATCACTTTTTAATAATATATGTGTTCTAATCAGCGTGTATGTTTGGGATTATGACGATGGCAGCGACTGGTGATAAAGTCATGACATATTAATCCATATCCTGAACAATAAATGGACTGGCAGGCGATAAAGCCATGGCGTATTAGTCCATATCCTGAATAATAAATGGACTGGTTGGCGATAAAACCATAACATAAATGTGTTGTCTCAGTATGCTGCAGCCGAAATTATTTGACAAATGTATACCATATTACGAAGTTATAGTCTGCACTAAATCTGCCGGAATCATGTAAAACTGTATTACTTTTTTCATAGTCTGTACTTAATGTCAAGTGTTTATATTGTAATAGTGTTTGCTTGCTTTAATGCTACCATAAAGCAGTTTGGAAATGTAAATAACTAATTTTAAAGGCGACATTGTCATTTGTGTGTTTCTTTTTTCTTTTTTTTTTTATTTCATTGTAACAGTTTAACAATATCAGATGTAAAGATGCAAAGTATGATGTAGCATATACAAAATTTCTGATATAACATTTCCAGGTTCTTCAGTAACTTCATTAATTCCGAGTTTTTTTTTATATATTGTTATTAGTATCAAATAAGTTATACAATGACCGCACATACCATGGTGTTTCAGTTTTTACTAACATTCAACAAACAATTTTATTAACAAGAAAATGTTGCTCTTTATTCTGATTGTGCAAACTATCTTCATAAACAAAGCAGAGAACAGGCAAACGCCTCACCAACACAGCTAGGTCATTCGTACAAGTACGTAAAACCCATATGAATAGAGAACAGACAAACGCCTCACCAACACAGCTAGGTCATTCGTACAAGTACCTAAAACCTATATGAACAGATAACAGGCAAATGCCTCACCAACAAAGCTAGGTCATTCGTACAAGTACCTAAAACCCATATGAACAGAGAACAGACAAACGCCTCACCAACACAGCTAGGTCATTCGTACAAGTACCTAAAAGTAACATAACTTTAAAGAAATATATTCTCGGTAACCGTGTTTTTGCACTGGATTCAGTAGAACTGCATAACGTGTTATTCACACTTGTTACAGAATATGCGAATCTCACCATTTCTTAAATCGGTTAAGACGGTAAACCAAAGAAAGTGTTGGTGTAACAGAAACCCGCTCTCAGTGGGTTGTAAACAAAATAAGATAACTTCATTGAAGTATTCAACATAGTCAATCATATATGTTGTATGTTACATACTTGTATAACATATAATCTCAAAGAAAGACTATGTAACAGTATCTTTTTTAAGATTTAAACAATTTATGTAAACTTTATTTATTTATTCACATCATCTGAAACTGCTATAACTGCTTGTTTCTTTTTCATGTTCTCCCACTACTAAATACTGAATATAAGCATTTTTCATAATAATAATTGTATGAAAAATAGATTGAAAGAAAAAAGACTTCTGTATGTGATTTTATAGATATTTAAAACAAATTTAACTACAAAACCTGTATAAACCTTTTTTGTCATTTATGTGTGTTTGCGTAATTCTTATTATGCTTGCTGCATATCTTGCACATACGTCTATTGTTGTGTTGGCTTGTACTTTTAATGTTACAAGACGGTTGTCATTATTTTGCATGTAAATTGGTGATATTTGTACTGCGTGCGTGACAAAGTATTGCATTTGTGGTTAAAACGATGGAGTCTTTACTTAACGAGAGAACTTCTTCTTTGAACAAGTCATTCTTCCCCCGGAGCCCTCATAGTGTTACTGTAATTATATCGTTCGATTTCTCAAAAGGGAATGAGTAAAGTCACTTTTTAATAATATGGGTGTTCAAATCATGAAATGGATTTGTGATTATGGTGAGAGTGCCTAGTGATAAAGACACAATATAGTGCTCTATATCCTGTACACAAGTCAACATTTTATTGTACCGTATAACGAACTGCTTTAGTATACATTAATTCTACAGCAATCCTATTATTACCTTTTCATAGTCTGTAGTTATCTTAGTAAAAGCATGTTACACGTACATTAATCATGTTAACATATTGTTCTATTTTGTATTAATATTTATAGCCGACATACTTGTGCATCTGTTTGTCTAAATTTTGTAACACTCATGCAGAGGAAATCCCTGTGCATTTTTTCCAAATTCTGAAATAAACCTGCTAATGAAATCCTAGTGTAATTTCCCTAAATTTTGTAATTACCTGCTGATAAAATTATAGTGTATTATTTCCTTACTTCTGTAGTTGCCCTGCTGATAAAATCCTGGGGTATTTTTCTTAAATTTTGTAGTTACCCTGCTAATGAAATTCTATTTATTTTTGCCTAAATTTTGTAATTGCCCTGCTGATGAAATTCTAGTGTATTTTTGCCTAAATTCGGTTATTGCCCTGCTGGTGAAAACCTAGTGTATTTTTTTCTCAATCCTCTAATACCCATGTTGAAGAAATACAGCCATAAAAAATCAATCCATATGACAACATACAAGGATTATAATGTTATAATGGCATATCTGACAAGAATAAAGATGTTACATGCCATTATTACACTAGATTTCATCTCACCATATCGTCTCTGATCTAGATTGCGTTCAGCTATCTCTACATCTACATTGGTCATACGCTGATGTTCATCGCCGTGAAGCATTGTGTAACAAGACCGTATGTTGATAACATAACAGAATTAATTAACCTTAACTTTCCTCTTTTATCCTCGCATTAGTCCCAATATAAATATATATATATATATATATATATATATATACCCCGTCTGTGAATTCCATTTGATACAGAAATGCACATGAAGTAATACTGACAAAGTATTGTCTTAATGTTATGGATGGGTATTCTGTGATTTTTATGGCATTGCATTGTTGAAATAAGATGATAACATATCAATTAATAATGTATGTTTGATTATTGCTTAAGTTAATCTACTGGCAGGGGTACTTTTATTGACACTACGGTGACACTGCGGTGACGTCATTACTGACACTACTGTGACACTACGGTGACGTCATTATTGACACTACTGTCTTGTCCTATGATGTGACGATGACGGGGGTAGAGTGAGGTTGAATGCACCAGGAAACCCGTTCACGTTTCCCGGTGACGTCATTTGCTACTGACCAATCCAAGGCGGTTACCCCTGTTGTCATGTTTTATCTATATATGTAATGTACTTATTATTATTGTAAGTGGTCTAAGGTGCCGTCTCAAGATCACTTACCTCTCACCACTAAAGTCGTAGGTTCGAGTCCCGCTTGCTCCAAAAGCTTTATGTGAGAAAGTTTATCAGTTACTAGCAGAAGGACCGTGTTTCTACTGAGATTCATTCTGAGGTCTTCCTCCGCCAATAAAACTGGATTTAACCTATAATGTGTTGAAAATGCCGTTAAATTCAATTTTAAAAAAAAACATTCCCCCTAATTGTGTTAGTGCTGCTTGAATGGCTGTGGCCATTGCTTGCTATGTCATCGGTTGGTTATATGAGCATTTTCTTATATATATATATATATACTTATATATATATATATATTTATTTTTTTCGCCGGGCCCGATTAGCTCAGTCGGTTACGCGTTTGACTATCAATCCAGGGGTCGTGAGTTCGAATCCCCCACCCGGCAACAGTCTCAGTAATGATTGATATACGACATTGTGTCTCATTATCATTCGTCTTTCACCACTGATTCAAAGTTGGAAAGTTATCAGTTACTTGCGGAGACGGGGTGTGCTCGAGTACTGGTTTATCCCAGGAAACAGTGGCTAGATTAACTGATCGTCTGTTAGCCATCGATGGCATAAAAAGACGCTTAATAGTCAATCAATCTTATTTTTTATGTTATGACTTTTTGTGTCATACTCACTTCGATTGATCTGCATATTGATTTGTTACTTGTTTTTAAGTACAAATATATATATATACATTATCATGTATATAGTTTTGCTGATCTTTTTATATATAACTAGCTTTGACTGCAAATATAGTTATTTCCTTTGCATCGGTCATGAACTTTTACTTTTAATTATAATAAACGCTGACTGTATTAGTGTTCGTGTTTGTTCTTAGCATCGGTCATGAGTTATTGTCTCTGACCTCTTAACATCTGTTATTTGAGCCCCAAGTGCTTGTTACCGATTAACCAATAAGAAATGATTTACCAAAAAAAAAAGATAATTTAAATCTGTCATGGCAGTTAACAAAAGGACGTATTAACATATTTTCAATAATAATAAATGCATGAATTTACTGTCGATCAATAACAAACACTTTTTTTTTATCGTTAAGAGATTTTTTAAAACAAAAATCAATCATAAGACATAGCACGCAGCGAAATATGGCAATCAATCCGAACAGGCGAATTGTGAAGTTTAAGCTTATTTATTTAACTTTGATATTTACAAGTTATTGCAACTTATACAAATCACGCTCGAAGTCTTCCTGGATAAAATCAGTACTCAGCAAATGCAGATAAAGTGTCTTGTTCAAGGACGCCACACATAACCGATGAAAAAATCTGCAGCCGAGATATATGGGAAATACTACCATATATCTATTTTTAACAAGATTTAAGCAACAGTTGATTTATTTATTTATTATTTTTTTTTGTGTGTTTTTCATTTTTCCAAATCGTTTTTTTTTTTTATTTATTTCTAATACAAACATAAACTATTTCATCTCAGTTTGATGTACATGTAGCTATATTCGCGTTATGTTTATATAATGATAGAGAAGAAAATATTATTGAATAAAGGTAACTCGTTCCAAATGCTTATTAATTACAAATAGATGACTGATATATTACTGACAGGTGGGGGCGTTGTAAACGTTCCTAGAGAACGGTGGATAAATCAAATCAATGCCTCATACAATATGATAAAATGTACTCTACGTTTTCTTAAATTGGTTGTATCTCAGAAAGCATAGACAAGTAATAAGAACTTGTTTCAAAATAATTGCAAACGCAGATCACTTGGATCTGCCCACTAATGGTAAACAAGGTTGTACCACCTAAACATACTCGTAAGTCACCACTTAATGGTTCAGTGTGTAGGATCAGCTCGTACTTTTAGTCTGAACAGATATTCTATTATGTAGTATATATTAACGTACTGCAATTATGCAAAATCGAAAAGAACAAACTAATAATTTCTTTAACGTTTTCGTTTCGATTTTTTTTCAAGTAACATAACTTATATGAAATGTGAAAAACATTAATTCAAATAAACAATTTAGCTATATGCTGAGATATCGGTTAGGATCAGCTTGTACGTTTTGTCTGAGCCGATATCGATTCCAGTATATAGTGAATATAAACGTATTACTATCCTGTGTGTGAGATAAGATTTTCTTACAGCCAAGTAGGTTTATTTTTTGCACTTATGCAAGTCAAAACGAACGACAAATAAATGTATTAGTGATTTAAATATTATACAATATAATATGTTTTGCAAAATGTGCTCAAATTATGTACATGCTATAATTGTGCGGTTTGCAGCGGGATGATTCCGACCTCTGCAGACCCATTACGGGGTAATAAACAGGCAATTTTACGGTAGCTCAAAAAATGGTTTAATGTGTGCGGATGATATTTCGATATACCATTGATATTTAACTCATTTGTAAAATGACAGGATAAATCGGTATTCTATTTTCTTTCCATTATGAAAACAGCATTTTGAAATGCGTTTAAAAAATGTTTGAATATAACTATCGAGTTAGACAAATGAAGTTTTATTTGCAATTCACGAATGTCCTATAACATCCAATGAAGGGTTCCACTGGCAGCACATAACTGACCCAAATCGAATATTCGGCTATGCTTTCAACAAATACTAATTCACTAGTATGTAAATCGTTATGGATTCTTATTTTGGCACTGGAAACTGTAAAATGAGTCTATGGTCATTGATAGAAGACAACTGAAAATCAAATGAAATAAAACATTTACATCTACACTGTTAAAACGTAATATAATTTATGTTCTCCATATCATTGCAGTAGCAACTGATGAATAAATCGTGTTTTTTTAAATAAATATGTAGTACACAGTGCTTGTAGTACTGTTGAATATTAATATATGTCATAACCAAATCTGTATATTTGCAATTAATAAATGTTTCCGTCATTTGATATATATTTGTAATTAAGTTAAATTCAATTTTTCTTTATAATGTAAAAATCAAATTTTTAATTGTAATAATAATATTTAACATGTTTGATCACGGGTCATAATGACCTTTTTAAAATCATGCTGAGCAATGTACTATATATCGAAATAAAATATGTTCTGTTCTATGTTCTGTTTTGTTAGCCCTCGGTTGCATAAAAATGAGACTAATCATCAATCAGTCAATCTTAATTTGACATCTTTGTCCGCTATTTATGCTACTGACACCAATGATGTATGTGATTAAAAATGAAGAAGTAATTAAACAAAATAGCTCAAAGATACAACAAAGAGTAAGATCAAAAGGTTTGGTATGAATAGTTCACAGGTGAAACAACCTGGCAGGTTCTGCAATGCTGTCAATAAATCAAAGGTTCACCTCCCAAATGCGTTTAATAGTTTAATAAAGTACGACCACCTGTTACACAATGGTGCACTGCGTGTTAGAGATATCAAGGTTATGATCTCTTGTGAGATAATGATTACCGTAAAGTGCTTGTAATAGTTATTTCATCAAGATGAAAGATAATGTCAGTACCTGTCAGAATGTAGGTTAGTTTTATAATTATCAAAAGATAGTTGTTGCTTCTTTCTTGACGTAGATCAAACGATTAAGAACTGTATGTGTATCGATGAGATTTGTCTTTTGAATCATCTGGATTGTTTTGTATATAGTATCTTAAGTCAAAATATCGCCTAAATTATGTATGGTTGTTTTTGTTTTGTTTTGTTGTTGTTGTTGTTGTTGTTGTTGTTGTTGTTGTTGTTGTTGTTGTTGTTGTTGTTGTTGTTGTTGTTGTTGTTGTTGTTGTTGTTGTTGTTGTTGTTGTTATTGTTGTTGTTTTTGTGTGTGTTTTGTTTTGTTTTTGTATCGTTTAGATTATTTCTTATATAGTATCGCTTATCTTTAATCAAAATATTGTCTAAATTCTGAGTGCTGTTTTCTTTTGTATATTTTGGATTTTTTTATTCTATGGTACCGCTTATCTTTAAAAATGTTGTCTAAATTCTGATTATTGTTTTCTTTGTATCATTTGGATTACATATTATGTAGTATTGCTAATCTTAAGTCAAACTGTTGTCAAAATTCTGAATATTGTTTTTTTTTTGTACCATTTGAATTACATATTATGTAGTATTGCTTATCTTTAGTAAAAATGTTGTCTAAATTCCGATTATTGTTTTTTGTATCATTTGAATTACATATTATGTAGTATTGCTTATCTTAAATCAACATGTTGTCTAAATTCTGATTATTGTTTTTTGTTTCATTTTGATTACATATTATGTAGTATTGCTTATCTTTAGTAAAATGTTGTCTAAATTCTGATTATTGTTTTTTTTTTATCATTTGGATTATATATTATGTAGTATTGCTTATCTTAAGTCAAAATGTCTAAATTCTGATTATTTTTTTTTGTATCATTTGGATTACATATTATGTAGTATTGCTTATCTTAAGTCAAAATGTTCTCTAAATTCTGATTTTCTTGATGTATTGAATACATAGGGCCTCAATTGCATCGGATAATTGATGCTACTAAAACACATCGCAATTACGTGCTGGAACATTTAGACGTTGGTAACATAACTTAATAAAAAACCATAATTTTGTGACGTTTTGGGTATGTGTGTACTTTCAAAGTGTTCATAATGAGGCACATATATCTTCAAATCACACATTCAAGATTGATATGCACTGTATACAAAAATGGCATACTTTAAATAGTTTATTATCATTATCATATTATCAAATTATCAAAATATTTCAGTGCGGAATTGTATCTAAATGTTCGTATATTTTAAGAAGAAACTTTTTTCTAAACTTTCAGTTTTGAAATTATGTCGTGTTTGTTTATACTATAATAGAACAGTTATCATTTCTTCTTCGAATGTTAAGAATTTGATATAGTCTAACGATATTTGGTTAAGCAACACATTGTGTCAGTATGTGCTGTATTATATCGGATTTGGGCGCTTGTAAAATCTACTTCAAGAGACCAACGGTAATGTTGAAATAGCTTTTTACTCGTTCACATCTCTAATTGATATCTACAAATATGGACGTAAAAATATGAAATATGTATCTCAAATATTACTATGTGACACTTCATATCTAATAAAGCATCAACGTTTTTGATAAAACTAAAGTCATACTTGTTTGGAAAATACGGGTAAAATTCTTCTTCAAAAAAAAAAAAATATTTGTTAAACTTTCGTGCATATGTGACCGCGAATATACAAAATATGTTTCATTGACAAGAAACGAAATAGAAACGAAATTATTGGTCTGCATACGTGCTGCTGGGTTATTCTGTGTTTATATTTCGTTATGTATATATATAATTTCAGAAGTAGAGTTAATATGTAATTATTGTTTGTTTTGTTGTTTTTTTTTCATAAAAACGCAACATAATTTAAATTAAAACAGATACTGTTTATACCGGTATAACATTAAGTACAATATAATCGTTAACTGTAACTGACGTCAAATATATACCAGTAAAACATTAAGAACAATATAATCGTTAACTGTAACTGACGTCAAATATATACATGTATAACATCAAGTACAATATAATTGTTAACTGTAACTGACGTCAAATATATACCAGTATAACACTAAGTACAATATAATCGTTAACTGTAACTGACGTCAAATATATACCAGTATAACACTAAGTACAATATAATCGTTAACTGTAACTGACGTCAAATATATACCAGTATAACATTAAGTACAATAAAATCGTTAACTGTAACTGACGTCAAATATATACCAGTATAACATCAAGTACAATATAATCGTTAACTGTAACTGACATCAAATATATACCAGTAAAACATTAAGAACAATATAATCGTTAACTGTCACTGACGTCAAATATATACCAGTATAACATCAAGTACAATATAATCATTAACTGTAACTGACGTCAAATATATACCAGTATAACATTAAGAACAATATAATCATTAACTGTAACTGACGTCAAATATATACCAGTATAACATAAGTACAATATAATCGTTAACTGTAACTGACGTCAAATATATACCAGTATAACATAAGTACAATATAATCGTTAACTGTAACTGACGTCAAATATATACCAGTATAACATTAAGTACAATAAAATCGTTAACTGTAACTGACGTCAAATATATACCAGTATAACATTAAGTACAATATAATCGTTAACTGTAACTGACATCAAATATATACCAGTAAAACATTAAGAACAATATAATCGTTAACTGTCACTGACGTCAAATATATACCAGTATAACATCAAGTACAATATAATCATTAACTGTAACTGACGTCAAATATATACCAGTATAACATTAAGAACAATATAATCATTAACTGTAACTGACGTCAAATATATACCAGTATAACATAAGTACAATATAATCGTTAACTGTAACTGACGTCAAATATATACCAGTATAACATAAGTACAATATAATCGTTAACTGTAACTGACGTCAAATATATACCAGTATAACATAAGTACAATATAATCGTTAACTGTAACTGACGTCAAATATATACCAGTATAACATAAGTACAATATTATCGTTAACTGTAACTGACGTCAAATATATACCAGTAAAACATTAAGTACAATATAATCATTAACTGTAACTGACGTCAAACACAAAACAGAAATATAAAAGAAAAGACCAATCAAAACTCAATGGTTACATTGAATACATTACAACTACCTAAAAAATATGATTTGTTTGTTTGAGTAAGGGTCATTTTATCATTACTGCCATGTATCATTTTTGGTCAGATGTCTGCTAATTTGTTTCTTTGTGTTTTCTTACCAAAATCAACAAAGTTTTCGGTGAGAGCCAGGGCGCGGAGTAAATTAACTTTGCATTCAATTATAGCGCATGATTTAATTTAAAACTCGGTTAAACAGGTATTATCATCGTGTCAGACTTAACAGTTTTTTTTCATGTGTGTTTTTATTCAATTACACTTATAAAACTCATCTGTTTCAAATTTACTCTTATCAGCTGATGAATTAACATAACAAATGGGCATAATATTAATGAAAAACAGTAATAGGTTAACGAGCTCAGAAAAAACATGTAAAGTATGTAGGAATAACAGAAGATTGATTGACTGAATTTTTAACGTCATTTTATGCCATCGGGGGCTAACTGACGATCATTTAATCTAATCATTCAATCACAATTATCTCTGTTAGTTAAAGATAATTTCCCACTTGAATAAGCTGCGAGAGATAAGTGAAAAAAATGAGTTTACACTAATATACAATAATATACACAATAATATACAATAATATACAATAATATAAACAATAATATACAATAATATACAATAATATATTTATAGATGAAAGAATGAATTCATATTTGTTATAACTGCCTAAAACCCCGATTGCATTGCTTGGCAAATGATTTAACTGTTTGGACAACAATTCCACTGATATAACTGATTACTC
Source organism: Panopea generosa (assembly GCA_029582155.1). Classification (NCBI taxonomy): domain Eukaryota; kingdom Metazoa; phylum Mollusca; class Bivalvia; order Adapedonta; family Hiatellidae; genus Panopea; species Panopea generosa. The sequence continues at coordinate 45,699,956 of CM055895.1, forward strand.
AACCGCTTTACCGGTCGATTTTCTACATAACCGATCTGCTGCACGATTGTTTAACTAACCAAGTTGGTGGGCAAACCGGTCAATTGACAGTATTTCTTTTGTTTAATAAAAATTCAATTAACGCGTCCATTTCTTTGCTAGCAAATGGAAATTTAATGAGCAGAACTCTGGATACGCAGGAATGCGAAGTCATATCATAAACTGCAATCAATTATATCATAACATGCAAATAACTTTTATTCCTGTGGTATATCGATGAAACAAGATTTAGTACGCTTTATTCATGTATCGTATAGATGAAGCAAAATTTAGTACGCTTCACTCATGTGTTATATCGTTGAAGTAATATTTATTACACTTTAGTCAAGTGTTATATCAATGAAGCAAATTGAATACGCTTCACTCTTGTGTTATGTCGCTGAAGTAATATTTAGTACACTTTATTCGGATCCTGTTTATAATATCGATAAAGTAAAATACCGTATGCTTGATTCATGTGTTATATTGTTGAAATAATATTGCCTACTCTTAATTTCTATGTTATATCAACGAAGCAAGATTTAGTTCGCTTTACGGATGTGTTATATCGATGAAACAAGATTTAGGACAATTTATTCCTGTGTTATATCGATAAAGCAAGATGGGGTACGCTTTATTCGTACGTTATATCGATAGAGCATGGTGTGGTTCGCTTTATTCCTGTGTTATATCTATAAAACAAGATTGAGAACACTTTATTCCTGTGTTATATCGATAAAGTAAGATGTGGTTCGCTCTACTCATATGTTATATCGATAAAGCATCGTGTGGTACACTTTATTTCTATGTTATATCGATAAAGCAAGATGTGGTACGCTTTACTCGCGTGTTATGTCGATGAAACGTGATTGAGAACACTTTATTGCTATGTTATATCGATAAAGCAAGATGTGGTACGCTTTACTCATGTGTTATGTCGATGAAACAAGATTGAGAACACTTTATTCCTGAGTTATATCGATAAAGTAAGATGAGGTATGCTTTACTCATGTGTTATGTCGATGAAACGAGATTGAGAACACTTTATTCCTGTGTTATACCGATAAAGTAAGATGAGGTATGCTTTACTCATGTGTTATGTCGATGAAACGAGATTGAGAACATTTTATTCCTGTGTTATATCGATAAAGCAAGATGTGGTACGCTTTACTCATGTGTTATGTCGATGAAACGAGATTGAGAACACTTTATTCCTGTGTTATATCGATCAAGTAAGATGTGGTACGCTGTACTCATGTGTTTTATCTATGAACAAGATTGAGAACACTTTATTCCTGTGTTATATCGATAAAGTAAGATGTGGTACGCATTACCCATGTGTTATGTCTATGACGTTTATATTTGGAAAAGTTAATATATGTGTTATATCGATGAAGCAAGATATATTAATTTTAGTATTCTCGTTCTAGTAAATCAACTGTAAAAACATCTTTCGAAACAAAATAAAACGTTAAACTGAGGTTTGGTTCTCTCTTAGAATATATTACTAGTATATGCAGAATATACAGTCTTTCAGGTGTCATACACAGCTGAATTCTTTGTTCTATATAGAATAAGGTCTAGGATTTCACTGTTAAAAAAAGAATTCCACATAGAATTTTTTTTTAAGTATTTTTTTCATAGCAGGAATGTATACACACATAAAAATGCACATTAACTGGTAGGCTGTCCACGTCGGTTGTTTTTTTAAAGAGGGTGCAGTGACACCCTGAGCTTTTTTGAAAAAAGAAGTCCTGAAATTCTCATAAATACATGCATTTGTTGAAATCCTATAAAAGTCACATTTTTAACACCAGTGATGTCTTATTGCAGTATATGCTATGACAACTTTTGTTCTACTCATATGCAGCAAGAAATCACAGCCACTATGAACCATTTTGAAAACATTTCTTAACAAAAGAACATAGACCTATTTTTTAAGAGTAAGAATCTTGCTACCGTGGGAAAAAGGGGCGTAATTCGTTTATTCACCGTTCTCTGTGGCCGTAGACACAGAAACGTGGATATATTGAATATGCAATACCCCATAGGATTAGTTATCTCTTATTACAAACATTATCACGAATAATGTCATATTAATCACGTGATATTGTTTCTTATCTCGGAATCTTTCATTACACGTTAAAACGTTTATAGTAATGGAAAACACTGTTTTTATTGTTTATTTTGACACTTTTATATTATTAACATTATAAGTGATATTTCAATATGTTATATTCTTAGCAATAAAGGGACAATGTTTTTGTTTTATTATTAATATCGAAAGATTGTGTGTTTAAACAAAGTTAAACACAAAACAAACCGATTTTTACGATGATTACATTATAAGTTATTGCAGGGAGTGGTCTGTTAGAACCCAGACTTCATTCGCATTATATAATGTAGGGAGCCATATTGCATACTCTCTCTCTCTCTCTCTCTCTCTCTCTCTCTCTCTCTCTCTCTCTCTCTCTCTCTCTCTCTCTCTTCAATAATATTCATTTTGTGTTAATAAGTGTATATGCGTTTTTAACCCTTTATTGCCATTACAGCTATTATTTAACACATGTGCAAGCTTTGTATAATGTGTCTTCGTAAATGTATCTCACGACGTCAACTTGCTATATAACATATACGTATAGAAGACGAAGACGAAGAAGAAAAATAGAGGAAGAAGAACTCATAACATCTTAAATCATAACTTTAATCATCATATACCACTGTCATCTACATGCAACACTACAGTCTATATATAACTCTTGTATATACATATTACACTATAATCTACACAATAACTCTATAATATATACGTAATTCTATAATTTACACGTAACTCTATAATCTACACGTAACTCTATAATCTACACGAAACTCTATAATCTACACGTAACTCTATAATCTACATGTAACTCTATAATCTACACGAAACTATTTAATCTACACGTAACTCTACAATCTACACGTAACTCTATAATCTACAAGTAACTCTATAATGTACATGAAACTCTACACGTTACTCTATAATCTACATGAAACTCTATAATATACACGAAACTTTATAATCTACACGTAACTCTATATCTACACGAAAATCTATAATCTACATGAAACTCTACACGTTACTCTATAATCTACACGAAACTCTATAATCTACACAAACTCTATAATCTACACGAAACACTATAATCTACATGAAACTCTATAATCTACACGTAACTCTATATTCTACACTAAACATTATAATCTACACGTAACTCTATAATTTACACGTAACTCTATAATTTATACGTAACTCTATAATCTACATGAAACTCTATAATCTACACGTAACTCTATAATTTACACGAAACTCCATAATATACACGTAACTCCATAATCTACACGTAACTCTATAATCTACATGAAAATATATAATCTACATGAAACTCTATAATCAACATGGAACTCAATTATCTACACGTAACTCTATAATCTACACGTAACTCTATAATCAACACGTTACTTTTTAACCTAACGTAACTCCATATTCTACACGTAACTCTATAGTCTACACGAAACTCTATAATATTCACGTTACTCTATAATCTACACGTAACTCTATAATCTACACGAAACTCTATAATTTTCATGTAACTCTTTAATCTACACGTTACTCTATAACCTACACGTAACTCTATAATCTACACGTAACTATATAATCTACATGTCACTGTATTATCTACAAATACCTTTAATATCTTTGTTGAACTCTATGTGTTTGCTTAATATTTACAAATAACAGCGGTAATTCGTTTTCCGGTATTCCAGTTAGGACTTCAGCATGTGTGTATGGTAATAATAATAATAATAATAACTTTTTAACAACTTACAGGTGAAAGCTTACTCCATTATCCGCAACCATAGCGAACGGACTAATTGTTTAGGAATAGTACCACCATTGGAAAAAGGAAGCGCGGAAGTCGCATAATGGCAGTTATAAATAATCCTTGTTTCTTCTTCTTTAAAAAAGCATTTTCCTTACTTTAATGCTCATTTTTTTTATTTCAATGACATTATTGATGTATTTTAAACATTTTGACAGCATTGTCATGTTTGAATTGTGAAATTAGTAAAAAGAATGATGTAATGTATCACACATGACCCCTACTTTTCTCATCATACTTTGGTATTGCAGAGGCTGACAAACAGTAAAATGTAAGTTTCACTTCTTTCATTTGGGTCTCTCTATGAATGACAAGCCTTCAAGCTTTTATTATTTACTATAGAATAAAAAACAAACAATCAATGGTGGGGTTACACCTTTACATGTAGCGTCCTTCTACACGTGCTTACATACTTAGACTGTGTTACCAATATATCTTTCCGATTACTGTTTGTAAAACACGCCATTTTTTATTAACGGTTCCAAACATAATTACCATGTTATCAACCTATGGGAAGTTTTAAAAATTATTTCGTTATGAATTTTTATATATACATGTATAAACATCTTCACTCCAAAATGTGCCAATCAAATTCGCAATTATTACTGATGCCAAGTTTATATCAAACTCAGGTGGGGGTAAGGCTTTTTAGTGCTCTCGCTGAAATATAGTAATCCCTTTGAAATCTTTATAGGTACTACCGGTACTAAGCATACGCGGAAAATGTGTCTTGCTTATGGACACCACATATAGTCGTGGCGGAGGATCGAACCCAGGGTTCCGTGCACTACCACTAGACCACGCCTCCACGAAAGCTTTTACAACGCTATGGTTATTTAATGGTCGCAGTGACTACACTTTATCATTTTTTGCTGTATTGGTGAACGTTGAGGAAAGCTTGACAGCGCTGTGGTTATTTAATGATCGCAGTGACTACACTTGACCACTTTTCGCTGTATTGGTGAACGTTGAGGAAAGTTTGACAGCGCTATGGTTATTTAATGATCGCAGAGACTACACTTGACCATTTCTCCTGTATTGGTGAACGTTGAGGAAAGCTTGACAGCGCTATGGTTATTTAATGATCGCAGCGACTACACTTGACTATTTTCCGCTGTATTGGTGAACGTTGAGGAAAGCTGGACAACGCTATGGTTATTAAATGACCGTAGTGACTACACTTGACCATTTTCGCTGTATTGGTGAACGTTGAGGAAAGCTTGACAGCGCTATGGTTATTAAATGATCGCAGTGACTACACTTGACCTTTTTTCGCTGTATTGATAAACGTTGAGGAAAGCTTGACAGCGCTATGGTTATTTAATGATTGCAGTGACTACACTTGACCATTTTCGGTGTATTGGTGAACGTTGAGGAAAGCTGGACAACGCTATGGTTATTTAATGACCGTAGTGACTACACTTGACCATTTTCGCTGTATTGGTGAACGTTGAGGAAAGCTTGACAGCGCTATGGTTATTTAATGATCGCAGTGACTACACTTGACCATTTTTCGCTGTATTGGTGAACGTTGGGGAGAGCTTGACAGCGCTATGGTTATTTAATGATCGTAGTGACTACACCTAGCCACTTTTCGCTGTATTGGTGAACGCTGAGGAAAGCTGGACAACGCTATGGTTATTAAATGATCGCAGTGACTACACCTATTCACTTTTCGCTGTATTGTTGAACGTTGAGGAAAGCTGGACAACGCTATGGTTATTTAATGATCTCAGTGACTACACCTAGCCACTTTTCGCTGTATTGGTGAACGCTGAGGAAAGTTTGACAGCGCTATGGTTATTTAATGATCGCAGAGACTACACTTGACCATTTCTCCTGTATTGGTGAACGCTGAGGAAAGCTGGACAACGCTATGGTTATTTAATGATCGCAGTGACTACACCTAGCCACTTTTCGCTGTATTGGTGAACGCTGAGGAAAGCTGGACAACGCTATGGTTATTTAATGATCGCAGTGACTACACCTATTCACTTTTCGCTGTATTGGTGAACGTTGAGGAAAGCTGGACAACGCTATGGTTATTTAATGATCGCAGTGACTACACCTAGTCACTCTTTGCTGTATTGGTGAACGTTGAGTAAGTTTTACAGCGCTATGTTTATTTAATGATCGCAGTGACTACACTTGATCATTTTCCGCTGTATTGGTTAACGTTGAGGAAAGTTTGGCAACGATATGTTTATTTAACGGTTTCACAGTTTAGTTTAATTGCGGGTGATGCCTCGAATATTCATTTCACCGGAACATTCGTTTCCTTTATTATTTTGACATTTTTTTTTTGTTGTTTGTTATTGCCGGGTTTTATTTGTGTGGTTTTTGTTTACCTTTTCTTTTTGTTGAATCATTTGCTTACTTTTATCGCTTTAAAGTGAAATAAATAAATACGTTTTATTTTATTCTTTACCTACAACAATATATGTCTTTGTAAATACAAATGTATCGACTAATTTAATTTAAAAGAAAATGAAAAGAAAATGTTATTTATTATTTTATTCTCCATCCATGACAATAAAATCACTTCGTTGAAGGCGCAAAATATAATCAATAGCACTTGAGAGACATTTATACAATTCGAGTGATCATTTTCGGCTTCTTTTTATATCAAATAAACGAAACTGCGAGTGTCAGTAAAAAAAATCGTTAGACATGCCGGGTCGAAGCTCACTAGACGAGTTGTGTATGCAATTGAAATAGTCGTCTCGGCTGAAGCTGTGTCAATAAGCACGAGTGGAATGATATTGCGGAAACCGGAGAAATATTATAAATAATTTTGTTTGAATCCATTTCATTAATTACATGTTCGCCTTAATGACATTTGTGCGGAACGCAGATGTCCATTTTTTTGCAATGACTGCCACTGATTTTTATTTTTTAATTTAAGAAGAATGCGTTTGCTCTTTTGTAATTGTCCGCTATTTTTTCGAGTAAGTCAGACGATTTTAATAATAAAACCATCGCGAAAGTGAAAGAACCGGTTCTTTTAAAAACGAATGCAGTAATAATATGTGCGCTTTGATATTTAATTCTTTACGCACTAAAAAGATCAGAATAATTTATTTTACATTGATTGTGAATTGTATAATTTATACATTCCTGCTCGGTGTATGATAGAAAAGAATATGCGGATAATGTTCCTTGCTACAATACATATAACATGGTTTATATCTACGTACAGTTCTACATGTTTGTTCCACATCTCCATACAGTTCTAAATTTAGTTCCAAATATATGTGCATTTTGTACAACCGATAACGCCGATAGCTGTTCATCCAATTATTGTAAAACGGCACCAAGTGCCTTCTTATTTAATTTGAGAGCAAGGTAATAATTAATAAAAACATGAACAACTTTTTCGATGGATATTTGCAACATTATTCGCAACTGCATAAAAAGATATTACACCTATAATGTATTCGAATCGATCCATCGTAAGGAAAATTGTGGAGGAAACTATTACAAGAAATGTTCTGCATACTTTCATTCGATACGGAATGTGATATTTTGTCTTGTTTTATTATACACAATCATGTACATTATAGGAAGAAATCCTTTATATTGGTTATAAATTAACACGTGGTTCTTTAGCTAAAAGTGTATCGTCTTTCGATTTTTAAGCGTGTAACTCTTTAATATCGGAGGCTGAGAAGGTTAGGGTTAGTTTCACAGTCTGTAGAACCTAGTTCTCCCGATTGGGTCCGTCAAAAAGCAATGTTGGGAAAGCCACATTTGAACAAGTTGATTGGTCAGTTGCCTCATCTGAAAGGTTGATGACGTCACAGTTTAGTAAGCGTTTCATTTGCTATGAATTGAGGGCCATGCTTTTTAATTTAGGGTTAATAGACTTGATTTGGGAGATATCAGCTTCTGGGCTAGACTATGTCGAATATCGAAAGAAAAGATAAATGGCGAATATCAAGCTGGCTTCAATTTGCCGTCATAGTGTTAGACTGATATTGAATTCAATGTAGAAGAAGTGAGATAATCGTGCGCTGATTAGGTTATATAAGGGAGGACGATTATGATGAATTTAAAAAATAATTTATACCTTTCTTACATGTTGTCCTGCTTTCTTAGCCAACAAAATGGCTCAGATTTTTTCAAAATAGAACATAGAGTGTCATGACCTTCAGTAGATGTTGACCTACTTCCTCGACCAATGAAATCTCTTCAGGAACGAGAAATTAGATTAACATTTTAGCCGGTTAGAAACTGACCTATGCATAGATAATGGAATCAGTTTATTTTTGATAGTTTATGTGCATTTACATCGTATGTCGTTATTTTGTAACGATCAATGTAATCTCCACCACTATGATCGATTGTCACATCAGCACGTATCACGTGTTTATTACAGCTTTGTCCGCCATTAGTAACAGCTGTGTGTGAAGATATTTGATACAGAGGATCTCATGTTAGCTTTGTCTAAACGAGTTTTTATTTTAGTGTGGCTTTGTAAAATTTTTCTTCATTAAAGCTTTTATTAACCTCACATTTGTTTCTCTAACGTAGTAACAATAACTAAAACTATGTTATTCATTTCCTTACTTTTTCGTTGATGTGTTGCTGTTTTTTTCTTCAGTATGTTATAAAAAAATGTGAATTGCAACCTCCGTTAGATACCATTTTTTGCTTTTATTCGAATGTTTGTTTCAAGTTTCTATTATACCTTGCAACAGACGGGCTAATGTTAAAATCAGAGCTGCTATTCCTCTTTTTCATACTACCGTTGGACCTGAAAACTTAGATAGTTACATTTATACCATATGACTAGAAGAGCAAAACATCTATACTCTCATACAGAGATATACAAAACAAAATAAATACATAATTATACAGTTGTAACATTTTTCAAAAATAAAATAAAGTTGAGATATTATAAATGACAATTATGAAATCTGAGTAGATGGGGGTTTCCCTAATCGTTATAGAATATGAAAAGTACTACAATGTACATGTAAAACTCTAATAAATAACTCTCAATTGTACGGATCGGTGTGTTATTGGAATAATGCCGGTAAAAGTGTAACCCCATCATTGATTTTTGTTCTTTATTCTATAGTAAATAATAAAAGTTTGAAGGCTTGTCATTCATAGAGAGTCCCAAATGAAAGAAGTGAAACCTACATTTTACTGTTTGTCAACCTCTGCACTATCAAAATATGATGAGAAAAGCAGGGGTCATGTGTCATATAAGAGATTTTTTTTTGCTCAGTGTGTACACTGGTGACAAGTAGTATTCCGAAATCATGTATTCATACCCCAATTTCCAAGCATCATTTTTTTTCTTTTAAATTCACAATTCAAATATGACAATGCTATCAAAATGTTCAAAATACATCATTCAAATAAAAAAAATGAGCATTAAAATAAGGAAAATGCATTTTTAAAGAAGAAGAATTGAGGATTATTTATAACCGCCATTATGCGACTACCCCACGGAAGCACTTCCTTTTTGCAATGGTGGCACTATGCCTAAAGTCTTGGTTAACCACCCTTAAAAAGCCTGAGAATAACCGCCAAATAATGTGTTATCCTTCCAGAACTAAATATCATATTTCAAAATAAAATGTAAACATAATACACACGGGGCCGCCGTGGGTAAGGTAACGCTATTATGGAAGACATACAGTGCCGCAGTCGGAGGCCTTGTTGGAAAGATAACATTGATTTTAATCGCTTAATGGTTTAAAATTTCAAAACAGGAACTAAAATCACAAAATACTCATTTATAATGAAAATAAATCGTATTTCAATTATTTTCCCGATACTTTTAAGTAGTAACGTTTACAGGAGAAATCAACAGACAAAAAATCAATTATTGATATGAATTTCACATGAAGCTCAACTAAATCTTATCTCGAATTGCACAAACCACTCTGTTCAAAATCAGACCTATTTTAGTTATATTTTGAGAGCGTTAAATTCAATTTAATGTCTTCGGTTTGAATTAAAATATTTGCTGTTTTGCTATTTCCAGATCCTTTACATATCCGTCAAACTTCGATATGCATGACAGTTGCTTAAAAAACAGACGGCAATTGTGTTAAATTTTCATGTATATCCATTCTACTCAGTTATATATATACATTATATACGTATATACATGGTGTATGCAGTCTACCCATACCAATTCTACTCAGTTATATATATATATAAATATACATTATATACATATATACATGGTGTATGCAGTCTACCCATACATCCATTCTACTCAGTTATATATATACAGTATAAACATATATACATAATGTATACAGTCTACCCATACATCCATTCTACTTAGTTATAGATATACATTATAAACAGATATACATGGTGTATGCTATCTTCCCATACATGTATTCTACTCAGTTATATACTATTATATTCATTATATACAGATATACATGGAGTATGCAGTCTACCCATACATGTATTATACTCAGTTATATACTATTATATTCATTATATACAGATATATATGGTGTATGCAGTCTACCCGTACATATATTCTACTCAGTTATATATATACATTATATACATGTATACATGTTGTATGTAGTCTACCCATACATCCATTCTACTCAGTTATATACATATACATTATATACAGATATACATGTTGTATGTAGTCTACCCATACATGTATTCTACTCAGTTATATACTATTATATTCATTATATACAGATAGATATGGTGTATGCAGTCTACCCAAACATGTATTCTACTCAGTTATATATATACATTATATACATATATACATGGTGTATGTAGTCTACCCATACATCCATTCCACTCAGTTATATATATATATACATTATATATATATATACATGGTGTATGCAGTCTACCCATACATCCATTCTACCCAGTTATATATATATACATTATATACAGATATAAATGGTGTATGCAGTCTACCCATACATCCATTCTACTCAGTTATATACTATTATATTCATTATATACAGATATACATGTTGTATGCATTCTACCCATACATGTATTATACTCAGTTATATACTATTATATTCATTATATACAGATATACATGGCGTATGCAGTCTTCCCATACATGTATTATACTCAGTTATATACTATTATATTCATTATACACAGATATATATGGTGTATGCAGTCTTCCCATACTTCCATTCTACTCAGTTATATATATACACTACATACAGATATACATGGCGTATGCAGTCTTCCCATACATGTATTCTACTCAGTTATATACTATTATATTCATTATATACAGATATACATGGTGTATGCAGTCTACCCATACATGTATTATACTCAGTTATATACTATTATATTCATTATATACAGATATACATGGCGTATGCAGTCTTCCCATACATGTATTATACTCAGTTATATACTATTATATTCATTATATACAGATATATATGGTGTATGCAGTCTACCCATACATGTATTATACTCAGTTATATACTATTATATTCATTATATACAGATATATATGGTGTATGCAGTCTACCCGTACATATATTCTACTCAGTTATATATATACATTATATACATATATACATGGTGTATGTAGTCTACCCATACATCCATTCTACTCAGTTATATATATATACATTATTTACAGATATACATGGTGTATGCAGTCTACCCATACATGTATTCTACTCAGTTATATACTTTTATATTCATTATATACAGATATACATGGTGTATGCAGTCTACCCATACATCCATTCTACTCAGTTATATATATATAGACTACATACAGATATACATTGCGTATGCAGTCTACCCATACATGTTTTCTACTCAGTTATATACTATTATATTCATTATATACAGATATACATGGTGTATGCAGTCTATCCATACATGTATTCTACTCAGTTATATACTATTATATTCATTATATACAGATATATATGGTGTATGCAGTCGACCTGTACATATATTCTACTCAGTTATATACTATTATATTCATTATATACAGATATACATGGTGTATGCAGTCTACCCATACATCCATTCTACTCAGTTATATACTATTATATTCATTATATACAGATATACATTGTGTATGCAGTCTACCCATACATGTATTCTACTCAGTTATATATAAACACTACATACAGATATACATGGCGTATGCAGTCTACCAATACATGTATTCTACTCAGTTATATGCTATTATATTCATTATATACAGATATACATGGTGTATGCAGTCTATCCATACATGTATTCTACTCAGTTATATACTATTATATTCATTATATACAGATATATATGGTGTAATGGTGTATGCTGTCTACCAATACATCCATTCTACTCAGTTATATATATATACACTACATACAGATATACATGGCGTATGCAGTCTACCCATACATGTATTCTACTCAGTTATATACTATAATATTCATTATATACAGATATACATGGTGTATGCAGTCTATCCATACATGTATTCTACTCAGTTATATACTATTATATTCATTATATACAGATATATATGGTGTATGCAGTCTACCCATACATCCATTCTACTCAGTTATATACTATTATATTTATTATATACAGATATACATGGTGTATGCAGTCTACCCATACATGTATTCTACTCAGTTATATATATACACTACATACAGATATACATGGCGTATGCAGTCTACCCATACATGTATTCTACTCAGTTATATACTATTATATTCATTATATACAGATATACATGGTGTATGCAGTCTACCCATACATGTATTCTACTCAGTTATATACTATTATATTCATTATATACAGATATACATGGTGTATGCAGTCTACCCATACATGTATTCTACTCAGTTATATACTATTATATTCATTATATACAGATATATATGGTGTATGCAGTCTACCTATACATCCATTCTACTCAGTTATATACTATTATATTCATTATATACAGATATACATGGTGTATGCAGTCTACCCGTACATGTATTCTACTCAGTTATATATATACACTACATACAGATATACATGGCGTATGCAGTTTTCCCATACATGTATTCTACTCAGTTATATACTATTATATTCATTATATACAGATATACATGGTGCATGCAGTCTACCCATACATGTATTCTACTCAGTTATACACTATTATATTCATTATATACAGATATACATGGTGTATTCAGTCTACCCATACATCCATTCTACTCAGTTATATACTATTATATTCATTATATACAGATATACATGGCGTATGCAGTGTTCCCATACATGTATTATACTCAGTTATATACTATTATATTCATTATATACAGATATATATGGTGTATGCAGTCTACCCATACATGTATTATACTCAGTTATATACTATTATATTCATTATATACAGATATATATGGTGTATGCAGTCTACCCGTACATATATTCTACTCAGTTGTATATATACATTATATACATATATACATGGTGTATGTAGTCTACCCATACATCCATTCTACTCAGTTATATATATATATATATATATATATATATACATTATATACAGATATACATGGTGTATGCAGTCTACCCATACATGTATTCTACTCAGTTATATACTATTATATTCTTTATATACAGATATACATGGTGTATGCAGTCTACCCATACATCCATTCTACTCAGTTATATATATATACACTACATACAGATATACATTGCGTATGCAGTCTACCCATACATGTATTCTACTCAGTTATATACTATTATATTCATTATATACAGATATACATGGTGTATGCAGTCTATCCATACATGTATTCTTTTCAGTTATATACTATTATATTCATTATATACAGATATACATGGTGTATGCAGTCGACCCGTACATATATTCTACTCAATTATATGCATTCTACTCAGATGCAGATGTAAGCTTTTTATTCAGATATATGTATTCTTCACTACTTCGGTACTTGAGGTGGTTTTGACCCCTGACATTTTGACCCCAGATACGAGGTGGGCGTTCTGTCACAAGACTAGGGCCGGCTTTTATTAAACGTAATTTCCTGAACTGTATCTGAAGTTGTTCAGTACAACTTTCCAAAATAACGGTATGCAGTATTTAAGTTACAAAATGCCAATTAATTCACCTTTGAGTTAAATGTTATGACAACTTGAAGTTCTGTCTATAGAATACAATTTCAGTCAAAATGGCTAGCATTATGTTAAACTATTCATGAATTTCGACCCACATTTTTAACAAGAAATGTCCTGCATCTTTACATAAACAATACATTCCAAGATAATTAAAAGATAAATGACTGAAACTGACATTTATAATACTTGGCGTCTGCTTAGCAACAGTAATAGAATTATAATCCAGGGGTCTTTGTGTTCCGATGTTACGTGGATTAACAACGGTGCCGCTATGTGCGATTGGTGAGAAAATATGAAACAGTGGCAGTATTGTCAGTTGCATCTCATTGCACTTTCCTAATGTGAAAATTATCTTTACTCCAGATAAACGGGGATCCGAGTAATCATTTGATGAAGAGAGATAAAGTGAATTACTTTTCAATCTGCTTAGCAAAAACCGACAGCAGATATGAAATTTAGCGTATTTATATGTCTGATATGCACGAGAAACTGTTCTACACGGCGCTTTGTGTTCGCATTTTTTTTGTTTTCTCCCGCCCGCATTATCTATTAATATATTGTGCCAAACTGCAAAAAGACACCAACAGTGGCGGTGACATGTTTGGCCTTTGATATTGTGATAATTGTATTTACTTATATTAATGTTCATACCTAAAATTACTTTAGGTATGTGTATTGGTAATCCAGCGGTATGATTATTTGATATGCATTTTTGCCCAATCATAATTAAGACCAGTAAATCATTATTACAAGTTTTCTGGTCATAAAACCGCGCTTTTCTACTCTGACATTAACGTACAAATATTGCGTACATAGAGCGCTGAGCGAACAAAATTGTTGTCATGGATGTATATTGACAGGGGCAACTACGGAAATATCCAGAGATGATTTCTTTCTTTATAGTCATAACATGTCCCATATGGTTAGACTGTCATAATGAGTATGGCTTTATATGTACGATTGTATCCACACAAATTTATTCTTAATTAATAAATATTTGGAAAATGGCAATTCTTTATATACAAGCTGTCATAGTTCGCTCGCCAGAAATGAGTTTAAAAAATCCCAAAATATTATAATAAAGCTTAAATACTGGGAGGTTTCGTCAAGTTCAACCTGCAGGAAAAAAACTACAGAAATTGCCTTTAATTATCCATAAAGACTCGATAAACCCATTTTTGTATACATTCTTTGCTCCTAGAGGATTCATTTAACCCTTTACTCCATAGTTACATGTTTTCCCACACCAATCACAGAAGGCCTTTGAAAACAGTGGTGGAAGAGTTCATATTGCTCGTAACAAGCAATCTGAACACTTACTGCACTGTTTTCCACTCTGTCAGTTAAAATAAACACAAATTCACCCATAATCCAAAAGCCTTCAATATTAGAAGTGTTTAAAGGTATCTATATAAGGTGTCCAAAGGCGTTTATATGAAGTAAAGGGTTAACAAACAATTTTACATATGACAGAAGCCCAGTAACGGCTTTAGATCGAACGGGAGGTTGCGTGTTCGATTAAAAAAAGCGCAACTGTACATTATCTAAAAGTACCATAAAATAAGATATTCCAGTGCGATACTGATTGGGTGAAAGTACGAAATACAATTATATTTGTTGATATATATATAATAATAAGTTCTTATATCTTAAGTTTTAAATGTCCCTCCAGGGCTTCCTTAGAAAAGTTTGGGTTTTTTTCAGGGGAAAAATCAACAACTGGCATTGGTATTGTATATTAAGTAAACATTTATATAAACATACTAAACAATCTTGCTAGTGGAAAAAAGTATACTTTAGCTCAAAAGTTTATATGTTGAAAGTGTAGTTACGGACCTGGTATCTGACACATTGTTTGATAACGTATTATAGATAATCCATCTGTCTAAGTGGTGATTAGACATGCAGCATGTTATCACAGCGGCGTATGTGTGTAGCACGTGTGTTGTGTGTAGGCTACATGGGTGATGTGTATCGAGCGTACAGAATCATTCCAGGCATAGTGTATAAGCGGCGGTGTTTTCTCAGCCTGTTATAAATGACTGGCAAATGCAAATATACATAACCACTTCAAGTCAAGTATGAGAAATTTAAATGTCAAATCGATTTTCAACAAGCAGGTACCGGATGAATGTATCGGGTTGTGCAGTAATACCATATATACTTGACAATAGCAAACGAATTGCAGAGTATATACATATACACAATTGTAAATAATACAGCCGAGTAGAAAAGAAGTAACCCACGGAGGTGAATATTTATATTACGTTTATATATAACAAAAGGTGTAAAACAAATGATCCTGTTATGTAAAGATAGAAGGAATTCTGTTTAAAAAATATACCTATCTTCACTAAAATTCAATTGCACGTTATGTATGTGTGTGAAGTAATCTCAACGTTCATCCACGACTCTCAAGGGAACGATTCTGCGACATTAAAAAAGAAATTTCACACATATTATTATTGCGGACAACATTGCACCTACCTTCAGTATTTGGGTTATTGTTTCGATCCCGTTCTACTTTACATATTCTCCAGAGTCCGCTGTACAAACGGTGCAAAGTCTTATTGGAGTTATTCTGGAAGGAGCCCCCTTCAATGTATGAAAGCATCCATGAATCTGTGCTAATCGCGATAATCTCCAACAAAAATCCCAACAGTGTCATTCCGGTAAAACCCATCAACCAGCGCCTCTCCATCAATGCCTGTGTGACGACATCTTTGGGTTTGTCGCTGGACGGCACACGGAAATTCATACTGAATGTATATGCGTGTAAATCTTCTTTTTTTTAAAAAATAATCCAATAACAAAACCTTTAAAAGAAAACTTTATTTGGTTGTCCAGTCATCCGTAATACACACAAAGACCGCACACTGTCTGAACTAAAGCCAGGTGTTTGTCGAGGCAGAAAAGAAACTGCAGATACACTAATTGCTTCTTCCCCTCCCCACGATATGGAACAATTACACAAAAGTCAGGAGCGAGCTGTATGCCAGCAAGCAAACGTACTGTAGCAATGTATAATATGTGTATAAACAAATCTGGAATCGCTTAGCAATGCCTAATGACAAGACTATGAAGAGTTTATAGTTCTAAGAGGTTCAGTTCTTACAAACTGAGAGCATCTGTCATATGACATGTAAATTAATTGTTATTGAAAGGGGACAACAAACGCACATCTGTGCATATCAATAAATAATCACGATTACCAATTTACCACACTGCTACACTATACACAGATGAGTAGTAATATCCCGTATTTATTTGTAAACCTGCAATAAAGTCACCAATTAATATTAAATTCCGTGTATGTTTGCAAAATTTAAATTCCAACTGAAAATTAACAATTGTCCAGACAGTAAAATATCTGCTTAATCCTTTACAGTCAGTGTGAATGCATTTAAGATACGATTCAATAGCCGCTACTATAACCACACATGATTTAGACAATACGGCTATCTGCCGTACAAAAATACAGTTCTCTATCGATACGTTTTGTTGTTTTTTGTATCATATGTTGGCAGATCGTGTTCAAGTTCATTAAAAATGGATGAAACAGATTTACGTTTTCAATTACAACTGATGTACCGCCCCTGCGTATCTCGAAACTGTATCGGAAAACGATGTTGTAGATGAAACGGTAGTACGTTTGATCAGCTGTCGTTTTGCTTACTTCTGCGTTTTCATATTTAAATTATCCTGTTATATTCGTAAAGTTTTCAATACGATGCATTAGCTTTATATTTTTAGTTTAAATATAACTATGGTGTGCATTGTCTAATTAGAAATTGCTTGCATATTCTTCTGCAAGCCCACGTACTAGTCTACAAAGTGTTTTAAATCCCTTTCAGTGAGCACATTTAAATATTAACTTAATTATCAAAGTTTCCTTTATCCAGTCAATTCAGCTGCAAAGCACACGCTTTCTTTGATTTTATTCTAAATATAGACATATATGAACACTCAAACACAATATTAAACTTTCATTAATAACCATGTCATATTCCCATTAGCACTGCACAGTTTGTGTGTCACCTTGTCCTATCGTCATCACTTCAGCTATAACCAGAGAGCGTTTATTCAATTGTCTCTTGATAAAATTCCAAATAATCATTTGAAACACGAATAATGTAATCTCGTACACCGTTCTATGTGGCGTGTTTGTATACTCCGTACGAAATGTAAACACCACACCATGTATGCGAGCAAATATGAGACTGCTTCAGTTAACAGTTCCATCTGAATTGTTTGCTTTGTAATTTGAGCGTTCAAAAGTCTGTGAGTAGGTAGGCTTGCAGATAGGAATCATTGATAAAATCTTTATCAAGTGCTTCAAAAAATATGCTTATATACTTTGTATTATATATTTCGAAATATAAGTAAAAAAGCAGTTCGCAATAAATCGAGATTTTGTAATGGGAACATTGTGCAATTCAACCATCAGGACAGGTGATTTTAACATTACTTCAGAAAATTGCTTGTTTTGAAGAGTGACTCACAAACGTTCGGTTCTGTTTCCTAACCATAATAACAAACGACCGGGCTGAAGAAAAAACCATATAGCTGATAACTCGATAGTGTGTCAGTTAATGATAGATATTCGGGTAGTACATAGCTGAAATGTAAATCTCAAAGTTTTATTTAATCATTGGTGTACAACTTTGAGTATCTCTATATTCTCAGCGTTTGTCAGTGAGTAAAAGAGTAAAAAACGTTTACACCGCATGCGGTATATTGCCGACCGCTGTCAGAGACAGGATCAGTCATCTCCTCTAATACTATTGTAACTACTTTTATACCCAGTGATGTATTATTACATGCATGTTATTGACATTTTCATTCAGATGTTATTGTTTTGTGTTACTGCTGTTTTATCGATGTTGGTATTGTGGTAATTAATAACAGCTGTTGTTTTACTCGTGGAGATGTTATAGTTACCGTTATGTTTATGGCTGCTTTATTTTTGGTTTGTTGTTTGGTGACGTCATTATCGCCGTCGTTTTCATCATCGTCGTCATTTTCGTCGTCGATGTTATAGTCATAGTTCTTGCTATGGTAGTAGCATCGCAGAAGTGGGGGAGGTTGTGGCGTCATTTTCGTCGACGATGTTATAATCATTTCTATGGTGGTGATTGTTGCAGTAGTGTGTGTGTGTGTGTGGGGGGGGGGGGGGTCATCGTTCTTGCAATGGTAGTAAAATCGCAGTAGTGGGGGAGGTTGTAGCGTCGTTTTCGTCGTCGATATTATAGTCATAGGTCTTGCTGTGGTGGTAGAAGTTGCAGTAGTGTGGGGGGGGGGGGGAAGGGGGGGAGGGGGGTCGTTCTCGTCGTTGCTGTTATAGTCATCGTTCTTGCTGTGATGGTAGCAGTTGCCGTAATCGGGAAGTTTTGTCTTCATTCGCGTCGTTGGTGTTATAGTCATCGTTCTTATTGTGTTGGTAGTAAATGGAGTAGTGGGGAAGCTTGTGGCGACGTACTCGTCGTAAGTGCTATAGTCACCGTTCTTGCTGTGATGGTAGCAGTTGCAGTAATGGGGAAGTTTGTGACGTCGTTATCGTCATTAGTGTTATAGTCATCGTTCTTGCTGTCATGGTAGCAGTTGCAGAAGTCGGGAAGTTTTGTCTTCATTCGCGTCGTTGGTGTTATAGTCATCGTTCTTACTGTGTAAGTAGTAAATGGAGTAGTGGGGAAGTTTGAGGCGACGTACTCGTCGTAAGTGCTATAGTCATCGTTCTTGCTGTGATGGTAGCAGTTGCAGTAATGGGGAAGTTTGTGACGTCGTTATCATCATTAGTGTTATAGTCATCGTCCTTGCTGTGGTAGTAGCAGTTGCAGAAGTCGGGAAGTTTGTGGCGTCATTCGCGTCATTGGTGTTATAGTCATCGTCCTTGCTGTAGTAGTAGCAGTTTCAGAAGTCGGGAAGTTTGTGACGTCATTCGCGTCGTTGGTGTTATAGTCATCGTCCTTGCTGTGGTAGTAGTAGTTGCAGTAGTGGGGAAGTTTTGGCGTCATTCGCGTCGTTGGTGTTATAGTCATCGTTTTTGCTGTGGTAGTAGCAGTTGCAGTAGTGGTGAAGTTTGTGGCATCATTGTCGTCGTTGGTGTTATAGTCATTTTTCTTGCTGTGATGAAAGCAGTTGCAGTAGTGGGGAAGTTTGTGGCGTCATTCTCGTAATTGGTGTTATAGTCAACGTTCTTGCTGTGGTAGTAGCAGTTGCAGAAGTGGTGAAGTTTGTGGCGTCATTCTCGTAGTTGGTGTTATAGTCAACGTTCTTGCTGTGGTAGTAGCAGTTGCAGTAATAGGGAAGTTTGTGGCGTCATTCTCATCGTTGGTGTAATAGTCATCGTTCTTGCTGTGGTAGTAGTAGTTGCAGCAGTGGCGAAGGTTGCGAAATCGTTCTCGTAGTTGGTATTATAGTCAACGTTCTTGCTGTGGTAGTAGCAGTTGAAGAAGTGGTAAAGTTTGTGGCGTCATTCTCGTAGTTGGTGTTATAGTCAACGTTCTTGCTGTGGTAGTAGCAGTTGCAGTAATGGGGAAGTTTGTGGCATCGTTCTCGTAGTTGGTGTTATAGTCAACGTTCTTGCTGTGGTAGTAGCAGTTGCAGTAGTGGTAAAGGTTGTGACATCGTTCTCGTCGTTGGTGTTATAGACATTGTTCTTGCTGTGGTAGTAACAGTTGCCGAAGTTGGGAAGGTTGTGACGTCGTTCTCGTCATTAGTGTTATAGTCATCGTTCTTACTGTGGTATCAGTAGTTGCCGTAGTGGGGAAGTTTGTGGCGTCTTTTTCGTCGTTAGGGTTATAGTCATCGTTCTTGCTGTGGTAGCAGTAGTTCCAGTAGTTGGGAAGTTTGTGTCGACATTCTCGTCATTAGTATTATAGTCATTATTTTTTCTGTGGTAGTAGTAGTTGCACTAGTCTGGAAGTTTGTGGCGTCGTTCTCGTCGTTAGTGTTATAGTCATCGTTCTTGCTGTGGTGGTAACAGTTGCCGTAGTGGGGAATGTTGTGACGTCGTTCTCGTTGTTAGTGTTATAGTCATCGTTCATGCTGTGGTAGTAGCAGTTGCAGTAGTCTGGACGTTTGTGGCGTCGTTGTCGTCGTTGGTGTTATAGTCATCGTTCTAGCTATGGTAGTAGTAGTTGCAGCAGTGGCGAAGATTGTGACATCGTTCTCTAGTTGGTGTTATAGTCAACGTTCTTGCTGTGGTAGAAGCAGTTGCAGAAGTGGAGAAGCTTATGGCGTCATTTTCGTAGTTGGTGTTATAGTCTACGTTCTTGCTGTGGTAGTAGCAGTTAAAGTAGTCGGGAAGTTTGTGGCGTCATTCTCGTCGGTAGTGTAATAGTCATCGTTCTTGCTGTGGTAGGTGTAGTTGCAGTAGTGGGGAAGTTTATGGCGTCATTGTCGTCGTTGGTGTTAAAGTCATCGTTCTAGCTATGGTAGTAGTAGTTGCAGCAGTGGCGAAGATTGTGACATCGTTCTCGTCGTCAGTGTTATAGTCATCGTTCTTGCTGTGGTAGTAGCAGTTGCCGTAGTCGGGAAGATTGTGGCGTCTTTCTCGTCGTTAGGGTTATAGTCATCGTTCTTACTGTGGTATTAGTAGTTGCCGTAGTCGGGAAGTTTCTGGCGTCTTTCTCGTCGTTAGGGTTATAGTCATCGTTTTTGCTGTGGTAGTAGTAGTTGCAGTAGTTGGGATGTTTGTGGCGACATTCTCGTCGTTAGTGTTATAGTCATCGTTCTTGCTGTGTTAATATTATTTGCAGCAGTGGGGGAGTTTGTGATACCGTTCTTGTCGTAAGTGTTATAGTCCACGTTCTTGCTGTGGTAGTAGCAGTTGCAGTAGTGGGGAAGTTTGTGGCGTCATTCTCGTCGTTGGTGTTTTAGTCATCGTTCTTGCTGTGGTAGTAGTTGTTACAGTAGTTGGTAGTTTGTGGCGCCATTCTCGTCGTTGTTGTTATAGTTATTGCTTTTGCTGTGGTGGCAATCGTTGCAGTAGTGCGGACGTTTGTGACGTCATTGTCGTCGTTGGTGTTATAGACATTGTTCTTGCTGTGGTAGTAGCAGTTGCAGTAGTTGGGAAGTTTGTGACGTCGTTCTCGTCGTTGGTGTTATAGTCATCGTTCTTGCTGTGATGGTAGTATTTACAGCATTCGGGGAGGTTGTGATTTCGTTCTCCTCGTTGCTGTTATAGTCATCGTCCTTGCTGTTGTACTAGCAGTTGCAGTAGTGGGGAAGTTTGTGGCATCATTGTCGTCGTTGTTGTTATAGTCATCTTGCTGTGACGGTAGAAGTTGCAATAGTGTGGACGTTTGTGGCGTCGTTCTCCTTTTTGGTGTTATAGTCATCGTTCTTACTTTGTTGGTAGTAGTTGCAGTAGTCGGGAAGTTTGTGACGTCATTCTCGTCGTTGGTATTATAGTCATCGTTCTTACTTTGTTGGTAGTAGTTGCAGTAGTCGGGAAGTTTGTGACGTCATTTTGGTCGTTGCTGTTATAGTCATCGTTCTTACTTTGTTGGTAGTAGTTGCAGTAGTGGGGAAGTTTGTGACGTCATTCTCGTCGTTTGTGTTATAGTCATCGTTCTTACTTTGTTGGTAGTAGTTGCAGTAGTCGGGAAGTTTGTGACGTCATTCTCGTCGTTTGTGTTATAGTCATCGTTCTTACTTTGTTGGTAGTAGTTACAGTAGTGGGGAAGTTTGTGACGTCATTCTCGTCGTTGGTGTTATAGTCATCGTTCTTACTTTGTTGGTAGTAGTTGCAGTAGTGGGGAAGTTTGTGACGTCATTCTCGTTGATGGTGTTGTAGTCATCGTTCTTACTTTGTTGGTAGTAGTTGCAGTAGTGGGGAAGTTTGTGACGTCATTCTCATCGTTGGTGTTATAGTCATCGTTCTTGCTGTGGTAGTAGCAGTTGCAGTAATAGGGAAGTTTGTGACGTCATTCTCGTTGTTGGTGTTATAGTCATCGTTCTTGCTGTGGTAGTAGTAGTTGCAGTAGTGGGGAAGTTTGTGACGTCATTCTCATCGTTGGTGTTATAGTCTTCGTTCTTGCTGTGGTAGTAGCAGTTGCAGTAATAGGGAAGTTTGTGACGTCATTCTCGTTGTTGGTGTTATAGTCATCGTTCTTGCTGTGGTAGTAGCAGTTGCAGTAGTGGGGAAGTTTGTGACGTCATTCTCGTTGTTGGTGTTATAGTCATCGTTCTTACTTTGTTGGTAGTAGTTGCAGTAGTGGGGAAGTTTGTGACGTCATTCTCGTTGATGGTGTTATAGTCATCGTTCTTACTTTGTTGGTAGTAGTTGCAGTAGTGGGGAAGTTTGTGACGTCATTCTCATCGTTGGTGTTATAGTCATCGTTCTTGCTGTGGTAGTAGTAGTTGCAGTAGTGGGGAGGTTTGTGACGTCATTCTCATCGTTGGTGTTATAGTCATCGTTCTTGCTGTGGCGGTAGCAGTTGCATTAATACGGAAGTTTGTGACGTCATTTTCGTTGTTGGTGTGTTAGTCATCGTTCTTGCTGTGGTACAAGCAGTTGCAGTTGTGCGGAAGTTTGTGGTGACGGTGATAGTAGTGGTAGTTTTGTGGTTGCCGTGGTGTTGTTCATAAAACTAAAATAATAAATAAATATTATAAAGTGCTGCATACAGACAATAATGCACTATGATATATATTAATCACATAGCTTCACTAAGTCAAAGTATACCTCTTCATATAATGACACAAACACCTCTTGCGAATTGCACATAATTAAGCAAAGAACTTTCATTGTGCAATTTACCTGTGCTACGTATAAACGAAAGTGTGTATGTCTGCCTGTGGCTATGATACACACATTCTATGACTATGAAGCGAATTAAAGATAATTTTATCATTTAAAGGCAAATTTAGCAGAAAGACATTACCTTTGTTGCAAAAGAAAGCAAATCCCTACAAATTAAGTAGGGGTCGAAATTAATATTCACAAAACTGTCTGGTCTTGGACATGGTATTGAACTTCAAATGCATGCGAACAGCTTAGCCGACTTTAACACGATTGTTATGCCATAGCCTAGGCATATTTCAAACACTCCAAACATTAAATCTAAAGTGATTATTTTTATTGGACAGCTGTTAACAAGAGAACATTTTAAACGTATAACCTCATTCTGTGACTGTGTTTATGCAGTACATGTGAAAAATCGAGTTTTATCATTTTCGCCAATAGCATAAATACGGTTGAATGAATTTGAGTAAAAAATTACCGCATCAATTCTATGGCGGGTGAATAATTATAGTTGTCTTAAAATTTTACCATGCAAAATTGAAAGTTAAAAAAATTTATTGCAAAATAAAAATGCACATTTATATATACGTATACATATTACTTGGAAAGGTTTGGTATTGGTAGATCGTTTCATTTATAGAGACTTAACCTATAACTCCGATACTTTTTAGAACTGTTTATTTATATTAACAACATAATGTGTAGTTTGTTTCTGTAACATAGAAATTGTGATATTTATTGCCCAAACAATAAATCAACCACGATACTTTAACTCCAGGCTCTATTTTATCATTAATGTTGTTGTTGCTGCTGCTGCTGCTGTTACTGGTGTTGTTGCTGTTGTTGTTGTTGTTGTTGTTGCTGTTGCTGTTGCTGTTGCTGTTGTTGTTGTTGTAGTATGGTGTTTAGCGTCGCTTTCAACATTTTTTCAGTCATATCGCGACGGTGTCTACTTGAGACAGTATTCTAAGCGCTGTCACACTGGAGTATCATGCCGCAGACACATGGTATGATATTCCACCCAGATACCGGGCCGACCAGACCTAGAACTCTCCTCTTAATGCTGAGTTTCAAGCGAGGAAGCTTCTAGTACCATTTTTAAAGGCTTTGGTATGGCCCGGCCGGGGATTGAACCCACGACCTTCCGCATGCGAGGCGGACGCTCTACCACTAGACCACGCCGCGGTCTATTTTATCATTAAGAAAATTGGATATCATTTACTCACACAAATCTTAAATATGTGTTTTAATGTATTTTAAAATGCGAGTTAATACAAGTTAATATGATATTTGTTTTCTTATTATTTCTGGGGTCGTATTCACCAACAATTCTTGAGAATATTCTTAGACTTTAGCTTGAAAATCCAAATTTCAACCTTAGATATCTAGTTTACCATGACAGATAAAAAAAATATGAGCATTTCTTTGACTATTTATTGTTGTCCCTACATGCATGCAAAGTTTGGTCTTAATACATGGTCCCTAAAAGTGTTTTTTCAAAATTTATTATTGAGTTAAAGTCTAATAATATTCTTAAGAATGGTTGGTGAATACCATCCAAGGTTCATTGCTATCAGTCATCTTGTTTAGATCTTGATGTGTTACCGCGTATGTGGTACTAAGCGGGGAGGGGCATGAGGTGTTGCATGCTTCATTACCTTAATGGGCACGTGTAATGTGAGTTCCAATGGACGCTTGTGTCAGATATTGAACATTATGATACCAATATAATTACAAAAATAAACACGAACATAAACATAAAACAATATAGTTAGCTGTAACATATTACTGGTTGTTTTGATTTCTGCGGCATGTAACCAATGTCTGGCATCTATTTGTGGTTTGCATGTTACGTGTACTTGTAGATAGACTACACAAAAAAATACCCGGACAATATGACGGGAAAATAGATTAAGTCGTCTTTTATATGTTAATTAAATAAAGCCGTTGTTACTGTTCTTTACTAGCGGTAAACGTGTACATGGTCAGGGGTTCCCCCCCCCCCCCCCCCCCCCCCGGGAATTACTAAAGGCATTTTGAGAAAAATGCGATTTTAAGTTTGATACTTATGAATGGTGCATTTTTAAGTATGTGTTTCTATTTAAAATAGTGCTGCAATAAAATAAAGTAATTGGTTTTGGTGTAGACCAACGTGTACTCTGAGGGCCGATGACAACCGTTCTGCCATACGAGTTTCAATACTACGTTCCACTTTTACAATAAGAAAAAATAATAAATTGTCTAGCCATAGAAGTATACACATGAAAGTCGGCTTTTTTAAACTGTTGCGCAGATAGATGAAGGCTATTTGCACGTCTGACGTGTTTATTATATTCAGGCACTCCGTTCATGATTTATGTTCATTTTAAAAAGATATAAACTGGCCAATACTCAATAATGTAGGTTCAGCTGATCGAAGTGTTTGAGAAAAGTAATGAATAAATCTGGACGGATGACTATCACTGCCGTGGATAACAACTGTGTATCGCCCACATGGGCATTTTTGTAATAAATATTACTGCACAACAGAGCATAAGGTCATATACTAATCACATACTGCTGTACTGTCCGACAAAGCATTGGGTCATATACTGATCATATAACGTTTTACTGCCCGACAAAGCTTTAGGTCATATACTGATCATATAACGCTTTACTGCCCGACAAAGCATAAGGCTATATACTGATCATATAACGTTTTACTGCCCGACAAAGTCTTACTTCATATACTGATCACATGTAACGTTTTACTGCCCGACAAAGCCTTAGGTCATATACTGATCACATATAACGTTGCATTGCCCGACAAAGCCTTAGGTCATGTACTGATCACATAACGTTGTACTGCCTTTCAAAGCCTTAGTTCATATACTGATCACATAACGGTGTACTGCCCGACGAAGCCTTGGGTCATATACTGATCACATAACGTTGCATTGCCCAGCAAAGCCTAAGGTCATATACTGATCACATAACGGTGTACTGCCAAACAAAGCCTTAGATCATATACTGATCACATGACGGTATACTGCCCGGCAAAGCCTTAGGTCATATACTGATCACATATAACGTTTTACTGCCCGACAAAGCCTTAAGTCAAATACTGATCACATAACATCGTAATGCCCGACAAAGCCTTACGTCATATACTGATCACATATATCGTTTTACTGCCCGACAAAGCCTAAGGCCATATACTGATCATATAAGGTTTCACTGCCCGACAAAGCCTAAGGCCATATACTGATCATATAACGTTTTACTGCCCGACAAAGTCTTACGTCATATATTGATCACATAACGGTGTACTGTCCGACAAAGCCTTAGGCCATATACTGATCACATAACGTTGTACTGCCAGAACAAGCCTTAGGTCATAAACTATCACATTTAACGTTTTTCTGCCCGACAAAGCCTTAGGCCATATACTGATCACATATAACGTTGTGCTACCCGACAAAGCATTAGGTCATATACTGATCACATATAACGTTTTACTGCCCGACAAAGCATTAGGCCATATACTGATCACATAACGTTGTACTGCCCGACAACGCCTTGGGTCATATACTGATCACATAACGTTGTACTGCCCGACAAAGCTTTATGTCATATACAGTTCACATATAACGTTTTACTGACCGACAAAGCCTTAGGCCATATACTGATCACATACAACGTTTTACTGCCCGACAAAGCCTGCGGTCATATACTGATCACATAACGTTGTACTGCCCGACAAAGCCTTAGGTCATATACTTATCACATATAACGTTTTACTGCCCGACAAAGCCTGAGGTCATATACTGATCACATAACGTTATACTGCCCGACAAAGCCTTAGGCCATATACTGATGATATTAAGAGGTTATTATCCAATCCCAGTTGATAACATCTTTATTACATGTGTAACTATATAAATATACTATATAAAAATAATCAATTAATCGTCCGTCCGTCCGTCCGTCCGTCCGTCCGTTCATTCATCTATCTATATATTTATTCAGTTATTCATTTTTTTTTTTTTTTTTTTTTTTTTTTTTTTAATTTATTTATATATCTAAAGTAGCTATAAGTTAATATCGCAGTTTATAAACCCCACTGCGTACCCCTAAAACAGATAGCGTACAGTAACTTCCCTTTGAGAAATCGTTCTTTTGTTTATGCGCGTCATGACGACGCGGTCGCGATGTCCATTAGTTTACAAAGCGGGATTTATTCAAAGACTAAAACTAAATATACTTGCACCAAGATGTGAATTGTGAGAAATGCTAAATGCATATTTAGTTCTTCCAGCGGTATTTGGTGTAACTTCTCCGAGTCAGTTACACAAAAACTTTTCACGTCGTGTTTTGTTTTGCATTTTTTTTATTCTTCATGTCTTCAAGGGCTTATTAATATAAAATCTATATAATTCTCTTGATGTCTTCCACAAATTGCACAGTCCCAGCGGGCACTTCGTTTGTATAATCATTACTTCTATTCTGTGCTATCGGTTGGTCTAACTCCAAAAGACTCCTGGCTAATGCTTGTCGTCGTTTGAAGCGCGTGTGAGTGCGCGAATAGACGAGTTTGGTATATATTCCATTCATAATTCGCTAAGAATTTATACTAAAATACTATAGCACAGACTGAAATTAGTATGGATTTTTGTCCCTCGCATATTTTTGGCCCTGTCGTGCCACGTGACATTTAATATGCCCGGTAGGCTAAAACTATATCATGCAAAAAACAAGCTAATTTCGTTACTATATATATTAACACATGTAATAAAACGTTTTACTGCTCGACACAGCCATACGTTATATACTGATCACATATTTATAATGTTTTACTGCACGACAAAGCCTGAGGTCATATAATCATCTCGCGTTATATTGAAATACGTGGGTTTATATTTGCAAAATTTATTACTGTCATTATTTATTTAAATCGTCTGTTCTAATTAATTAACAGTTTTTTTTCCATTTCTAATTAATTACGATTTGCAAGATTACCCGGTGACTAAGAATGTAGTCAGTCTGCGGTCGATACTGCATGGAGATCTGGCATAGCTAGTTATGCTCCTAAATACACACTGGCTCTTGCTCTTAATTAATGCGATTAGAGATCTCCTATCGTTGGCTATAACTTAATTTGTATTGCAACTGCTGCATTCAGATATACTCAATCTGGCTTTATGTGCGCTTTATAGCACAACCTTACTTCAAAAAGTTTGTCCTGGTATCAAACAATTTACTTTAAATCCATATATTTTACATCGAATGTAATTAAGTTTTTTTACCAACTTGTGCAAAAATCTCATTTGCTTGGTGGAATCGCTACTTAAAGATAAACCAGTCTCATAAATAACATAAAGCGTAACAGTGGCAGGAGTTCGAACCCGCGACCCACCGATTATGGATCCGATTTAAACAAACAGGTAACTGCCAAAATATGTTGGCAATCACGTATTTGGCCAGCGTGGGTTGCACACACACTTACATGACGACATTATCCACTGGTAATTAGCGTATTTAAATAATTTAAAAGCTTAATCCACACGCGTTTAAAACTAAGAGATAGGAATGTTTCTATGTGAAGTCGAACCGGCGACAGGTGCGAACCGCTTAATCCGTGTATAAGCTTCGCCAATTTTACAAGAGAGCGATCTATGCATGGAAGTGAAAGGTCGGCAAATTTACAGAATAGCAGGAATAATTTGCCTGATGATTTTTTAATAAATCCTGACATTAAATAAGATGCTTAAATTTACAAGAGATATTTTGTTGTTGTTTTTTCCCAATTATCTTGTTTAACGCCAATGAGATTGTGTCAGTTTAAACAGCATTTTAAACATGCGTGCGTGCGTGCGTGCGTGCGTGCGTGCGTGCGTGCGTGCGTGTGAGGATGTTTCATCACGCAGATTGTGGTCGGGCTGGGAACTGAATTCATGATCACTGCATTGGTAGTCAGACGCGCTACCGACTGACCTCACCAGACCCGGTTGCTGATATTGTTATAGGCAATAAAACATTATAAAAGCTCAGAGCGTAGCCTTCAAAATGACAATCTATAACTCATGTTAAATATTCATGCATGGCAGTGAACGACTATTAAATTTATTATTTGTATTATTTTAAGTTTCGATATTAAAGTCATAAAACAATGTATATTTTAGACTTTAAAGAGGCGGATATAAAAAATCAGGCTCTTAGCCTTAATTTTCTTTTATTATTCTTAAAATAGAAAGCAGGAAAATACTCCTTGACGATCTTCACCTCGTCATTAGGACGCTTCCTAAAATGAAACAAATTCGACAATATGTAACCAACATTGTAAATCAAAATGAAACCTCATTTGATAAGTTACATAAAACTTTGCAATTTAGTCTATCCTCGTAGCCCAAGTATTCCTTTTCAATTATTAATTTGGCATGTTTGAATAGATACAATAATCATCCAGTCCAATGTATACGTTACATAAACGGCTACTACGCCGCATTTACAGTGATAACTATACACGATAAACCGGTACTTACTGTAATTTTTGTGCACGCGGTCGAACAGTGAGGTTTTAAAAACACACTTTATTTTGGTATTATTATTTTGTTTTGAACGCAAAGATATAGCCGATACTAGCGACCTTCTACTTAAGTTTTAAGCGGACATGTGTTTTTGAATAGGAACATAACCGTTTCCGCAAACATTCGAAAAAAATGACGAATTGAACCATTTTCAGATTGAAAACAGCTCAATTTATTACTTCGGAAGTATATATGGGACTACTTTGTGTGTTTTACATTTGTTTTATGTATCAATATACCAAATTATATCAGTAAAATTACGAGCTGATGTTATAAGGCTGCTAAACGCCAAAATTTGCTTACTACATAGCATAAGTAGGTGCCTCGTATATTGTCGGTGTATTGTGCCATTTAGCGGTTATCTAATAACATGAAATGATTCTACTATCCAACTATTTCATGGTTGTTTTTTTAAGTTGTATCGTTGTATACACTTCACAAATAAACTAAATATTTGTTTCCGTTTAAGAACATTATCGTCCATCTCACTATTTTGTATGACATATCGCAACTGTTTCAGACCCGCAGACCATTACCTGTTCTTCATGTAATACTTGTACACTATTTACATTGTACTATTCGCCTATTAGCCCTCGGTGGCATAAACTGACGCTTAATATTCAAACAAAACATTGTTCTAGTAATCTTTCTTTTAGCTGTTAAGAGCCGAGATTATAATTATACTTATATATTAGCCACACTGAGGCAAACGCAGGCACTTGCCTCTTGTAGAATTTGTGGAGCTTAACATGTTTATTAGTGTTTTTTGTAAAAAATAATAAAGTTATTCGCAAAATATGAATTACTCTTGCAAAAATATGACATACCCTTCACAGGTAATATATGCAGTATGAATGTATCATAATACCCAACACATACTTGTCTTACAGTGTATTACTAAGAGTTGATATATACTGTTATCCCGGGTCTGAAACGCAACCAATGTGTATTCAAGATAATAGTTAAAATGGGCAATTGTATAAAATGTTGTTTGTTATAGATTTGAACGGCTTAAAATGTCAGAAAAATCAGAACAATGCAGGAAATGACAACTTCAACATGTCCGATACCTCAGCAAAATAATATCGCTTTTCATACAAACACAACATGTATACTTCTGCATCACAAGATTGTGACAGAGATTGTAATTTTGCCGTTGCTTTAAGTTGACATATTTATTTCAAGTGTGTTAATTATCTTTTTATTTTGGCATTGACTGCGGTTTGAACATACAACAACATGAGTGACAGCCAAAGGTGTACACCATTAGATCACTTTGGAGCCTAATAATAGTGTAAGAATTAACACCTTTTAAAGCAATTATGTCTTGAAAGGGGCGTCATTCTAGTTGACCGGAACTAGAATTAATTCATACGTTTGATATACGTTTTATGTTATGCAAATCGTTGTAACCGACTAAAAGTTTTTGCTGATGAATATAAAATACCTCGAAATGTGTATGTTATATCCATACGTTTCGCCGGTTTGCTAGTACTGCGAATAGCCTAATTTTGAAATCCTCATTGATTTGAAGTCAACCCTGTGGGAAGTGGTTGTCTTACAATTGCTACAATCACCGGTCGTGGAGGATTGAGCCCCCCCCCCCCCCCCCCCCCCCCCCCACACACACACACCCCTCTCCACCACCATGGCGTTCATAAATAAATGAAAAATTGAATAACAACCCTCAAATAGTTGGATAGCAGTACTATTTCATGTAATTAGACTACCGCTGAATACCACAATGCTCCAACTTATGTAGCGTACAATATACGAGGTACTTACTTATGCAACGTACTAAGCAAAGTTTGGCGTTTATCAGCCTTATAACCTCAACTTGTATTTTTTTAACAATAAACTTGGTGTGTTGATATATAAAACAATATAAAACACAAAAAGTTGTCCCAGAATTGCTTCCGAAGTGATAAATGGATTTGTAAATTACGTGTTTTCAATTTGAAAGTGGTTCATTCCGTTAATGTTCTCATATGTTTGAGGAAACGGTCATGGTCCCATTCAAAAACACATGCTCGCTTGAAACTAAAATACAATGCCTCTTGTATTGGCTTTATCTTTGATTTAAAAACGAAATAATAATACGAAAATAAAGGGGTTTCTCATCTTAATGCCCAACTGCGTGCACAAAAATATCAGAAAGTACCGGTTTATCGGGTGTAGTTATCACCGAAAATGCGGCGTAGTAGCCGCTGATGTAATGTATACGTTGGATGGGGTGATAATGGCAACACGGGATAAGTGAGTATATATTCGGGGGGAAATGTCATTTGCCAATAAAAATAATTCTGGAAAAATAATTATATACCGCTTTTGATATCATGCAGTGTTTATTTACAAAATGTGTTCGGTTAATACATGCGGATTATATTGATACCCAGCAGCTGTGAAAAGAAAAACAACTGATATTTGTAAGGGGACACACGACGATATAAATATCGATGTTACTCATATGTTCTCCGCATTGTATTAAATCAATGTCAACACAAGGTAACATTACATTGTAGAATGTATGGGTCCGTTGAATAGCAGTACGTTGATTGGTCAGTTGCTTCAGAAAAATAGTGTTCACTTGCAATGAATTGTGGGACAGGTATAGAATTCCCTGCTGTTATTTTAAATGGGTGTTGATAAAACAGATTCGGGAATCATATGGAGATATTATTCTCCAATTATTACTATCTGAAAAAAAGACTTACTAAGTTAAAAATACATATTAATAATGTTTAGAAAAAAAAACTAGTGAGTTCATCCTCATTATGACAATATCAGAAAACATATTTTCTTAAAAAAGACATTTATTATGATTATAAGTATTATTGTTACTACTGCATATAATCACTAATCAAACAAACACGCACATACTCGAACTTTATTAGGCATAAAACAACGTTAGTATGTTTATAGCCAAATATGTTGTCATTTTATTCAAGTATGCACCTTTCCGGACTTAAAAACAAGAATACTGACCAGCGTACATATTGTATGTATCTAGCAGATATGCCATTTTTAGAAATTGTTTATCAAATTTGCCGTTTGCCCTTTGACTTGACGAATACGCATGTGTTAACATCATTTGTAAATGCATCCATATATGACGTGTCACTAGCAAGCACGTCTTGAATTAAAAACCTACACAATTCACAGATGTCTCATCTTACCACAGGTACTATAACACCGAAATCAATATAATTATAATCTTGGATGTATTGTCTAGATTAAAGGGTGATAATTCGATTGTATTAAGAGGGGTATATGACGATTATAATGCCCCAGTAGCGTACCTTTATACATTAAGATAACGAATGAATGAACGAACGAATGAATGAATGAACGAACGAACGAATGAATGGGGTTTTACGGCGTACCAACATTTTGTTGGTTATTCAACGCCAACATGAAGGAAGATTCCAGGTTCACTCTAAATGTAGAAAAATAACAAAATAACACAGATTTAAAAAATCATATCAACAAATGAATATGCAGAATTAATCTAGAACCTTGATACCTGCAGAACTGCGGAGCTTCAGCAAATTATATCGTATTACTCAAATTGTCGCTTCCTACGACATGCATAAGTCACAGTGATCTTATTCTTGCCATCACTCATATGGCTATCTGGAGCCACACAAAGATTGGTAATTTAATCACATAAACTTTCAGAAAAAAAAAGTGTTTTTTTAAGATTCCTTAAAAATCTGCTTGTAAGCCCTGTGGCAGGGAGCATTTGTGGTTCAATCACGCTGGTTCAAGAACTTCAAGAGTTTGTGGATATACAAATGCTGTGCGAGTTTGGATAAGATTCTTTGAAAAATGTGGGAGATGCTATAGCTTCTACAAGAAAAAGGTTAACGGATGGACGACAGACAATTTACCACGACATAAGCCCTGCTGGCCTTTGGCAGGTAGAACCAAAAAAGAGGTCAATGGAAGGACAGAAGAGACAAAAAAAATGAACAGCTGAACGGTTAATTTATAAAAGTCAATAAATACACATACATAATTGACTTTATTATGTAAACTCGATCTAATAAAAAAAAAGTAGATGCCGGGTGGGTTTGAACACCAGTCCTTACGATCCGAAATCGACGATATTAACCACTGCACTATTTTACCTTTACTCATCAGTACTGTAAATATATCTTTGCTCGGAATTACCATCCAAAATTTATTTCGGGTGCATGCGATTATGGGATGAAGTTGTGCAGGGGCCCAGACTAACACGTAAGAAACTTCCAAAGCTATCAAAAGCTAATTCAAGCAGTCGACATCTCATTTTAAAAGTAAATTATGATCAAGTATAAAAGTTATACATAAAATCAGTGACTTAACTACAGAGACTGGCAGGCTAATAGTAATATAATGTCCACGGCACTTTTAGTATTTCTATAATAACTCTTCGAATTTTGGTCTGAATTTAACAATTTTGGTGCCAAAGTAAAGCTGATAATATGTTAATATTTCACGAAAAGAAAACGGTAGTCTTGATTTAACAAATACCGTGTACGTTTATACAAAACACAATAAAAATAGAAATATTAGATAAAAAATGAAGCAGTAATGGGCTAAAAATGAGAAAATGATCACACAAAAAATATTTAAGCGTCTTCATTTCTTTAAATTTAAAAAAGAAAAAGCTAATCTCCCAAATCAAGCCCTTTTTTTGATACCATAATCACAAAAATATGTTGTTTGATTCTGGAGGATGTTTTTCATGATTTAAAAAACGCCACGTGGTCTAGTGGTAAAGCACCGAACCCGTGACCGGAGGGTCGTGGGTATTTCAATCCTTCGCCACGACTATGTGTGGTGTCCTTGAGCAAGACACTTTTTCCACATATGCTTAGTACTGGTTATACCCAGGAAGACTTCGAGTGTGATTTGTCTAAGTCGTAAGAACCTGTTTCAAAATCGAAGTAAAATAATTAAGTTCAAATTAAACTAGAAAAAAGCCAAAATGTGCCACCTAAAATTTAGACAAGTGCCTCCAGTTGCCTATCTCTGTTTATATGTCTCTGATAAAATTGATAAAATTGATCAAATTAGGAACTTTTTTTCATTAAGTACAATATCCCTAGATCTCTAAAATTAGGCCTTTGATCCCTGGATCTCTGAAAGTAATGGCCAATGTTCCCCAGATCTCTGAAAATAAATGGCCATGTTCTCCAGATCTCCAAAAACCCTGGGAGGGCCTCATTCCTACCTCTGCAGAGATCGGCAGTGATTATATTCTTACCCGGAACTACATGGGTTAGATTAAGATAAACTAATGCACAGTTAGTACTGTAATTAACGTATGTTCAGCACGGCGACATGCCAGTATTAGATACTTGACACGTTCTTACCATATTGTTTTGTAAGAGAAATGTCCAGGCGTGCTAAGTTCATTTACACTGTACACCGTCTCGGCTTATTGTATGGTGATAGAAGAAAGATGTTCAGCGAAGCAATAAAGCCAGGGATGCGTTAAGCACTGTTAAACAGCAAACGCGTTTACTGCCTGGTTCCCTAATACTATCGCGTTCTTTGTTCTAATTTGAGGTATAAGCTAACGTTAGCGGGCGTTTAACCAAACTGAACGTATTGCAGGCTTTAGCTCTCTGGTGACATCGTCTGCTACTGAGTCATGTTTTTGTAGTCATGTTTAATATCGAGTGTGTTTGTTGACTAAGTCCTTTGAATGCTACGTCTACTGTTGGTTAAGTATTTCCACCAATAAAATGGCAGATTAGGTCAGTTTGATTATTAGTATTTTTACAGGAAACTGATACTAATTCAAGTCTTCTCTGTCTCTAATATTGAAGAGTTTTATATTTATATACAGGAAGATTAAAAAACAAATATCAAGTATCATTATATATATTAAAGTATTAAAGATATAAAATCATTTGTGTTCATACATGATAGTGTTCTCTTTAAATTGTTGAATCTGAGTAGAACCATCGTCCTCCTTTGGTTTAATATTAATAATAATAATAATAATAATAATAATGATAATAATAATGATTAATGTTGATAATAATAATAATAATAATAATAATAATAATAATAATAATAATAATGATAATAATAATGATTAATGTTGATAATAATAATAATAATAATAATAATAATAATAATAATAATGATAATAATAATGTTAATAATGTTAATAATAATGATAATAATAATAATAATTAATGATGATAATACTAATAATGATAATAATAATTGATGACAATAATAATAATAATAAGAAGAAGAAGGACATGTTATGTTAGGGCAAGGGATACATTTTCTCAATACTGATTACATTAACAATGCTGCATGTTATTCAGGCAAGGGAACTATTTTTAACAATTGCCATAACATTTTAATAGAATGGTTCTTTGTAGTCATGGATACATTTTACATGCATTTAATTTCAACATAGTAATCTATGGCATCAGCAATTTCATTCTGTAGCACTGTTTGTTAAGCTTTCCAACAACATACAAACAAAGCAAAAACTGTCGTTTTATACCAGTAGTCATTACATTGGAGACATTTTCAGCGATTGTGTTTGAGCAAACAAAATGTCTAGACGTACAGATTCAATATTACAATAATATTCTTACGATTTATGGTAATTTATTGATATAGATCCAGAATTTCCATTTGGATTTTCTTTTTCAAGGATGCTTGCATCAGCAGTTTTCCCCATGAGGACCATGTGTTTTCGCTATCTAATCCAGTTTGAGAAGATTAATTTCAACACATCTAACCTTCTATATACTTATCTATATATTTATGTGATATAGAACGGTTTATAGCAGTTTGGTTGATTTGTACAAAACTGTTAACATATATATGATATCAACGATGCATTTGTATAATGATATCCCTTGTATACCTAAAACTGCAATATACATATTACCGCGAATGCCTGTATACTGACATTATCTCACACATGCACACTTAGATTTTAGACAGTGCAACAATTAAAATGGATGGATTCACATAAAACACTGTACATCAGTAAGAAATTATAGGAGGGGTTCAATATTTTTGTGCCTTCTTTTTAGCAAAACTATAATCAGTACAAACAATCTTAAGTGTACAAACTCACTGTTTATGTTGATTTGAGTTTTTGATTATATTTTTCATACAGGATTTTCTTAGTATTATTTGAAAGTTCAGTCCAGAACCAGTATTTTTTCTGATGACACAATTTATATCCGTCTGAATGGCCGATTTACTTTAAAATGTATGCTAGAAAAAAACTCAAAATGAATGGCTGCATATCATAAATAACCACTGGTTTTTCATGAGTTTATCATTTTCCACGGTATATTTACCAAAAATAACTTTTTGAAAGATTGTTCAGGACAATAAAGTAACTTTATTACTGTTTTTTATTGATGTCATCATTTACGTGGTTGAAAAGTGGTTTTAGTCTCGCGGTAATAGGTATAACCAGTATAATACATATTGAACGAGTGGTCTAGTAGAGCATCGGACCCAAGACAGAAGGGTCGTGGGTTCTATTCCCGACACCAAAGTCTTGTGTTGTGACCTTGAGCAAGACACTTTATTCGTATATGGTTAGTACTGGATCTACAAAGGAATAGGTGTCTTGATATTAAGAACATGTTTCTCAATCTATGTGAAATAAATAAGTTCAAATAAAACATAATACATGGATATAGTGGTAAAGCAAATTAATAATAAAAAAAATCATATAATTAATGAATAATGTATTATTGCTTTACATAAATCATCTGTGGGATAGCTTATCGTCGGTTGGGAAGGTTATCGTCTGTAGGGACAGGCTATCATCTGCGGTGCAGGTTATCATATGTGGGATAACTTATCGTCGGTTCGGCAGGTTATCGTCTGTAGGGACAGGCTATCATCTGTGGAGCAGGTAATCATCTGTAGGGACAGGCTATCATTTGTGGAGCAGGTTATCATCTGTGTGATAGCTTATCGTCGGTTGGGCAGGTTATCGTCTGTAGGGACTGGCTATCATCTTTGGAGCAGGTAATCATCTATAGGGACAGGCTATCATCTGCGGAGCAGGCTATCGTCTGTAGGGACAGGCTATCATCTGTGGAACAGGCTATTGTCTGTAGGGACAGGCTTTCATCTGAGGAGCAGATTATTATCTTTAGGACGGTTTACCATCTATGTTGAATTTGAACAAGAAAAAGTGTTATACAATATTGCAACGTTTGGACTGCCATACATTTCAATAATATTATAAATAAGTTGATATGTCTAATTGATTATGTATTATACAAGATACAAGATGCAATACACAAGATACAAGATACAAGATACAAGATAAAAGAAACTTTATTTTTTGTCGGTTGTGCAGATATAAAACCGTAGCTGTAAAGCTATTTGCCGACAGTAAGAAAGAAAAATAACATGTTAACATTTTTTTTACTTACATGCATATAGCACACGCACGCACGCACGCACGCACGCACGCACATACGCACGCACGCACGCACGCACACACACACACACACATTTGAAATTAAGTAAAATGATACCATGGACAAGATTTCTATTATGATACACACAAAACTCGTTCATGAGCAATCTTTGCATCATATTGGAAAAGGCCCATTATGGTTTTGTTAAAATTCTAGTTTGAGATAAAAACTGAAAGAAAACGTGAAGCAAAAACCGACAATTTAGAAAAAACGACAAACACCGACAATTTATACAGGC
This sequence comes from Panopea generosa, assembly GCA_029582155.1. Classification (NCBI taxonomy): domain Eukaryota; kingdom Metazoa; phylum Mollusca; class Bivalvia; order Adapedonta; family Hiatellidae; genus Panopea; species Panopea generosa. The sequence goes on from CM055895.1 coordinate 45,739,063, forward strand.
GCAGATGCTAAAATATTGCTTAAAATTACATTAAACAAGTTAAACTACTGTGCATTGAACTAAAGTTATTCATATATAAATAAGTTGCTGAAAACCATAAAGGTTATTTATACAAGTGTATCATCATACACATGTTATCATCTGTGGGACAGATGGTACAGCAAAGGTGATAGTGACGTGTTTACAATCAATATGTTAGAAGTAAGAAATGTTTTACAGAAGTTGTGACCAGTATATAAAACCATTATTCATAATCAGTCGAGGAATCGCTGAACTAAACAAGTGAGTTCCGAGGAATTTAGAACATGTACCAAGCTGGGCTATGTTTTAAATAATAAAATGTTGTGTTAAACATTATCTTCTACATTATAGAATAGGTCCTAGTGCCATTGGCATCGAAATTCATTTTACCCAATAACCTGCGTCCTGTATAACAACCCACATCCGCTGGGAATATTCTATTTCGTATACAAAATAACTATACCAGAAAATAAATATTAGCTTTAAATTATTTGATTATCAGATAACGGCAGCTGAGATGAGGACTGAAAATGATTGTGTTTTCCGTTCGAGAGTAAATGTTTCTGACATAAACAAATATACGGAAATCCCAGTGTAGGTGGAAATATTATTATTTGAAGTAAATTGCAGGAAATATTCTCCCAAAACTACTTAGTTAATCTCAATTTAATTTCGTTTCACTGCGCCTAATTGTTGAGATTTGCATGATTTCAAATACCAATATTTTGTAATTCAAACAAAACCAATTATAAGCATGTTGATACTATCAAAGTGAAAGATAGCCGAAAAGAGCACTTCTCAAATTGTTTTTATGTTTATTAAGCTTGGTTTCATGTACTGGTATCTTTAATTATATCCAAACAGAAACACTAAATTAGTGTCATCCAATATTAAAACAACTTAAGGTCGGACTTACGAATTACCTCTCTTATATTAAGGTAGCAAGATTCTTGCGCCCAAGAAATTAAAGCTGTGTAACTCGGTGGCATATTTCTTGTTGAATTAAATGCATACACGTGACAATTTCTTTATGCATATATATGAGAACATTGGAATATTTTTATGATTTGTGCCAAGTATGAATGAAATAAGCTACTGTTTGATGAAGATATAACAGTTTAATGAATGCGTAGTGATACGCTGCAACAAAAGGGCAAAATTGTCAAAAATGAAGGGGTGTCATCAAACCATCGGCATTGTGAAAAAGCATTCTTATCAACCCCATGTTTTTTCTGCATATTTGGACTGACCGAGGATTATCTATGGAAACAAGGCACTTTTAGAACCATTGGTAATGTGTTCAGTGCTCCAGAAGTGCATGTTTCTATATGTAGAACAGTACAAAATTATTTTCTGTGTGAGACGTTATTGCGTAACGTAGTATACTAGGTTTGTGTCCTTCCCTTCAAAGACCAATGAAAGGCAAATGTAGGCGGGTCCAGAATTTTCAGTCAGGGGCAGGGTTTCAAAGCAGTCGTATTTCTCAATACGTGATGGAAATAAATTTTAGGGCACAACTGTACAGCTGATTTTTGTCCGATTTGTGCTTTTGGTCCCCGACGCTTTTTGTCCGCAGAAAAAATAGAAAAATGTCGGCTTTTGTCCGCATGACGCTTTTTGTATGCAGAAAAATAGATGAAATGAAGATTTTGTCTGCATGACGTCTTTTGTCAAGTTTAGTACAACGACGACGTATTCACCCTGTCCAACGTATACGTTACATAAACGGCAACTACGCCGCATTTACGGTGATAACTACACACGATAAACCGGTAATTCCTGTTATTTTGTGCACGCGGTCGAACAGTGAAATAGGAATACCCCTTTATTTTCATATTAATATTTCGTTTTTAAATCAAAGATATAGCCGATACTTCATGTTTTTGTTACAAATTCGGCCGTAAATATCACAAAACGAAAATGGGACTTATATGTTGGACTTTTTTGCACTTTTTTGTACGAACGTACACTTACAGGATATAGAGTATCACTTAAAAAAATGGTATGCTAACAATCCGGCGGTCACATTTTCAGGTAAGAAAGTATTGTCGGTTTGAATTGTGAATTTAGAAGAAAAAAAATAATGCTTTGAAATTGGGTTATGAATACATGATTTCGGAAGTCTACTTTCACTATGTCAACAGTGTACACACTGAACAGAAAAAAAATCTTTTATATGACACATGAACTTTTCTCATCATATTTTGATAGTAAAGAGGTTGACAAACAGTAAAATATAAGTGTCACTGTTTTCATTTGGGTCTCTCTATGGTTGACAAGCCTTCAAACTTTTATTATTTACTAAAGAATAAAGAACAAAAATTAATGTTGGGCGTACACCTTATAAAATGCAAATCATTGAGTTATTTCCCTTGATTTATTTGGAAAGCGTATCTACTATTTTAACACTCTAGAGACTTTATTCCCATCTTGTAACACTATTTGGACAGACAATGTATGACTGAAAGAGCTCGGTCAGGATTGATTAATGGCGAGACCAGACTAGAAACATTAAATTTGTAACTGTCTTTGATCTAGCAAAAAATGGTATAATGCATTTGGTTTTGTATTAAATGAAATACCCCATTTCAGTTTGTTACCGATCCAAGAAAACCCACCTATACCCTAAAGGCAGAGATACCAAACGTAATTTTCGCAAGTTTGTGATGTTTTCATGCATTGGTACACTAGCTACCGCATTGTTTCACTGAAGTGTGATAGGGAAGAACACGATCTTATGAGCTGCAATGTGTTAATGTTATTTATATATTATATACGAGTATTATATACGAGTATTACTCGTATACCTAATTATATAGTGTGTTGTTTCCACTACAGCTTGTACACATGCCATTACAGCATGTGTTATCCTCATGTATAATGTTAATGTGTCATTATATTGGACACATGCCATTACATTATATGATTTATTTATAATATAATATGTGTTCGTCACTATTTATAAGCACTCTTTATTTAACTGGGTGTAATGCTTTTTATAGTGTTTCTATTTTCATGATATATATTTATAGTCAATACAAGAAATATGCTACTTCCAAAAACAGAAACAAAACTAATGGTCTGCACACACAGGGGGTGTATAGTATGTCACAGCGTGAAGTGATTTGTTAACAGTAATGCGACGGATTAGTGAAAACTTTGGTTTCAATGCTGGCTCTATCCAGGAAGCTGACACGAGAGCAGTTCATCGTTCTTCGCGATAAAGTTAAAACTAATCCGGGAAGATGCTTCAGTAGTCGTTTATGTATCTTTTGACTGAAAGCAAACAAACAGAACAGAGTATATGTTAATGTTTTATATGTACAGCGTATATCAGCATAACAAATGAAATTAAAGTATATGTCTTAAACAGTAACTTGAATGATGAAAGTGCACTTCGTCAACTGTCAAGTTAACTTGATTGTTCGTCCCTTACCGTGTCAAATATTGCAAAAACAAAGGAATTGGATTTTTTGTGACAAAATCGTATTAGAAGTCGAAGAGAGTGTTTACTTTTCAGTGCCGACACTGTTGACAAAGTGACGTAAACAATAATGTATTCGCACGGCTCCCATTTTCAGACTTCATTTATTCTAGATTAACCAATTTTCAAGTGTTCCAAATACATCAATAATGGTATGGCCATTAACATGAGATGGAAATGCAATTTTAAATGAAAAGATAGAATGATAGTTTATAACAATCATTATCCTCATCATGTTTCCAATGCTTGCTATGTCGGAAAATATCCGAAAATGACTAAATATAAATATAATTAATTAGGTACAAGATCGATGCATTTTCCTAATACGTACTGAGCTTACAAATTAAAAAACATCGGATTTGTTCTAATATACATCACAAGCGACATATCGCGCGCTGTATAGGATTGTACAGCATGATTAATTGTTGAAACAGGCTTGTTTTAGATTAATTACAAATACAGCGCTGTGATCTGCTTTTTTTTGTTAATTAGAGTTGATCAGTCGTGGCATACATGTACGTTTATCGTGAAATGACGCATGTGTTATGTTAAACTGACTCTGTCAAATCCAAGTTTAAGCTTTTATTTACCCTCGCGGTTTCAACTGGTCATTTTAGCCAGCAAACTGACCCTTTAGTAAACTGACACGGTGTACATGTAGTTATTTTTAAAGTCGTTTCAGCACATGACAGGTTATATGTGATTGCCAGTTTAATTTGTGGGGGACACCATACTGCTGCTGCTGCTGCTACTTCTACTACTACTACTACTACTACTACTACTACTACTACTACTACTACTACTACTACTACTACTACTACTACTACTACTTCTACTACTACTTACTACTACTACTACTACTACTACTACTACTACTACTACTACTACTACTACTACTACTACATTTGCAGCGCCAGTAGCAACTGTTCCAGAGGTATTGGATACAGATATTTAAGATAAGATACATTATTTCCTCCAATGGCGTAAACATATTTCAAACATTTTATACATCTTTAAATGACAATATACATACAATTTGACAAACCATCTATCTCATATTAAATTAGCTGTCTGTATATTTTATTTTGATTACGCTTGTCCAACCATTGGGTTGACTTGTGTCAAGTTTCTTTTTTCTAAATCAGAGTTGGACCAAATGTTACAAATATATAATGAATATTCACGCCGGTGGTGATATGAATATAACGCTTTATAGACTTTAATGAAATTGCAAGAGATTTTAAATCCCATAACAGATCTTGGAAATTAGGCAATAATATCATGCATGAAATCACAGAATATACGCATTAAGGAATAATGAACAGGTATATGGCCATTACCACAATGATGCAAACTCCAAACTTAGAAGTACATTCTTTGGTATAATAAACAAACTCCGTCCGATAACATCTTTAAAAATGTATTGGTCAGTAGTGATTCCTTAAGCGGTGTATGGTTATGAAACGTGGCATGATATTAGTAATTCACAACTTGTTAAATTAGAAAAGTCACACAAGTTTTGCATTAAATATATACAAAATATTCAAAGTAGCACACGTTCAAATGTTGCATTGACCCTATTGGGCGGTAGGTCAATTGAAAGCGAGATACATTATAAAAAGTTAATATTTTTTCGACAATTGTGTCTTCTTTCGGAAATTTTATTGCAAAGGATTTGTTTAACAACATACTGATTCGGTTTATCGAACACCCGTATAATAAACTTAGTTATTTTCCTGATCTGTTCGGTATATTTAAGAAATATGTTTTTTAAATAATCTTAATAACTATGTTTTATATGATTTTTTTTCTAAATGGTGTATAAAATTAGTCTCAAAAGTGGTGTCTTGCCGTAATTATGCTTCGTGGTGTATATGTAGTGTTTCTTAAGTACGTATTAAATGATTCACCGTGATATAAAAAAATGTTTTCTGTACTTGCTAGTTGACAGTGTGGCTTTAAATAATTTAAAAACTAAATAAGCCATCGTTATATCGTCTGTATAGAAGAAACAAGAAACTTTATTTTGAGTCGGATATACAAATATATAACACTAACTGTAAAGCTATTTGCCGACAGTAACAAAGATACACCACATGTTTTAACATAACAATTTGTTTAGATAAACTATAGTTATAATAGATAAGATTATGGAAAATTATAGGGAAATATGGGCAGGTTGTTAATTTGTTGTTGCTTTTTTGTTGTTGTTGTTGCTATGTTATTGTTTTATGGGAGCATATAGTATATATTTTGTTTCCATGTGATGCGTTTCAGCAGTAATACATAGAAAACTGTTTGATAAATATTTTAAGATGCAGATCGGATGTACACTAGGTGAATGACCGACAATTTATTGTGTGTGTGGTTGATCAGTCATTTATATCGATACAAAGTCACCAACGTTCACTGGCCTGTCATGACAAGTGTAACATTCTTATCTATTAACTATACTGGAGGGTAAACATCACATAACAACGAGGTGATTGACAGAATGACAGAATCTTAATTACATTGTTAAGAAAGATATCTGAACCTCATAACTCATGTCCATGTCACGTGTATTCCCTGACATGTTGAATGTCTCTAAAAGATTCTTCTCTTCTATCCTTGATAGTCAGAAAAAAAACGTGTATGCCTAATACTCACAGGCTAATATATGTATTCGATATTTGCAAATAATCGCACTGGTATGTGAAAAGTGAAAAAATCGTAACATGTGATGCTGTAGGAAGGACTGTAGCTAATGTTGTAATAAGTGTAGCCCAACCAAATTGCTTTTTCATGCTATTTATGACACTGTTTATATATGCCACGCTATGTGTTGTATAAAGAAGCTTGCAATAAAGTATTATTAAATTAAACTAAACTTAAAAAAATGAGGAAAAAATAAAATTATCAATTTAACACAAGTTGGTGACCAAAAACACGAATCAGTGTAAATCTCACCAATTTTACTTTCCTTACAAATCCCTAAATAAAATGTGAATTACACATATGTGTGACCCTCGAAAAGTTCATCAGCACAAATACACAACCAGCTAACTGTATAATTAAAAACATAACACGGTTATTTGCTGTTTCATCATAGGTCGTTACAAACCTGTTAAAAAATATAGATACACGATAAAACTCCGTATAAAATCTAATTCATTTCCAGGCTTTTAATCGTGTTTAAGGTCCATTGTCACTGCACGGATATTAGTATGCACAGATATAAGTTTAGTTTAAACACAGGTTATTGTCATATAGGCAAAGTACCGCCATTGGAAACAGGAAATGCTTCCGCGGTGTAGTCGCATAATGGCGGTTATAATTATCCTTTTTTCACCTTATTCAGAAATGCATTGTCCTTGTTATAATGCTCATTACTTTACTTTGAATGGTAGTATTGATGAGTTTTGAACAATTTGAAAGCATTGTCACGTTTGAATTATGAGTTTTCAAAAGAATTATGCTTGCAAATTGGGGTATGAATACGTGATTTCTGTCGTATACTTTCACTTTGTCAACAGTGAGTAGAAAAAAAATATATTGGATGACACATGACCCCTGCATTTTTCATCAGAGGTTGAAAAACAATAAAATATATGTTTCACTTCTTTCATTTGGGTCATTCTATAAATGACAAGCATGCAAACTTTTTTTAATTTAATAAAGAATAAAGAATCAAAACCAATGGTGGGCTCACATCGCGTAGTACACTATATGGTGTGCATATAAAACATATACGATAAACATATACGTGTAAGAAAAGGTGCATCTCTCCGTGGTAACTAAGATAAGAAAAGATGCATCTCTCCGTGGTAACTAAGGTATGAAAAGGTGCATCTCATCGTGGTAACTAAGATAAGAAAAGATGCATCTCTCCGTGGTAACTAAGATAAGAAAAGGTGCATCTCATCATGGTAACTAAGATAAGGAAAGATGCATCTCTCCGTGGTAACTAAGGTAAGAAAAGGTGCATCTCTCCGTGGTAACTAAGATAAGAAAAGATGCATCTCTCCGTGGTAATTAAGGTATGAAAAGGTGCATCTCATCGTTGTAACTAAGATAAGAAAAGATGCATCTCTCCGTGGTAACTAAGGTAAGAAAAGGTGTAATTCATCCTGGTAACTAAGATAAGGAAAGATACATCTCTCCGTGGTAACTTTGGTAAGAAAAGATGCACCTCTCCCTATTACTAAGATAAGAAAAGATGCATCTTTCCGTAGTAACTAAGATAAGAAAATATGCACATCTCCGTAGTAACTAAGATAAAAAATATGCACCTCATTGTAGTAAGTAAGATAAGAAAATATGCACATCTCCGTAGTAACTAAGATAAGGAAAGATGCACCTCTCCGTAGTAATTAAGATAAGAAAAGATGTCCTTCTCCGTAGTAATTAAGATAAGAAAAGATGCATCTCTCCGTAGTAACTATTATCTGCAACGAATAATGCTGCTGTATGTTAGTATGACACGTTTGACATGTTCTTATTTGTGCGTCGTGTTTTGGTAAAGCTATCACTTCTAAGAATTCTGTATTCTGTATTAGTTAATGTTTTATACTAAATTCAGAAATATATATGTATAATTTTTTTAATTAATTGCCGTGTATAGAGCGGATCTCTTGTGTGTGATGATAAAAATAAACTCCAACGTGTATCGTTATAAATTTTTCACACTCTGCAATCTGCGCGTGAAGAACTGTTTACTGAGCCAGAACGAGTCATTCCAGGAACTACAGTTGGACGACCACTACTTATGCTGATTTCATCATAGGCCGGAAGTCGCACACACACATTGTCTAAACCAGCATCCCCGCCGGTGTGAATTGTAAGATTAGATACAGTTGAGACATTGTCTATACCGCTGTCATAGTTACCGTGCTCATAACTGGTATGTCGTCTTGAGCTTCGCATACAATATCGTCTGCACCTTCCTTCGTTTTCACAACATCGTTTGGATTTAATGACCGCCAGACAACTCTGTGTGGCCGCAAACACTAGCAGACAAGTGGCGACAAACTCCATAAAACTACCCACAAAACTGACTGTTCTGGCCCAGGCACTTATCCAATTAAAAGGCGTGTCAAGAGTCACGTGCACAAGTTTAATTACCGGAAGCAGTAACATAATACCTGCAAATAAACAAAAGTGTATTTATATGGTTATTTTTAACGTGACTTTCGCAAAAAACATGTTCCAATCGTAGTTTACTTCACCAAGGTCAACCGAAAAGGACTCGAGGGCGATTCATATCATGTCTGACAGAGATTCATATAAGCCCTGAGCTTTCTCCGCAATTGAGTTCATACATTAGTATGAACGAATAGCAACCTACATATCAATGCAGACAAAGAATTCGCGACGATTTGTCGTTAATTTGTCATGCCTATTATTCTTCAGAATTTCTTACTGCAAATTTGCTATTTTTCTTATATACTATACGTTTAGTCTTCCTGAGTAGATCCAGTACTAAGTACATGCGGAATAGGTGTCTCGTTCAAAGACATCACTCATAGGGGGGGGGGGGGGTGAATCCACGACCCTCGATCCTGTGTTCGACGCTTCGCCACTGGACCGCGCGCTCCACATCGCGCTACGATAATAGTGCCGAACAAGGTTTCACTGTTGGAAAATGATATTTGTGAACAACGTTTTGTTCCTTGCTAATATTATAAAAGAAATGAAGACATCTTGACAAACTTCTTAACAAATTGGCAATAACTTTTGCTTTATTGGAGTTAAATTTACAATTACTTGAAGAAGTTCCGCATCACTAATTTAAGCTTATTACATAGTGCATGTCCTACAAATTCATTGTCTAACAGGTCAACCAAGTTTGGTATTACTCCGCGGTTCATTGACCTGTTCAAAGAGTTACATTTAAAAGTCATACTTTTTGTCCGATAAATGAAAAAATGTGCTAAATACATGTGAAATAAGAAGACAGATGTCACCTTTCTGCACCAATGGACGAATTGTGAACTACCGTGCAGATATTAGATGAATGTATATATGGCTTTATCATGACGTTATATTCTCCGTCACGGCCCAGTTACCGAAATAGGTTTTATGCAAATGACATTCTGTTTATCTTTATCTTAGATTTAAAGGAAAAGTCAAATGCTTTTGGCAAGTTTCATGACAGTAATAAAGTCATTTTACAATGTGCAGTGATACGTAAATGGGGGGGGGGGGCATAACTGTGCAATGGTACGTAAATGGGGGGGGGGGGGGGGGGGTGACTGTGCAGTGATACGTAAATGAAGGGGCGTAACTGTGTAATGCTACGTAAATGGGGGGGGGACGTAACTGTGCAGTGGTACGTAAAAGGGGGCGGGGCGTTACTGTGCAGTGATACGTAAATGGTGGGGCGTAACTGTGATACGTAAATGGGGGGGGGCGTAACTGTGCAGTGATACGTAAATGGGGGAACGTAACTGTGCAGTGATACGTAAATGGGGACGTAACTGAGCATTGGTACGTAAATGGGGGGGGGGGGGGCATAACTGTGCAGTGATACGTAAATGGGGGGGGGTGTAACTGTGCAGTGATACGTAAATGGGGGCGTAACTTTGCAGTGATACGTAAATGGGAGGGGCATAACTGTGCAGTGATACGTAAATGGTAGGGGACTTAACTGTGCAGTGATACGTAAATGGGAGGGAGCATAACTGTGCAGTGATACGTAAATGGGAGGGGGCGTAACTGTGCAGTGATACGTAAATATGGGGGCGTAACTGTGCAATGATACGTAAATAGGGGGCGTTACTATGCAGTGGTACGTAAATTGGATGGGGGCGTAACTGTGCAGTGATACGTAAATGGAGGGCGTAGCTGTGCAGTGACACGTAAATGGGAGAGGCGTAACTGTGCAGTGATACGTAAATGGGGAGAGGGCGTAACTGTGCAGTGGTACGTAAATGGACACATCTTCTAATACAGTCAACGTGACAAATGGCGCAGGCAAAAACTTCGTGAGGATAAGCACATTCAAACTTGCAAGTTTCCGAATGTGAAATATATTTTTAAACTGCTAAAATTGAAAGTAGTAAAACAACACTCAGCTTTGTACATATTTATTCTATTAACCCTTTACTTCATAGATACGCGTTTCCCCGCACCGATCACAGAAGGCCTTTGAAAACAGTGCAGGAAGAGTTCAGATTGCATGTTACGAGCAATCTGAACACTTCCTGCACTGTTTTCCACTCTTTCAATTGATATAAACATAATTCACCAAATAATTTAAAAGCCTTCTATATAAGTTATCCAAAGCCTTCTATATTAGAGGTGTCCAAAGACGTCTATATGAAGTAAAGGGTTAAGACTTGCTTTCATCTTAATTAGTCAGTTAAATTTCTAAGAATTTTTAATATAACAATGAACTTTGGCTGCGTTCAGTTCCGTAAAACTGCACATGTATTTTCACTGTCTGGTACCCTAAATGTTCACTGCCTGGTACTCTAAATTTACCATATACATTTTCACTGTCTAGTTCCATGAATGTAGCATTTACATTTTCACTGCCTGTACACAAAATTATAAATGCCTATATGAACTATCTCCGCCATATTTGCGTAACCATAAAAAATTCAAAAATTCTAAATATTCGGCTTTCAGGTATGAAATTGTGCAGAAATTCCATCTATCAATTCTGCTATGTAAGTAAGAGATCATTTGGGTTCGAGGCGGCTCAGGATTGGAACAGCCTCCCTAATGACATCAGGAAAACATTTTAAGGAGTTTGGGAGACTGGTCCGCACCTGGACCGGTCCAGCTTGTATATGTTATATGTGTACATAGATGTGCCTCCTACCCTTGCCACATACTTTCACGCTAACGATATAGTACATATTCTCTATACTTTGCTTTAGCATGCTGCAGTTTTTGTAAATTTCATCTGGGTTTTTTTGTACTGCACTGCCTTAGTCAACTGTTTATCTGCACTTTATGTTAATTTTAACATGCTTTAGTAAGATGATTTACTGATTAATTTACTGATTTATCCTCTGGTTTAAATTTTTGCTCTGTATTGCTTTATTGTTAACCTGAAATAGTAATGCGTGCGTGTGTGCGTGCGTGCGTGCGTGCGTGCGTGCGTGTGTGCGTGCGTGCGCGCGTGCGTGCGTGCGTAAATAGAAAATAAAAAAATATGTTAACATGTTCTGTATCTTTGTAACTGTCGGCAAATAGCTTTACAGCCAGTGTTTTATATTTGTATATCCGACACAAATGTTTCTTGTATCTTATCTAGTATCTTGTATGTACATGTTCAATGACTGGTACCCTAAATTTATTATGTACATTTTCATTGCCTGGTACCCTAAAATTATCATGTACATTTTCAATGCCCGGTACCCTAAAATAAATATGCACCTGGTACCCTAAATTTATCATGTACATTCTTACTGCCTGGTACTTTTAATTCATCATGTACATTTCTACTGCCTGGTACCATACATATACCATGTAGAGTTGTGTCATGTACCCTAACATTATAATGTACATATGTTTACCGCCTGGTACCCTAAATTCATCGTGTACATTTTTACTGCTTGGTAGCCTCAAATAATTACGTACATGTCTACTATCTGGTACCCTAAAATAATCATATATATAATTATTTATTATATGTTAACTGCCTGGTACACTAAAATAATCGTGTACATGTTTACTGTCTAAATTTATCATGCTTGCTTATCTGTTTAGGAACATAAAACTGGTGATGTTACCATACGTTGTCTGCTTGGAGAACTTCTACACTGTTACTCACATGAAGCAAGGGAGCATACTGCTGCTACACCCAACAGACAAACGTTATTTTTCTTCCTTTGCTTGGACAGCACAACCACCGTGATAATTATACTCGCGAGGCAACCAGTCAGCGAGCATAACGTCAACACTTTAAACTCTACCCAATGAGTTTCATCTAGAACTGTAACATAAAAAAATGAAATAGAAAAAAACTGTGTTACATATAAGACTACAACGTATATTTAGATTTTCTGATCTTTACAAGCAAAAGTTAACACTTATTTTCATTGCATTGATTGATAACAGTTATTATTCATTTTATTTGGTTGTTGTCATCGTCGTCGTCGTCGTCGTCGTTGTTGTTGTAGTAGTTTCTCAAATAATGTCATGTAATTTTCTTTATTTATGTGTTGAAGTTATTGCAATTTTAATAACATAGTGACTGATAAGCCCTATTTGACTGTGTATTTCTTAACATTTATTATCGTTTTTGCATTACCTATGTTTATCGTAAATCTAACATGTATTGTACCTGTCACTTTAAAAAATAAGTAACATAATATTCATGCATAATATATGAAGTTACAACTGTCAAACCTGTCTTTAACAGTCATTCAAGGAAATTAGCAAAAGCGACATTTTAAGACAGGTTGCTGCTCGATACAGGTTAATTTGCTCCGAATGCATAAAAATGGGAAATAGCAAATGCCGTGGCTGTTTAAGACAAACGGCTGCTTGGTAGATGCGACCGTTTACACAGGGCTGAACGTATCGATGTAAATATCGCCTTTACGGTAAATTTCACGGTGATTATGAGAACAATGTTACCTGACTCATATCCGAGAATCCCATAGTCCGCATTTATCCATTCCCTTGATGAAATGACACACTCGCTTTTGTTTCTATGACAACCCCTGGAAAGCCACACTCCTTCATGAATGCAACTATCTTCACTAGTGTCGTCAATAATGGCCCAAGCAGGTCCGAACACGCCAACTATCTGAAAACAAAACGCCGCGCATCCACTAACAAGTGCACCAGTCACGAAGTAGGCAGCGGCTTGTAAATGGCGAACCATGCTAACAAGACAAGATTCTCGGCTTAATTTCCTCCTTGGAATATTATCAATAAAACGTAGATACTTTCAATTCTATGTCTAGTTAGTTACAGTTTAAGGTGGCAGCTATTTTGGTATATGCATGTATGGAGTCACCGTCGTTAGTTGAAACAATCACAATGTAATTATTTACTCATCTTGTCTTGTTTTCTATGAACTCGTAGTATCTGTTGTCTGTCTCCAAATACTCCGCATCATTTACTAGTATGTATTACATACGTTTACGTTAAGTTGCAAATAATCTAAATATATAAACGATGTTACGCATTATAAACAACACCCCTATTTGAGAATTATCCATCCATAAACATATGAAATTATACTATGTTATTTTTATTCGCAATAATGTGTCACAGGGGAGAAGTTACTTTGTATGGTAGATATTAACATATTTGAGTTTTAAAATGAGCTACGTATATTCATACCAAGAAAGCAAGTAAAGTTAACTGCTGAAGTTAAATGTGTATAAGTTAATATACTGTATAGAGTATCAAATCACTCCTTTAATCTAAACCTAGGTCCATATTTTACACGTAAGTGATGCGTAACTTATCACCGTAAATTGGTGTAGAGAAAATGGTGTTGTCCGCTGACACCAAAGGTCGCGGGTTCAATCACATGCTCGACCAGGCGGCCTCTCAACAAATCACTCGGCACTTGTTTTACCCAAGAAATCGATTCGAGTGCGATTTATAAATGCTATCGAAAAAAAATAGTTAGTTTAATAATAATGATAATAAAGACTTTTATTAACGAAAGAACTCATTTGAATGAATTCAATCTTCCATGAGGCCCTCAGTTCAACAAATGCATTCTATTCTCTTACAATAAGGTTTATATGATATAAAAATATTGACTGTGAAGTATTAATATATTACTTCGCATGTGTTTGTTAAATAATTTCGAAGGGTCTATCTTAGAATAAATGACGCGAGTTTTATTGTATGTAGAATTATCATATAAACAAAAACACAATATACGTAGATTATCTCCGGAATTGTCAATGTTTATTGTACTATTTTTTTTATAATTAGTTAGTTAATGTGTTCGTTATGTTAGTAACTGCCTTGTGTAAAGCAATAAATGTTATTTGCCTAATAGTCCCTAAAGCATTGAGTTGAATTGAATTGAATTAAAAACGATTCGCTGGACAGATCTCACTGATTAAATTAGTTTTGATGTTATGAACTATATGCATGGTTACGTCAGTGGTTATAAGTCTCTGGTTAAGTGATGTTAGTTGCAACGTCGTTATTCAAATCCAAACATATATCAACATTAAATGTTGGATATGTAGTGTTCATTTATTCAACTCAAAATCAAATACAGTCTCAGATCGACATTGAATGCAGACATATATATTCCGAGTATATCCATGTCGGCATGTCTGCCTAGTCTCATTAAATCGCCGTAACAGGGTTGAGACTAGCGGACGAGCAAATAATAAAATATCAAATCGTTCGACAACGTGCTTTGGTATGCATACACTACACGTCTCACACTACTATTACATTTCCCATATGACTCCATTGTAACATTTATGTCCAAAACACAGTGGAAAAACAAAACAAAATCTGAAGCATATGTCTGGGTTTAAATTATTCACTGGTTCAACCAGAGACATTCTTCATGTAGTATGTCTCTGGTTCAACATATGCAATTATAAAGGGGGAAAAGCATACATTGACCTTGTTTTTTTCTTCAAATTCAATAGTTTTGTTTCCAGAATAATACTATGTCAACTATTCGTCCACGATGCGGTTCGAACCAACAATTCAACAATTCAGAAATGGCACATAATTGCCCAGAAAACTGGTATGATCAGCATCAAATTTTCAGTGGTGATTTCTAAAATACTAACCATTTACACATCATGGGCGTAAGACCGTTTCAATTATTGGGGGCGGGTCGGGTGGGGGGGGGGGGGGGGGGGGGGGTCGGCAACCCGAGGAGAATAGTGGTGTGAATCCTACATTACAGCGATCTGCACAACGTCTGCATTGCCAGTATTTTTTAGCCAGAAATCCGAGTATTTCAATATAACCTTCCCAAATCAAAATTCAATCTGAAAAGAGAAATTAAACTATAGTTGAATCAGCACAATATTTCCCTTGTATACCTAATCCCGCGATATACCTATTACCGTGAATGCCCGTATATAACACTATCCCAGCCAAGCGCAAAGCTTCAACTACCGTTTGCGCCGGCATTTGTTTACATTTCGTACCTGCAACTATTTATTACTCAGCACACTTAAGTAACTTTATTCACTGTTTATTATTGATTCCATTATTAACATGGTTGAAAAAGTTTTAGACTCGCGGTAATAGGTATGACCAGTATATATGACGGCATTGCCTCTGAAGTAAAATACTAAAATAGATCTACTAACCTGTTTTTTTTGTAAAGTTACCTCCCTTGACGAATTTACCTCCATTTGTAAAACTACCTTGCCATGCCAGATAACGAAAGCATTCAATAAAATGTACAGATACATGTATCTTTAGGAATGTTAAACACCTGTTATTTACACAATTGCCCAATGCAATATACTGCATGTTGTAAATAATGTAATGTTTATAGATCGTTTTGTAGTTTCAGGCGAGTTTATTACCGATTTAGACATGGCGACCTTCATCTGTTACATCATGATTTTTCATCCATGAATTTCTAGGTTTGGGTTACAGGTAAAGTATTAAAATACAATTGGAACGAGAATATGATAATAACTTGACTGACCTTCCAAGTGTTAAATGCAGGGGCGCAGCTTGGTCAATTCTAAAGTGGAGGCTTAGAAATTTGTACTCCCCACCCCGATTTTTTTAAAAATGTAAATGGGCAATGGTGCCTTCACAGGGTTTTTTTTTTTTTATAATTTTTCTATGTAATTTTGGGAATTTTCAATTTAATCATATTATATTTTCTGAGAAAATGTGCAGGGCCACACCTGGTACAGTGGTGAAATAAGTGGTAATGTAGCGGATAGAATGTTGGCCACAAGTTCGTGCCAGAGGTCACCGATTTAGGCTTAACCATTAAGGCTCTTTCGAAACAAAACTCACTACTGAATGTACCCAGGACTCAAAAGTGATTCATATCAGCCCGGGGCTTATTACTCCACAATTAAAATTATTATGAAATGGACAATGGTGTAAACTTAGGTCCACATATATATATAATGCTGGCTTTAAAATAAATGCATACACAGGTACACGTTCTGAACATTTTGTTTTGGGTGGTTCTTGCATGAAATCTAAATATATACATATACAAGTTTTTCAACAACTCCCTTTTCTGCATGCTGCAGTTATCCATTAGGACTACATAGTTTAGTCAGGATTTGTGGTTAGCATGCTTGCTTTAAAATCCAGAGTCCATCTGATTTGAATCCCACTGGGGTATGTGTGTTTCTAAATCACTCCAACTCTACCTTATTTTTGACAAGATGCTGTGAAAAATATGCCATCGGATTCATCCTTACAAACATTTATTTTTATGTTAATTGGAGGGTCAAACTTGTAAACATTTCTTTGAAATTATAGTAGCCCTTTTTGTCTTCAAAGTGATGAAATTTTGAGGCCTCTTAAGATCAGTGAGCTCTTCGACATGACCATCCCAGTTTTAATACTGTACATTTCTTACATGAAATAAGGTGCATTATATATTATGCTAGCCCATAAATAGTAAATGTGTTGTAATATGATGCACTAATGTCATAAACTTGCTGTCAGTCCTTCCTCCCCATGTATTGATAATGAATTGATAATAAAATGCATTATGGCCCCCCACAATCTCTCCCCTCTTGTATTGAGAATTTCTTTGAAATGTATGTCCCAATTTATACATACATCTCACATTAGTTACAGTAATCTCCAGGAAGTCACTTTTAGTATATTAAAATGTTTTCACCTCTAGAAAAAACATGGCTACTTTTATCTGGTTATCCCCTAAAAAGGTTCATATTATTTCACAGCAATTTGGCATTTAAAGAAATAAATGATGTGCCAAATCTCACTTAAAACTGAACCAGGAACTACTGGGTGTTGCATTTTTTGTACAATGTGCAATGACATCTACTGTTTAAAAAGTCCAGTGTACTCCCCATTAAATATGCTATATTTCGAGTGAAAAACATGTATGCCCATTCAGATTTTGTGTTGTTCCCTCTAAGTTTGTCCCATCCCCCTAAACTGGAATCCTGTATCCACCTCAGATGATTGTATTTAAGAAGGTAAACAAATAACATACAATGTTTTTAAATAAATGAGTGTCGTTTTAGAGTTATTACGTTTGCTATTAACCTTTTTTTATATATTGTTATTTCAGTACATTATCAGAGCTAATGGTTGGATATAATCCTGAGGACAAATCCCAGTTGACCAAATCTGACTATGCACTTGCTGGGGCCATCAGTAGTGCTGTCTCTAGAGCTGTAGCCCAGCCCCTAGATGTTCTCAAAATACGTTTTCAGGTAGGATCTGAAAAATACCTTTTGGATGAACATTTGCAATTTTAGCAGTCTTGATTCTCATTTTTTATTGATTTTGATTTACACATGTTGAGTGGAGTAAACTTAGCATTTCTGCTTTAGAGCTGATTCTTGTTCTTAATACTCTCATTGCTAAGTTCATGGGTTCGATATAACCTGAAATGTGTTGAAAAAGGCATTCAAACCCAAACACTTTCCTAATATTGTAAAAACTTGTAATGTGTAGAAAATAGGATTAAAATACAGTCTTTACTAATAATGTAATAATCTGCAATGTGTTAAATATGGTGTTTAGACCTAAACCTTTTCCTTATATTTACATAACCTGTAATGTGTTGAAAATGGTGTTAAAATCTCAATTCTTTCCTAATATTCAGGTTAACCTGCATCTTTATCTAAGTACTTAACAGAATTCATAAAATGTTGTAACAAATTTTCATGGTTTTAAACTATTTTTTCCCATATCTTTTGCATGTTAATGAGTTGAAAAATTAATCAAATCTCGAGAAATTTTTATGGAGCATATATCTTAAGTTCCCACAGTTGTTTATTATTTAAGTTTTCAACAATTATTAATAGATATACAACATTATTTCATTAACTACCGGTATGTCTGCTGGTTAATTGACCTCTTACGTCACCACTGAGGTTGTGGGTTTGATCCCAGTTCTGTACAAACAACTAAATGTAACTGAGTCAAACAGTTATCAAAACAATTACATTAAGTTTTAATTTCATCTATATATATTTTTATTTAAATGGGGTTTAAAGCCATTTTCAACACATTTCAGATAATACAGTCAAACCTGTCTTAAGCAGCCAGCCAAGGGAAAGGGCCAAATTGGCTGCTTAAGACAGGTGGCTGCCTACTACAGGGTCATCAATTTTCACCCAGATTAGCAAAGTATTTGTGTATATTGTTTTTTTTTTATGTATGTGATACTATGTATACATACACTTATATTTGGAGGGATTAAATGATTTAATAATCATTTTTTAATAGAAAATGACCAGAAAACAGCTGAAATTGAAAATTGTTTTATTGAACAGTATTATAACACAATATTATAGTCATTGTAATCATTGATCATGTAAATATACCATAATTGTTGTGACGTTTAAGGAAAGCTTCCAACCATCCATGTGATGCCTTAAAAGTCTCAATGTTCAAATCACTCGCAATTTTCAAAGCTTTCTGCTGCAGAAGGGGGCCCGAAACGTTAACCTTTCGCATAGTAGCATCACCAAACCACTTGTAACACAATTCATTAATCTCATCATTGGCAGTCACTCGACGAACACGTTTACTCTCCGGGTTTGAATTAGAATCGTACTCCTCCATAACTGCACTTTTCCGTTTACACACATTTTGAATTTGGGTTCTCCCAACACCTAATTTATCCGCGATAAATCTACTGCTTTTACCAGACTCTAACAATTTCACAATCTCGACACGTTCATCCAAAGTCAAACACTTCCATTTTGGTGGCATTGTTAACACGCTGACAATCAAAACATTTATGATTTGGCATATCCAGTTTTACTGGTGGAGGAAGACCTCAGACTGAGTCAGACGAAGTAGAACCACCGTTCTTCCGCAAATAACTGGCAAACTTTCTCGCATAAAGTTTTTAGAGCAAGCAGGACTTAAATCTATGACCTAAGTGGTGGGAGGTAAGTGATCTTGAGACGACGCCCTAGACCACTCAACCACGGAGGACAATTTCATCTATAAAACTGGGAACTATTTTCAGGTGCAGATGTGCACACATGCATTTGTTTGCTGTTCTAAAATCAGTTGTTTTTTTAAATGAAAATAAATAAACAACAAAGAATGACAGATGATATGACATTGTTTGGCTAAAAAAAACACTCACAAAGGCTTTTGCTTAATTTTTTTCCCCCTCACCTGATAGATTTTAGACTATTAGGCATTTACATTGTATTTTCAATATTTGCAGCTTCAAATAGAGCCTATATCAAGAAAAGGGAATGTGTCTAAGTACCAGAGTTTATACCAAGCTGTGACATGCATCGTGAAAGAGGAGGGAACTAGGGCTCTGTGGAAAGGCCATATACCTGCCCAGGTGTTATCTGTTGGATATGGTATTGTGCAGGTCAGTTTGGGAAATTTAATAGTGTTACTAGTTTTAGGGTTGCAAAGATTGTGCAGTCTGAGACAATGACAGTGAGCAAAAGCATTATAATTTTTTTTTAAATTTATTCTTATAAAAAAATGTATTTTTATTTCATTGTTACCGGTACACTCTTTTACTAATGATTCATATATCAAGCCCATTATGTTTCAAGTACCTGTGTAGTAAAACTGTTATTTAAAACCTGTTATATAACACCATTAATTTATTCATTCATTCATTCATTCATTCACATTCATTCATTCATTCATTCATTCATTCATTGTTTACAGTATGTGAAATATTCATAAATTAATGGTCATTGGTCCATTACGTAATTTGCCTAAAAATAATTTATAGATGGAAGTTAAAAAATAATTGATACATTAGATGTATTTTAAAAGTTGCCATCTGTCTGCATTAAATTTTCACGAAACTGATATATATGCATATTAACCTGCTTTCTTTTGCACTTTGTTTATAGTGACTTTAACTGTAGTTTTTGGTGAGACATAATTGGCACTACCAGTGGAGGAAGGTCTCAGAATGAATCTGAGTATAACCATCGTTCTTCTGCTGTAACTGGCAGATTTACATAATCATCTCATATAAAGTTGTTTAACCTAATTAGACTCTTACCCACAACCTCAGCTGTGTAAATGATTAATAGACAACCACTGGGCCACGGAATAGGCATAAAACCATTCAAACCTTTTTACTTCAGTTCACAGTGTTGGAGTACTTGACAAAGGTGGCTTGGAATGTGCTGCCAGATGATTACCGGGCAACGTTACGACCTGTTACACACACAGTGTGTGGGAGTATGGCTGCATGTGTAGCCGCTGTTGCTATACAACCATTAGATATATTGAGGACAAGATTTGTGGCTCAAGGTCAGAAAAAGGTAAGTAGTGTTAAGCCTTACTTTTTCAAGATGTTAGTATTTTATAAAATTAGATTTATAGTAGATTAAAAGAATATCTTCAACAGTGATATTTAAATGTACCAATTTAAAGGAAGTATAACAGAATATTTTTTCATGCATTTTACTATTACTTATATGGTCTTCGTGTATATTGCATATAAGGCATTTATATTGATTGAAACAAACAACTGTAATCTCCCTAGGTTAATGTCATCATTGCTAGAAATTATGCCATACCTGTCATAAGCCACTTGAGGGAAAAAGCAATTTTTAGGTCATTTGAGACTTTGTCTCAAGGGACCTTTTGCGATCACCTTTTGTCCCTCGTGCATCGTCTGTCCGTTAACAATTGACATCTCAAAACCTATAAGCTCAATTGAAATGAACTGTTGTATGCAGCTTTTAGGCTTCTCTGCAGGCAGTTAAAGCACAGGGGCACCCCAGCGCTTGACTATCAGAAATGGTATTCCCCTAGCGCTTGAATTTTTTAACAAAATTTTGCAAAAGCTTATTTTCCTTTAAATCATTATTTTTCTCTTGAATATCTTTTCTCATTTTAATGCCTAAAATGAAACATACTAAATATGATGACTTTAACTGATTAATGCAAGTTTAACTAATGAAATATATTTCAATGAGTGCCTTACACGGCGTTTGAAAATGTGTTGAAGGTGTTTACGCACTGTTACCCCAGCGCTTGCATTTCTTCCTGTGGAGAACCCTAGCTTTGGTACCTAAGGGTGAATCAAAATTTTGAGTTGCATGGTCCCCACCCCCTCTGGGGCCTTGGGGACAGGGCCAAAACACTGAAATTTAGGTAAACTTTGAAAATCTTCTTACTATAGGAAACATTGGGAAACAAATGGTGAGTATGATTATGGACGTATATTGGTCCTTTATAAAAGTTATGAATTGCATGACCCAGGGTCTCAGGGTTTGGTCCAGGGGATGGGGCCTACTTTACTAAATGACAAAAAACATCATTTTTGATGACTGAATAGATTCATTTGAATGGTTTTTGGTGTGATTTGTTGTTGCTGACATGACAGTTAATGCTTATGTTTTATTGACAAAAGTTGGAAAATAGATTCATTGTCATCAAGGATAATCAGGTGACCATTAAGGCCCACAGGCCTCTTTTTTCTAATAAGACCTGTGTCTGCTTGCTGCAGGTTGGTTTACGCATAAAGACCTGTGTCTGCTTGTTGATGGTTGGTTTACACTTAAAGGTCTGTGTCTGCTTGTTGCATGTTGGTTTACACATAAAGACCTGTGTCTGCTTGTTGCAGGTTGGTTTACACTTAAAGGCCTGTGTCTACTTGTTGCATGTTGGTTTATACATGTTGATCGGGGTCAGCTTGTTGTAGGTTGTTTAAGCATATAGACCTGTGTCAGCTTGTTGCAGGTTGGTTTATACATATTGATCTGTGCCCGCTAATTGAAGGTTGGTTACACATGTAGACTTGTGTCTGCTTGTTTCATGTTGGTTTACACATACATACCTGTACCTGCTTGTTAGAGGTTGGTAACACTTACAGGCCTGTGTCTGCTTGTTTCATGTTGGTTACACATATAGACCTGTGTCTGCTTGTTGCAGGTTGGTTACACATATAAACCTGTGCCTGCTTGTTGCAGGTTGGTTACACTTAAAGGCCTGTGTCTGCTTGTTGCAGGTTGTTTTACGCATATAGACCTGTGTCAGCTTGTTGCAGGTTGGTTTACACATATTGACCTGTGCCTGCTAATTGCAGGTTGGTTTACATATACACACATGTGCCTGCTTGTTGCAGGTTGGTTACACTTAAAGGCTTGTGTCTGCTTGCTGCAGGTTGGTTACACTTAAAGGCCTGTGTCTGCATGCTGCAGGTGGGTTTACACATAGACTTGTGTCTGCTTGTTGCAGGTTGGTTTACACATAGACCTGTGTCTGCTTGTTTCAGTTTGTTTACACATAGACCTGTGTCTGTTTGTTGCAGATTGATGTACTAGTAATAGCCTGTGTCTGTTTGTTGCAGATTGATGTACTAATAATAGCCTATGTCTGTTTGTTGCAGGTTGATGTACTATTAAAGGCCTGTGTCTGTTTGTTGTAGGTTGATGTACTATTAAAGTCCTGTAATACGTGGTTTAATTAATAAACCTGAGTGAGTGGTTGTGTGGTGTCTGCTTGTTGCAGGTTGATGTACTATTTAAGGCCCTTGTCTGCTCGTTGCAGGTTGGTTTACACTTAGAGACATGTGTCTGTTTGTTGCAGGTTGATGTATTATTAAAGGCATGTGTCTGCTTGTTACAGGTTGATGTACTTTTAAAGGCCTGTGTCTGTTTGTTGCAAGTTAATGTTCTATTAAAGGCCTGTGTCTGTTTGTTGCAGGTTGATGTACTATTAAAGGCCTGTAAGACGTGGTTTAATTAATAAACCTGAGTGAGTGGTTGTGTGGTGTCTGCTTGTTGCAGGTTGGTGTACTATTTAAGGCCCTTGTCTGCTTGTTGCAGGTTGGTTTACTATTAAGGGCCTGTGTCTGTTTATTGCAGGCTGATGTACTATTAAAGGCCTGTGTTTGCTTGTTGCAGGTTGATGTACATTTAAAGGCCTGTATCTGCTTATTGCAGGTTGATGTATTAAAGGCCTGTGTCTGTTTGTTGCAGGTTGATGTACTATTAAAGGCATGTGTCTGCTTGTTGCAGGTTGATGTACTACATATTAAAGGGCTGTATCTCTTTGTTACAGGTTGATGTACTACATATTAAAGGCCTGTGTCTGTTTGTTACAGTTTACACTTAGAGACATGTGTCTGTTTGTTGCAGGTTGATGTACTATTAAGGGCCTGTGTCTGCAGGTTGATTTACACTAAAAGGGACAAACAACAATGTTAAAATCAATTTTACTTATATTCATGCATCAAATCAAGTTTTATATCTATGAAATGTATGTATAAGCATAGTGAAGTACATGTTTGAATATCAAAGTATTATTACCTTAAATTTTATATCTAAATAGTCTTTAACAAAATTCATGAAACTAGTGGCATCGCACTTCCATTAACTTTATAGTTGATGATATGTTATTAATTTTTAGGTGTATAATTCCCTTCTACATGCAAGTGCAAGTATTATGAGGACTGAGGGGATCAGGGGTTTCTATAGGGGGTTAATACCAGCCATGGTAGGGGTGGCCCCACAAATGGGACTTCAGTTTGGCCTGTATGCTGCCCTGCAGAACTCGTGGAATACAATGTTCATGTTGCCAGACCAACATCATCCAGGTAAGGAATTGTTGTTTATGTTTATAATGATGTATTTCATAAAATAACTAACTCAATGTTGATCTCTTACAAAAGAGATGTATATTGGTACTACGGATTCGGTAGTAAACAAATATGAAGGACACAGGGTAGGAGTTTGATCAGAAAGTTTCAAAAAATCTTTAATAGAAACACTTAAGGTCCCTTACATACTTAATTCTTAGGTTTTGCCCTAAATAGATTCAGGCCTTACTACACAGTTGAATTTTGTTCATTTTTCTATATAAAATAAGTTAGGATTTCCATGGTTAGAAAAAGAGTCCACAGAGAAAAGTTTTTATAGTGTTTGTTTTCCATAGCAGGAATGTATCTGCACACAATAATGCACAATAAATGGCGGGTTAACCAGCTTGTTTTTTTAAAGGGAATATATTATGAATATCAAAATTTTTAAATCAGCTCAAAACTTCTTTTTTTTTTCCAATATAGCATGCCTGTATATTTTCACTGACACCGTATAACCAAAAGGATAACTTTTTAAACATGCCAAAATAATGTATTAAAAAGGGATTTCTTAATTTAGGTGACGCGCCTAGGTTAGACTAAAATAGATTTCCCGATTAAAATTTCAAAATATTTTGTGACACATTAAATAAGCTACATAATTTCATTTGATCTCAGTTTGATTCCGTATACACGTATATAAATATTATAAAAATTGTTTCATCTTAGAAAGAGTTTAAATGACGATACAAAGTTTGTATTTAGTGCTGTCTATTTGTAATGTTGGGATTTCATTTCGAGTTTACCACTCTGATTTTGATATCGATTTTGTCACATTTTGGTGGATTAGACATACCAAACCGTTCGGATTTTATTAAGTAATGATAACTAGATTATTTTTATCCATTTTACAAATAATTTTATTTCTTAAGACATTTACAGCATTTTTTCCTGTTATACTGCCTTTAAGAAAACTGCAGTGACACCCCCAAGCCGAAGTCCACAACGGCTATGTGTAGTGTCCTTGAGCAAGCCACTTTATTCACATAAGCTTAGTTATGTTTCTACCCAGAAAAACTTTAAGCTTGATTTGTCTAAGTTTTTAGAACTCATACTTTCACAACTGATGTAAAATAAATAAGTTTTAAAACCCATTAAAAAACTTGTTAGGTAGCTACCACACATGTGAGAGGTTAAGGGTTTAATGCTGAGGTGGATTTAGATATTTAAAAGTATAGTAGCGTGTAATAGTTGTCTGACATGATACTTAATTTTAGATATGGCAGATCTATTACCAGGTTGGTATGACTGAGTCATATGTTGTAGATTATACTAACTTTTTTAGTTCATTTTCGAAGTAAACTCAGAGGTAATATGATTTGTTGTCGAGTATGTGCCCTGGTTAGAACCTTTACTGAGTGTCATTTGGGTCAGGCCTGGGAATGAACCTATGACCTCTGGCAAGAGCAGCTAACACTATCCACTGAACTACCATCCGCTTCATATCTCTATGGCATGCTATCTCAGTTTGGCAGAATTTAAATGTAACCACCAACAGTTTTAAATAAACATGATGTCACAATCCTTGATACCTTTGAGTTAGTTTGCACCAAAATTCATTTATAAAATGGTGTCAGAGAAAGAATATAAAAGTTTTGATATAAAAGTTTGCTTTTTATTATTTTCAGGTGTAGTTGAGAGTTTTATATGTGGATCTGGCTCTGGTTTTCTGTCCAAGCTGATCGCCTACCCAATGGACATTGTAAAGAAACGCTTGCAAATTCAAGGGTTTGAAGAGGCCAGAAAACCATTTGGTGCCTTCAGAAAGTATAATGGACTGATTGACTGTGTAATAATTGTAGTGAAGGAAGAGGGACTGACTGCGATATATAAAGGACTGTGTCCCAGTCTACTGAAGGCAGTTGTAGTATCAGGAACTATATTCTGTGTTTATGATCAAATACTAGGCTTGATGTTATTACGAAGTAGATAAAATACGATCACTATTAATCCGATGTTGAATACACTATTGTGTATCTGCCTCATCCTGTTTTAAGATGGAACCTACTGTATTACCTGATGGCATGTTTTGTAGCAAGACAGTAGATCTATCTCTTAAATAAAAATAATAACTACCTGCATGATGTACACTCATCAACTTTGAAAGTGCCCCAGTCATATTTTGATGTCTGTTGGTCAATGCAGCAACTTTCTTTGGTCTTCTACACCGTAAACCACCATCACGAAGCCTTCTCCTTACAGTAACTGGATGGATTGGGCGTCTGAGAGCAAAAACAAAAAGAACAAAAGTTATGGAAATGGACAGAAAGTAAGGGTCATATTTTCAAAGCAAGTAAACATATATGATGTTTTACATGTTACATACCCATGCCTTCCTAGCATTCTTCTAGCTGTAGTAGATGATGGCCAGAAACGGTATCTTTGGTGCAGCATCCGCATAGTGGCATTCTGTCTCCTGGTCGTAACACGGCGTTGACCTTGTCTAGATTGATCTTTCACACTCCCAGTTTGCATATAACATGCTTGCAATCTTACAATTGTTGAGTGATAACAAATGAAATGCCACTGCCGACCACTCATTCTGGTACATAGCATCCCAATAGCCTGAGAACAGCTATTTTCAGAGAGTTGCGGCATAATATCCGTTGTGTCAGTTCAAGTGGAAATCATGTTTCTCGTATTAAAAATCGACTGTATACATAATCCATGTTGAAATAGACTGTTTGCCAAATTGACCCCTGCAGCATATGCAAAAAGTGATAAAACGTACAAAGCCGTGTAAATGACTATAATGATGAAAAAATGTGTGCAAAGATGCTATTTATCATTACATTTTACATTTGAAGGGTTTTAACTGAACTATGGAAGATTAAACATTGTTGCGTTTTCAAAGTTGTTTAGTGTATATTGGACAATTCTGACTATAAATAGAATGACATCATTTCAGATAAGCATATTTGGTTTATAATTGTACATGTATTTTATTTATTGTTTAAAATGATTACCAAAAAATACCAAAGGTAGAATATTCGAGATTAATTTGTCAATCGCTATGAAGTATTTTAAGTCTTATTTATAAACATTTCAATGTTAACAGTAATTGAAAGTAATATATGGAAAATATTAAATAATACTCTGCTTGATTTTTATTTAAATTGGTAGCAAAGAAATGAGAATTATTGTCATAATTAATGTTTTTCTAGAGAGAGAGATATTTTTAATTGAATCATTCACATAGTGAGAATACTATTCCAGAGGATTACTAAAAGTAAGTGCAATCATAACCAGCGAGGTGAGAAAAACATGGCAGCGGCTCAACTTTAATGTTGTTGATGTGGCCGCAGATCAAGATAAAGATGGTTCAAGTGTAAAAACTACTGCTTGGACCCAAAGTAGCAGTCAAAATTATCATTTCTGTTGTTATTATTTTTTAATTCTTTACTCTGGCATTTGGAAAGAAGACAGAACATGAAAATGTAGTTTCAAAAATGCAATTGGTTGTTATAATTTTATTTAAGAATTATGCTCAGGTATCAGTTTTAACTCTTGTATTAGTATGTTTTTTTGTTATATAAAACTAAATGTGATACAGCTTGAAATAAACACATATATTCTCTTTATTATATATTTGTTTTGTTAATAAGCTCTACTTAGCTCAGTCTGTAGCATGCAGGGGTTGCGAGTAGGAATCCCTGCAAGGCCACAGTCTCTGTGATGATTGATATAGGAATTTACATATCATTGTCATTCATCTCTCACCACTGATTCAAGTGGAAAGTTATCAGTTACTTGCAAAGATGGATGTACCTGAATACAGGTAAACCTTCCCAGTTATGATTATTTATGGTTATGGGATAAATTGACCAGACATTGTTATGGATAATTTATAAACTAAACAACATTTTAACATGTAAAAAATACACTGTGAAACTATAATCAACTGCATACAATAAAACTTAGATAGCTTGAATCCAACGGGACTGGACAAAATAGTTTGAGATAAAGGTTGTTTGAGCCCAGGGTTCTCCACAGTAAGGAATGCAAGAATTGTGTAAAGCACTCGTTGAAATATATTTCACTAGTACAACTTTTATTAATCAGTTAAAGTCATCATATTTAGTACGTCCATTTTAGGCATTAAAATGAGAAAAGATGTGCAAAGAAAAATAAGGATTTAAAGGAAAGTAAGCTTTTGCAAATTTATTTTTAAAGAATTCAAGCGCTAGGGGAATACCATTTCTGTTAGTCAATCGCTGGGGTGCCCCTGTGCTTAAATGGCCCGTGGAGAGGCCTGGAGCCAAGTATTGTTCAATATCATACCATACCTATACATGTGCTTACATTGAAATAATTATTCTGTCGAGACCAGATACATGTAAGTGGTTCGAGCTACATTTATATGTGGCATTCCAGCCATCGGTGTTCGAGCCAACGAAGGTTTACTGAATAGTATGTCCCTTAAACATACTTTTGGTTTGATATCACAATAATATGTAATTAATTATGTAGCATTATATCTGGTATTTGTATTGTAAGACAGTATCATTTTTATTTTCGAAATTCGTAAGAAGTATGTTTTTATGGTACTAACACCATTTGCACCGGAACTATTTTAATATTTTGAAAATGAGTGTACATGTATTTAGTTGCAGAATATATTTTTAATGGATGTGATTTTATGATTAATTGTAACATTGACATTACTAACATGTTTTATAATTCATTTACTCATGGAGTTAAAATTATATATTTATACTGCTATTGTTGTTTATTTATTCCTACACAATAAAATGGTTCCATACTTTGTTAGTTTACACATAGTGTTACACTAAAGTTTATTATTCACTAAGAGTCTTTGAAAATGCAAAACTCTAATTGGGCTTAGTCATCTGGGCTGTTTTAGGAAGAAGCATTAATGCTCGGCGGGCAACACCGAGAAACGTTTATAAGCTTTCATATGCCTTGGATCGGGAGTGAAACAACATTCCCCAGCAGTGTATTGTAAATATTGTACTTTTAATGAGGCAAACATGTGATGCTTGCATTGCTGCAAACACCCGCTACTAATTGGAATGTTTGTGATTTGGTGTGTCGCTGTTAACAACGTTTATTCTCAGGGAATCGTTCATATTTTCCAACAGTATTCACAATAGATTTTTGGCTTGTGTGAATGTTTATTAATGGAAATTTTATTGAAATTGTTAAACAAGAAACTTGTTTTGAGTCTGACTTTTACATTTTTAAAGTTTTCAGTCCTTCATTTAATAAACATACCATCACTGATTTACTAGTACATGTATAAACATGTAGGTGTATATCTTCTGTCTGAAACAGCCAGTGTTTTTATATACGAGGCTACCTATGATGGCTTTTTTTTTTTTTTTTAAATAGGATTTAATGCTTTTTTACACCTCGGATGAATCTAAGTTGAACCACTGTCCTCGTGAAAGTAACTGGCAAACTTTCTCACATTAATTTTGGACCAAGATGGGCTTGAACCCGCAACGTCAGCAGTGACAAAGTAAGTGGTCATTAGATGACAAAGCCTTCTGAAGACCACACAACCAAAGAGGACACAACAGAACAGATTTTTGTCCAAATTATATTTACATGTCTTGTTACTCTTGCAAATATGTTGCATCTACGCTTACAAAACTCTTCACTGGCAGATAACACTACATGTTTTTAACTGAAAATCAGGATCAGAATGATTGTAGTAGTCCAGACCAGCTGCCTAAAGTGATAAAAAAAACATTGTATCATACTGTTATATTCACTCTGGCACTTGCATTTTTCAATGGATCTGTGTGTGTGTTCGTGTGTGTTCGTGTGTGTGTGTGTGTGTGTGTGTGTGTGTGTGTTCTAAGGTTTTAAGTCCCACCACCAAGAGAAACCCAGGAGAACCCCTGGGTTGGCACAATTGAGTGTGGTCTGTGGAGTGTGTTGGTGATCAGTGTAGGATGATTGCTGCATCAAAGAGATCTAGAAATAGTGCTGGTCTGGGAATGGTCTGCTGTTGCTGGGCACTTCACATCCGCTACAGGATAGTGGAACCTGCATCCTCTACTGGACCTATTTGGGCCTACGCTGACAAATATACCCTGACAAGTCCCAGGGCTAGATCTTTCTGCTGCCTACACATCATTGACAGTGACAGAAAGTCAGTCTGCTTCCTTCAATTGTAGACGAGATATTGATTATAAATCCTACTGGAACACAACATGGCTATACATGTATTAACAAATTGGGACGCTGGAATTCACTTAAGACGCCGATACTAACCATAGTCGCAAGTACCGGTAACGTGTTTCCCTGACGGTCTACTCTGTCGCTGATAAAATGTGTTTGTCAGTACAGGAACACCCCACATTATACCATATGCCCTCGCTGTGACATGCTTGCACTGGAGGCTCAGGGAGGAGTTCATGGAATTTTGCTGCATAATATCTAGGATATTTTCTTGAACTGGCTGAATCAGATAGTTAATGTCTCTTGATTAGTCAAAAAGTCAGCTATTTGACCTTGTGTGAACTCTAGCACCTGTATTGTTATTGTGCTATTTGACCTTGTGTTAACTGTAGCACCTGTAGCTATTTTATCAGTCTCCATGATGATTGATATACGACATTGTGTCTCATTATCATTCATCTCTCACCGCTGATTCAAATGGGGAAGTTATCAGTTACTTGCAGAGATGGGATGTGCTCAAGTACTGATTAACCTTCCAGGATCCCAGGAAACAGTGGTTAGGTTAACTGTTGTCCGGAGTTTACCATTGGACAAATTGATTTGTGTCAAATAATCTTTTTCTGATATAGATCTTAGAAATGGGGAAAATATAGTCAATAACCATGAGTGTGTATCAATCATTTTAAGAGGTAAATAGAACTATTTTACTTTTGAAAATCTGTCAAGAAAAACAAAATGATTTTAAATGGGGATAGCCAATGTATTGCCAAAACAGCAAAAAAAATTAGATATTTTGCGATAACTTCTGATATGAATAAAATATTGTTTAACTTTTAGCATTTCATAATACAATGTATATGCATTTGAAAAACAGATCTATTAAATCAAATTTCAACATAATTTTTTTAAAAGAAATTTGCACTCACGCACCTGCATTTTTCCTCGGATCTTCACCAAGCCTACCATATAATCTCGGGCAGGTTCTTGAACTAGCCAAATCAGATAATTAATGTCAAAGTTATGGCCATTGAAACATAAAAAATTGCACTATTTGACCTTGTGTATGCTCTAGTACTCACATTTTTCATATGATTCTCTTTTTTCCAAACTTACACAGTTGTTAATATATAACAATAATATCTTTGATAATTTCTTGAACTGGCCAAACTGGATTATTAATGTCAGAGTTATGGCTCTTGAAACATAAAACAATGCACTATTTGATCTTGTGTGTACTCTAGCAACTGCATTTTTAATTTTGATCCTAACCAAACTTACACAGTTATATATCATAATATCTTGGACAAGTTCATGAACTGGTCATATCGGACAATCAATGTCAGAGTTATGGCCCTTGAATCTTCAAAAATTGCACTTTTTGACCTTGTATTCGATTTAGAACCCGCATTTTTAATTTGATCCTGACCAAACTTACACAGTAATTATAATTATAACCATAATATTTTGGAAAATTTTTTGGACCGGATAAATTTATAATTAATGTCAAGTTATGGCCCTTGAAACATCAAAAATTGCACTATTCAACCTTGTGTGCATTCTAGCACCCGCATTTTTATTTGATCTTCGCCAAACGTACACAGTAGTTATATAACCATAATATCTTGGCAAATTCGGATAATTAGTGTTGGTGTAATGGCCCTTGAATCTACAAAAATTGTATATATTCCATTTTGTGTACGCTGTGTAGCACTCTCAGTTTTTATCTTAATCAAACTTATACAGTAGTTGTAAAACCAAAATATCTAAGACACGTTTTTGAACTGGCGAAATCGGATAATTTTTGTCAGAGTTATGGCTCTTGAATCATCAAAATTTATGCTATTTGATATTATGGGTACTCTAGCACTCAGTTATCAATTGATATTCACCAATCTTACACAGTAAATATATAACCATAATATGTTAGACATGTTTTAGAGCTGGCCAAATCAGATAAGTGTTATTGGAGTTGTGGCAAATGACTTGTCAAAAATTGTGTTATTTTAAGTTATGTGCACTCTAGAATATGCAGTGTTCATACGATATTCACCAAACTTACACAGT
Source organism: Panopea generosa (assembly GCA_029582155.1). NCBI lineage: Eukaryota > Metazoa > Mollusca > Bivalvia > Adapedonta > Hiatellidae > Panopea > Panopea generosa. Next base: position 45,771,498 of record CM055895.1, read on the forward strand.
ACTTACATATCTATAAAATCTTGACGGACCAAATTTAAAAGTCTGAGGAATGGCCTTGTATTATCAAAAATTGCAATCTTTGGCCTTGTCTCCTCGGCCGCAGGTCAGCACTTAAGGACCAATCTAGCACTCTTGTTATTTACAACTACACTTTTGAAAATACTGTTCAACTTATACATATCTTTAAGTCCTTAATACTCTCTCTCCAACATTATTTTCACAAAATATATTAATGATCAAATTTGTTTTATAATAAAGAATAAAGAAATTACGGTTCATCGTCAATTACCCCCCGACTTGAATTGTGAGAATTTCGTGAATATGTAATTCTCATGAGCAACCGTTTCCTGTCGTCTGCAGCGCTTGGAATTTTTAACAAACGTATATTAAATAGTTTTAAAATTCCATAGAAAGAGCGATATAATTGGCTTGGGAAGAACAAGGGTTTGTTTATAAGTTCAATAATCATTCATTGTTAAAAGAAACATGTCTTTTGTTTTCGAGAATAATATAACCTCGCACTCAAAAGATTGATTGGTCAAGTGGAGTGGAAACATATTTATTGAATGTTTAGCCTCATTTTATGTCATCGATGCTAATTGATTATATGATATGCTACCGACTGAGCTAACCGGGTCAGGTTCACTTAAAAGAGACCTGATTAGATTATTGATAATGCAAATATAGACTAAGATCATTCTAGAGAAAAACAAACAAAATGTAATTAAGTCACTAGATCATTTAAAAACTATAGCTATAACATGGCTCATATCTGAATTCAGCAGAAAAAAAGTGTTTCGGTATATTAAATAATTACATCCTTGAATTTAAAAATAAATGTGTGAATCAGTCTAGCTTAATAATGTTAATTTTCTGGGCTATTTGTAACATGAATTTTGACCATTCATCTCTATTTGGATGTAACTTTGATTTTTATTTCAGAGTAATTCCTTGGGTTTTAAGCATGGCAGTTTCTGGGCAAAAGCAGCCAAAGTACAGTAAGTGTTGTAATACAATGTAGCATGAAAAATGATTGTTCACAAAACAACAACTTGGATTCTTTTAACATTTGATAGATCAATTTATTGACTATTTAGCGCAATTTTAATGCCTTCGATGGTTAACAGAAAATCACTTAACCTAATCACTTTTTCCTGGGATCCAAGAAGGTTAGCCAGTACTCAAGCACACCCCATCTCAATAAGTATGATAACTTAACCACTTGAATCAGCAGCTGGTGAGAAACGAATGATAATGAGACGCAGTCGTACATCAATCATCACAGAGACCAGTCGGGCAGGGATTCATGTTCCCTGGATTGATAGTCAGACATGCTACAGACTGAGCTAAAACTCTGAAGTAGTATTCACATCAAGTTGAGTGTCGAAAATTACTTGCCAGTAAAATAAACCTTGAGTCCTGCGTTCACTTACATATTATTATATAGTGTATAAAAATTAAAATTTTTATTAAAAATTGGTTGATTTTGTAAACAAAAGGTTAGTTACACATAATTTGTATTTTAAGATTCTGGTCATAAAACTATTTTTTTCTTGTCTTCTCGGTACATATTTAACTATTTTTTTTCTTAGAATTGACAGCACTTAGTGTTTTAGCAAGATATAGTAGTGAATATAAAATTGCAGACATATTTGGACTTGAACTTCAGATTGTACTCCACTAAATGAGCACTGAACTGAAATATTATAACTGCATATTATCGCCATAATGGAATATCGCAATTGTATCTGACATATAATTAATATATTAAATAACCATACAGATTTTGGATTATTGGAGACCCCACGGTCCAAAGATGATCCTGGTGATAGTTCTAGTAACATATCAACAGAACAGGGATCCAGTAATTCCACAAGACTGGGTACCAGTTCAAGGTCAACAACAACAGCAAATGAACAGGGATCCAGCAGTTCTGGGTTTGGTACTAGAGTTACACAGCCGGCACAATCATATGCAGGAGGTTCTTCAGGTCCAACATCATCTTCTGGGTATTTACAATTTCTTTGTTTTAATTTTACAGTTTTTGCTTTCATCAAGTTCATGTTTTAAGTAGGTCCATCATATAGTTAGTTTAAACTTATTTATTTTACTTCGATTGTGAAACAAGTTCTTACAAATTAAGCAAATCACGCTCAAAGTCTTCCTGGTTAGAACCAGTACTTAGCATATGGGGAAAAGTGTCTTGCTGAAGGACACCACACATAGCCGTGGCGGAGGAGCGAACCCACGACCCTCCAATTATGGGTTCGGTGTTCTGCCACTTGACCACGCGCTCCACATCATATAGTTGTGGGTTAAATGTAACCAGACAGGAAAAATTGCAATGAAAAATCAATAACCACCACAGAGATTCAAACCCATATCTCTAGAGTGCTAAGGGAACTCTTTATCAATGTCATAATAGCTAACTGTTTGGTATTTAGATATAGAAGAAATGCACATCAAGTCCCATCAGTTTACATTATTCTCCAACAGTACCTTCATTCTTGCTATAAAATATTGACAACATATAAACTACGCTATATGTAATTATAACCTCATAAAATGCTTACCCTGTTTCTCAGCGGGTATTCAATTTCACAACTCCTGGTTGCTAAGTGTTGCCGTTAGTTCTATGATGTAGCAGTTAGTTTGTGATAGCCAGGCCAGATTAGCTCAGTTGGTAGCATGTCCTGACTACCAATCCAGGGTTCTTAAGTTTGAATCTCCGCCCGAACGCAGTCTCTGTAATGATTGATATATGACATTATGCCTCATTATCATTCATATTTACTGCTGATTCGAATGGGGTGTGCTTGAGTAATGGTTGACCTCCAGTCTCAGTGAGGAAAAGTGGTTAGCTGCTAGTCCTTTATTCAAACAATCAAAGTTTGTGAAAGGAAAAAATAATCCGAACAAACTACAGATCCAAGGATCACATTTAGCATATTTTTTACTGGCATTTTTTTTGCCAGTACCGTTGACATGAACTAGCAAAATCAAAAAGCTTCTTGCAATTCTTTAACAAGGCTATTTTTAACACAATTTTATTGTATCTAGAACTTTTATAGACATCTATCTATCAGTGTCAATATGCTAAGCATAAATATTAAACATTCACACTTTACATCATTCTAGGACTCACATTGAAACTTATCCAATTATTATACTCATTTGTCTTTTAATATCATGACACTTAATAACACAAAAGTTAGTTTCTGCCTAGTCATCGTCACCTTTCCGTTTTAGAAACTGTGTTATTTTTGTTGCCATGTTTAGTTGCAGACAACGATACATAATAATATGCAAATATTGATACAAAAGGTGTTTCCCATACTACAGCCAATAATATGCGTTCTTAATATAGAACAATGTCAGCTAACCAAAATCGCCAATCTCAGTAATGAACTGATGATGACATCATTTTGTAATACATTAGAGATGCTCGCTTATCATCTAAATGATTATTGAAATATTGTTACTTCCATTTTTACGATTTTTCATACTTTTTTTTATTTAGTGCTTTATATGTGTTTCAAAAATTTTCTATTAGAATTTAGTACTCACAGAAATTTACGAGTTACTGAAATATGTAATCGTTTTCTGCATAAGTAACTCTCATTTTGCGAGTATGCAAGCTTAAGTTTGATCCCAGAGATTTATGCAAAGCATGCTTAATAAAAAGGTCTGGAGAGTTTTACTATTTGAATTGGTAATAAAGCCTACTTCCAACCATTTTAAGTTCTGGAGCCTCAATGACCAACTCCCATAATAATGTTTCAAATGAACAGACCCCCATATTTGATTTGATTGTTAACACAAAATACATTTCTTGGGATGTCAAAACTTACCAATGACATGTTTGTAAATAAAGCACGGAACTAATTCGACTCATATGAATAAATTATTGTGTTGAGTAAATTACCCAAATATATACTAAAATGTAACTGCCTAAGTGTTGGGCGTAACAAAGAGTTGCCCGCAACTTACCAAAACATTCGAGACAGATAACATTTTCTACGTCTGCAAGTTTTCATCTGTAACTATAGGCGCTCATTTGTGGCAAAGACGCTAACTGTCTTTAATGGGCTCTACGAAAAACAGTGTCGTTAAATATCATTTTTCGAGAGAGGTAAATAAAAATGCATTGTGAGTACAGAAAAATGCCCATAGCCTCAGGACAGGAACAACACCTGCTAAGTTTATTTTCTTTTTGTTGAAAACACAACTACTAAATAAGGCCATGTTCATTTCTCTTACCATCTCAACGACATATCATGCAGGGTTTTGTTTAGCATCATTTTCTCTCAATAAAACTTTATATATAGCAATTTAATGTGCATGTAAGTTACATTTATGTATATTTAATGTAAAAACATCCATAACACTAAAGTAGTACTTTTCCATTGGATATTTATAAAACAGTATGAATGTGGGGCCATTCCTTGTCCCAAACGAAAGGAAGTTTTATTGCATTATTTTTACACCATTTTGATTTCTTACAAAATAATTAAGACACTATATCTGTGTTCTATATAAATTAGATAGAATACGAAAAAAACATATTTTGTTCATATACTGTGTCAATTTACATTATTTATCCCCCCCCCCCCCCCCACACTCATCTGGATGGATGCAAAATAATCTGTATTGTAAGTTTTCAATCATATTTTGCTCCATGTTGAAAGTAAAAGTTTCTTTGAATAAATATTTAATCAATTTCATATTTAAACTACCTGCAAAGTTCATTTTCAGATTATTTTGAAGCAAACAGATTCATTTAAATAAAAACATCTTTCAAGTTTTTCAGGAGCTATGTTCTCACAGACACCAAGATTATGTGGAAGAAGTTCAGGCTTATCAAAGACACCAGGTTCTGCTCGAACCCCTTTTAGCAATTCAGCATCTTCGAAAACTCCCCGATCAAGAAGGGCACCATATACAACATCAAGTGCCACTCCAGGTCCTACCCCAAGAATTCTAGAGTCGTCAACCATTGTTGGTAAAAAACATCTTAATTTACATAAGAATTTTTACACATGTTCATACCAAGGGCCATGCTTCAAACAATCAATTGATACATACACGCATCTAGTGATGTGTAATCGTTTCAATTTACTCAATTGATACTCAGTTGACACATTGATTAACAGATTTGTCCTGAAATATAGTATGGAATAATTCACAAATTAACCACTTAGATACCAAGACACTTATGATTAATATACAAAAAAAACACAATTTATAACTGAACTTAATTATTGTTTATTTTACAATCTATACAAAGTAGTTTTACAAGTATAAGTTTGTTTATTAAATGAAGTTTTAACAAATTAGACTCCCAAAAATGTATGTTGTTGTTGTATGGTGTTTAGCGTCCTTTTCAACAATTTTTCAGTTATATCGCGACGGTGTCTACTTGAGACAGTATTCTAAGCGCTGTCACACTGGAGTATCATGCCGCAGACACATGGTATGATACCCCACCCAGTCACATTATACTGACACCAGGCCGACCAGACCTAGAACTATCCTCTTAATGCTGAGCGTCAAGCGAGGAAGCTCCTAGTACCATTTTTAAAGTCTTTGGTATGACACGGCCGGGGATTGAACCCACGACCTTCCGCATGCGAGGTGGCCGCTATACTACTAGACCACGCTGCGGTCCCCAAAAATGTAGAGACCACAGTTATTAATCCAAACAAATGGCAAAAATGCATGTCTGAACCAGGATCGTTCATTCCCAGCCCAATTGTTTAAACATATTTCTGAGATGGCACTGCAAACCAAAAACATACAATTAGACACTGAAACATTGGAAATCAACAATTATGCTTCACTCTAATAAATATTTTCCCATTTAACTCTCCGTGCACCTGCAAAAGATAATTGAATTTTTACTTACCAATACTATAACAACAGCATTAGTTACGCGTGATTTTATTGGCTGTCAGTTGTAAACAAACACGATGGCAGAGCATCCGAAACATGTTTAATATCAAAACAGAACAAAAAAAAAACAGAAAGATTTTTCCCGAACTGATGCCATGTGCTATTGATTGTTGAACATGGAACAACAGAAAATGTTTTACCAGAACTTATTTGCATGTTCCTAAAAAATTCAAAAAGAAAACTGGGGAAAGGAATAAATAAAACTGAACTTAAATACAAAGATGGACTTTTATGATAGATCTCCCATCAATTGTCACTACAATCACTACAAGTATTGCCTGTTTTACAAGTATGCACCAAATGGTGGTTTGAACGAGGGATCAAAATCTTTGATCCTATTGATCTATCGGAATGAGTTAGTTATGCTGACGTCGCAGTCATTTATAAGTGTTAAACATCCAGTTGATCAATTGAACTTGTCTGACCTTGACTCAAAAGTAGGATTATAAATGGCATCAATAGCAGATTTTATGTATTTGAAATGCTTAAGCTGTTATAATATGTAAATAAAGACACTGTGCTTTTATGTTCAAAGAAAACCTCAGATACACATATTGAACCTTTAAAAAAAGGAAGTCAATCAGTCAAGCATTCTTTCTTACTTAAAGTTTGGGAAGAATTTTTTTAATGGGGTTTAACAACATTTTCAACACATTTCAGGTTATATCTAGCCTATCAAGTTTTACTGTTGGAGAGTTTCAGAAAGATCTAACAATGGATCTGAGTAGAACCAAGTGTTTCCGCAAATAACTGGAAAAATTTCTCTCAAAGTTTTTTTACTGATATCACATTAATATCTACTGGAATATTTAAGATGGTTTCAGAGGTGAGTGTTAATATACTTTTAACTCTCTTGTCTTGTGCTGCCATTCATGTTTAAGTATATTTCCTGTTACAATTTAAGTTACTTATGTAAAATGTGAAATTGTAAAATGAAAGTTTTGTTTCCTGTTGTTCTGTACAGCTATAGTTGAAGGAAGAGGTTTAGCAAGAGGTGAGATAGGAATGGCCAGCCTTGACCTAAAAAGTCCCGAGCTGGTACTCTCGCAGTTCTCTGACATGCCCACATATGCGAAGACAATCTCAAAACTTCAGATTCAACATCCAGTGGAGGTTGTGTAAAATTTTAAAATCTTATACTTTTTCATTGAGCTCACTGGTACAAAATGTGCATGTGTTGACTCCAATTTTGTTTGTTTGATTGTTAACCTTCATACTTTATTAATATGATAAGTGTGAATAGGACATGTTCCACTCACCTTTGCTTCATGCTAACAGGCATCAACCATTCAAAAATATTGGATATTGTATATCTTACGTAGACTTAAGCCTAAACCTGGAGGAAACACTCGGACATTCACAATCACAACACAGGTTTTGATGGGTCACACACTCTCTTCTGTTTGCAAAATTCTTTTGCATGAAAAATTAAATAAGATTTTGCTAATGTCACATCATTGCTAGAAAAAGTTTAATAATGGCATATAATTTATATCTTTAGCTCACTTAAAAACGAAGTGCTCATTGAGAGCTATTGTGATCGCCCTGTGTCTGCTGTTCTTCGGCAGCGGCGTCAACAATTACTTTTTACAACATTATTCTCCTATCTAGTGGTCGGCCAAGGTCAACCAAACTTTACAGGAATGTTCCTTGGGTGGTCCCTTTTAAAAATCAAATTCCATTTTCAATTATAGTTGCCATGCCAATGTAAAAGAAAATTTTAAACTACTGACCTGATTTCAATGAAATGTTTTTTTGGTGACCGTCTATCAAAATTGTTCAAGCTGTTGTGATTTGAAAGATACATAGACGTCAGGTGGCAGGGCTGGTTTTCCCTATATATAGCTGAAGTAAAAACTTCAAAATTCTTCTCATTTGAAACCACAAACCGGTTTTTAATATTATTTGGCAGAAATGTTCATTGGATGGCCCTTTACCAAGATTGTTCAAGCTGTTTGTCTGTATTGCTAAAGTGATAACTTACAAAATATTCGCATTTGAAACCACAAGGCAGATTTCGATATTATTTGACAAAAATGTTCTTTTGGTGACACTCTACCTAGATTGTTCAAGCAGTTGTGACAAGGCAATCAGGGTACAGAGCTGCGTTTCCCTATGTGGCTATAGTAAAAGCTTCAAAAATCTTCTCCTGAAACTGCTAACCACATATAATTTGGCCGAAATATTTCTTAGGTGACCCTCTACCAAGATTGTTCAAGCTGTTGTGATTTGTCAAAAAACATGGCAACCAAGGGGCGGGGCTGGTTTTGTCTATATGGCTATAACTTCAAATGACATATTATCTTAAAGCCCAAACTGCCATATAAAAGCTGCAAGATGTCTCTGGGGCAGGTTTTATATAATTCAGAACATGAGCCAAATCAGAGAACCCTTTTTCAAAATTTCAGCATTGTTATAATGTTGTACACTATGGATAATTGTTAATACAATAAAAATCTTCTTGTTAGAAATGGCTGGCTCAGTTTTGAAGTAATATCACAGAAATGTTCCTTGGGTGACTTTTTACCAAAATTGCTCAGTTTGTTTGGATGACAACCATGTGTATATCTTATTTTCTCTCTATACAAGTGAGCAATACAGAGTCATTCTGCCCCTCTTGTATTGCTTCTATTACATACATTTAACAGTAAAACTGATTAACAAATATGGATACTTCAAAGATGATAAATAATATATGACATTTGTTTGCACAATAATAAATGTTTTAGCAGTACTGTGTATACAATGAGTTTAACCATTATTGATTTGAATGTATTACCAGTGTCACCGTGACTTGTGTTTATCTACTGTTATGACACTTAAAGTTATACAGCTATTTATTAATTTTTGGTATTAAATTTTTTAGATAATTTTGCCCAACACAGCCTGTGAAGCAAGTACTATGACGAACCTTTCAAAGTTTATAAGTGACCAGTTTCCCAACACTAGTATATCTACAGTACAGAGAAAATATTTCAATGAAACAAAAGGTAAATTGTAGACATTGATATAAAGGAAAATTAATATACATGTACATTTCATTTTGATGGCTTAATTCTTTTGTTTAAATATTGCTAAATAAAAATAGTGCGTTGTTTTAGTACGCTGGTTGATAGATCTATTGAATGAAAGCATTATTTATGACATGCATTATTGTTATAATTCCCTTTGTTTGAGCATACTGGTAATGTTTTTCACATTTGAAATGCACTTGTTAATCTGCCTGAGATTTCATTGGAAAACTATTTATACTAGAAAATGCATAAACATGAACTTTTAAAACTTGAAAATTAGAAATGTCTTAAAAGTACCCATTTACTATGAATGCAATTCTTTGCAATTCCATACTTTACAGCATGGTTGCTAAAAAATGCTTGTATGTGTATGTGCAAGTTGCATATCTAGTATAGAAATTTACATTTTGTCACACACATGTATATTATACATATATTGTACACTTCTCAAAGATAAAAAATCCAATGATGAAACTATTACATTGTCAAACATCAAGATACATGCAACAACTTTATTTTTCATTTTAATGAGCAAATGTGTGCCACTGGTTCTCTGCGGTACAAATATTAGTATGTGAATGAAAATATTAACTAGAATCCAGATTCACTTGATAAAGAATACATTTGTACACTACCATCATCTACTTCCCAAGTTACTTTCACAAAAGCTAGGTCTTCATTAAGACAATGACAAAGCTTGTAAATCTATTGTTTACATAATGCCCCATTACAATTCAATTAATACAAAATTTTGTAAGCTAACTTTTATTTCCCTATGTTTACTCAGGTCTCCAATATGTGAAACAGTTATGTGTTCCTGAATATAGCAGTGTGGAGTTGGAAATTTCATCAAAGTAAGTCAGTTTCTTCTGTTGCTAAATGTTATCATGCTTCAATTCCCCAGTCATCTCTAGTTCATTATGTCTATGTGTAGTGCCAAACATTCCTGTTTTCACACAAACAGAATGTACCTTTGAAAGTTAAAAATTGGAGGAAATAAACTAAAAAGGTTAAATCTACATGCAAACAAAAGAAAGGAAGGTCCGTATAACTGACTTTCAAATGAACCATTTTAATTAAGTTTCCATATTCAATTTTCCCTAGCCAGACCCGGTTAGCTCAATCAGTAACCATCTGACTCATGAGTTTGAACACCCGTCAAGCCACAGTCTTTGTAACAACACTGCTAATTCATGTGGAAAAGTTATCAGTTACTTGAGGAGATGAGTGTGTTCTAGTAAGGTTAACCATTCATTATTCCAGGAAAGAGTGGTTAGGTCTTACTGATCATCTGTTAGCCCTTGATGGCATAAAAATGATGCTTAACATTCAAACAAACAAATTAATTTTCCTTCTGTTTCCAGTTATTACCGGCTTTACTACAATATATGTATATATAAATATAACTATTTACCATCTTGTTTGTCAGTTTGTAATTTATTGTCAGACTATATTTACAGATACTACTGTCTTAGTCCAGTTATATACATTTTGATGATATTATATTTGCCTGATTGTAATTTGTTTACAAAATAATTATACACATGAAAACTACAGATACTACTGTCTGGCTACTGCTGCTGCTTTAATGAAGTATATAGAGTTTATACAGAACACAGTGTATGCACCTGCCTCACTGAAAGTTGTCTTCAAAGGAAGTGAAAACACTACCATGATAGGTATGCACTAATATCTTCATCTTATAAGTGGGATAAATGAAAAGTGTTATTGTGTTTAGTTGCTTTTTTTTTCTCATTTTTGCACACATGGCCATAACTGAATAAAAAACAATATTGATCCAAAACCTAAAAGGGATATGTGCAACTAAACACACCTTTCCTTTCCAGCAAGTTTCAGCTTAACCCAACAACAGAAGGCCGGAGCCATTAGGAGTTCACTCCAAAACAAACCTGGCTTCTTTACAAACTTTATCATTAACTGTTGATCTATGAGCATTTTTTTCCATCCATTTTCGAAAGTGCAGAGATTGGCTGACATATCAATTGTGACATATCAATAACATCATAAAGATAACATCATTTACACACCACATTCACATATATAATTATGATTCACTTGTAAAATAATAAATGTACATGTATTTGTGAGCACCATGAAACTTACTGTAATATTTCTATCATTATTGGCTGCATTAATGGGTAAAATAATATATTTTAAGCTCGCCGGGACGAAGTCCAAGGAGAACTATTGCCATGACCCCGGTGGCAGCGATGGCAGCGGCGTTGTCATCTGTAGGTTCAACTTTTGCGTTTAAGTTTAAGATATCTATGCAACCACTCATTGGATGTAAATGAAACTTCACATATGTGTTCACCATCATCAATGGAACACACACAGCAGAACCACAAATCTGGATTGCATTTTGGCACAGTTATGACCCTTTTTGAACTAAGACGCCCAGAGGCGAGCTTTGTTGTCTTCTGACAACTCTTGTTTCCATTTCCTGCCTGTCTAATTTATCTGCCATTGCCAAAAACTATTGAAATTTTGAAAATTTACTTGAAATTTTGAAAATTTACTTGAAATTTTTCATCCAGAAACAATATAATGCTTTCAGCCTTGTTTTGGTTTGCAGCGCTAATGAGATTGATTGTTTCTAACAGCTAGGTCTTGATTCCTAAGCACATGTCACGGTTTCCGGTGAAAATTCAGAATGTTGGGATTTTGTATACAATTATTCATTTTTGATTTTAACCGGCTATATTTTCAGAACTTTTTCAGAATGTTTATTTTTAGCTCTACTGGCCAAAGGCCAGAAGTGCTTATGCAATCGCGTTGTCCGTCGTCTGTTAGCAGCACTTTCTCGGAAACCACTAGGCCAATTAAACTGAAACTTCACATGGATGTTTCTTTTGCATAGGAGACTATACAGAAGATTATTTTTTTTTTCTCTGAAATATAAGATGGCCACCAATACTAAAAATAGTTCAAAACTAAAAAAAAAGGGGACACATGTCAATATAAAATGGAAATGATTTTGCCTATATCTTCACAAAAACATTGTTAGGTGAAGGAGGTTCAGATTTGTAAAAATGAATAGGTTCCTATAACTTAAGGGGTCAGGAGGGGCCCAATTGGGAATTACTAAAATCGTTTTCTTAAGAACTGGTATGTCAGATTTGCACATATTTGATATAAATTATTCCTATGTGTAGGGGTTTGATTGCAGATAAGAATTTAGGGGCTAAAATTTATAGAGGCCCTGTAAGGGGACTTAGAATTTTACATAGGGATACTATGGGAAAACAGAAAATTCTCTTCTTTTCTTTCATTTATTCTGAAACCACTAGGCCTAACTGAAACTTCACATGGATGTTGCTATTGCATAGGAGACTATACAGAAGATTTATTTTTCTATCTAAAATTCAAGATGGCCACTATTACTAAAAATAGTCCAAAACTTAAAAAAATTCTTCTCATGAACAACCCAACAGATTTTCAAAATGTTTATGTAGTAATGATGACCAACTATAGTTTTGTTAGATTTGTTCAAATGGTGTCCTTGGGGTTAAAAATGACCCTGCCCCAATATTTCTATTGCATAGGAAAATTTCAAAAAGTGCTATGGCCACTATGAGTCAGTAGAGCGTCCTCAGGCCCTCTTGTTTATGATGTTGAAGCATTTTTTTGTAGCTGGCTGCCAGTTCTTTATGAATATCCTGCTTTAACAGTTGTGGTTTTTCTCACCATCTCTCGCACAATAAAACTGAAAAACAGCAACACTGACAATTAATTGAATAAGGTTGCTCAAAACATTATGTAACACTTCATGCTTTTTTTTTCTTTGAATTTTGTATTTGTATTTTACAACCCCATTTTTCTACAACCTTGTATGCTGTGGATTCCCGATCCAGCAACTTGATCACTTCAACTGAAGGATCTATGTTTTTGTTATCATTTTTTTTCCCTTTGTTGGAAAGATAAGGAATGATAACTTTGTTTGGTAGGCTATTTTTAACAGTAAGCTTAAAATAGATTGATGGTCGTGAAAAGCGAAATTGTTTTATAAATGCCAGTTATACAGGATCAAGTGAAACAGATTTCACGGTTGCTTTTCATGTAAGACAGGGAGTCGTTACATACAGACCTATTGTATAGTAAAACCTGTCAAGTGGATAAGTCGCTTAAGACGTTGTATGAGAAGGCCAGTAGGCCTATTTAGATTACTTTTTTATTCTATGATCTGATCTGTTATTCAAACAACACATTAAAATATAGAAAATAGATTTTAGAAATAATCAATTTTAATTATAAATATTTAAAATAAAATAAGCAGAAACCTGGTTACTCATCCTCTACCTTAATGGCCACTCAGGACCTTCAATCCTTTGGTTTTGTTCCCCTGTTTAATGGAAACAATATCTGTTCATTATTATAATTTCAATAAAACTTAGTATTAAAAGTGATATTTAAAGTGTTTATTTAAAGGTTCTTGAAGGGAGAGTTCAATAATTTGCTCTTTTAATGTTTGTGCCTCTTTATGAAATATGTGTATACACCATGGACATAGTTGTATTACTCTGTTTTATTTTTCTTTCTTTTTTTTTTGTCATAAAAATAATTTCAGCAGAATAAAGACCAATTTACTTGCTATATCCATAGCTTTAACTTAACATGAATGTCTGTTTGTTATTCTACTTTAACCACATGGATTGCCTATGTGGATTTTTTTTTTATGTTTTGTAAGAAATTTTAGTTGGCAAATGACAGTATCAATTCTTGTGCTTCTTAAAAAAAACCACATCCAAATGTTCACAAATGGCACGAAATTCGGGGTGCGCAAAAACTGGGTACTCGATGAAATTACATGATTTTTAACTATTTAAAATCATTTTAGTGGATCTGTTTTTAAATTGATATTGTATGCAGAAATGTTATTTTCATAGAATCTAGGTTATGACTATATACTCCCAGGATAATACGTTTTAAGATTTGTGAATGACATGATATTCATTTGTTAGCCAGTAATGCATTTACCAAGAGTGTAGTTCAGAATTAGCTGATACTCTCTATTTGATTTGTTTTTAATTATATGAAACTCACTCTGTATGTGGATGAATTTTTTTTTCATTTACCTGGAATTTTTGGCAATATTGCCTTCTTCAACTGACTGTCTGTTGGTCACTTGACACCATCTTATCAAGTGACACAAGGAGATCACTCCAGGCCTTTGTCTTGGTTGAAGGATGGCTGCCTCTGTGATATGGAGATTGCTGCCTTGACTTTGCTCTTTAATTAGGTTGTCTTTACTGGGGATGATTTTGATGTCATCCAGAGTGATGAAATGACCCGTTTGGAAACATGTTCTTAAGATTTAATTATATTTTATTGCCATCTTATTTACAACAATGGGGTTGGGTCAAAAAATCTCACAGCATTAGTTGCGGCCCTGGTAACAGGAACAGTTTTCATTAAATAGACTTATAATGAAGTAATAATGATTCAGTTTAAAAAATATATCATACAATAAAATAGAATATACCGGTAGATTGAATAAATATACAAACCAAAACATCTGAGAAAGGAACTTTTCCAATAAAGAGATATATTTACACATCATGTTTGATATAAACATGATCATGTTTTATCATATTTAAAATTTATGGTCATGATAACCAAGCAAATTTTGTTGGTAAAGTTATTTTTTTTATCTCGTGTTACTTTTGTAATGTATAATTTATGGACATTTGCTAAAAATGCCTCATCAGGCTGACAAATGCAAAATGTTGAATAATGCAATAAGGAATTATTAAATAATTGTTTAACTTAACACTAAAGAGTAAAATAACGAATTGCATATTTTAGATATATCTACTGTACGTAACCTTGAGTTGTTACAAAATCAGCGTGATGTTCGTAGTGACCACACCTTGTATGGTATACTCAACTACACAAAAACAGCAGGAGGGGCACGGTTACTGAGATCCAATATTCTACAGCCACCATCAGGTAATCTAAAGGGATTTTTTTTGTTAGATTTTTCAGTAATTTCTAAAAGGCCATAATATTATGAAAGATTGTTTTATACAAAGCAATGTTTTAAGTGAATTGAATACACAACAAATCTTAATCCAAGTTATCAGATACATGTATGTGGTAGAGCAAAGAATGCAGGATCTTGTTGTATGGTGTTTAGCTTCGCTTTCAACAATTTTTCAGTCATATCGCGACGGTGTCTACTCGAGACAGTATTCTAAGCGCTGTCAGTATCATGCCGTAGACACATGGTATGATTCCCGACCCAATCACATTATACTGACACCAGGTCGACTAGACCTAGAACTCTCCTCTAAATGCTGAGCATCAAGCGAGGAAGCTTCTAGTACCATTTTTAAAGTCTTTGGTATGACCCGGCTGGGGATTGAACCCACGACCTCTGCATGCTACCACTAGACCATGCCGCAGTCTGCAGGATCTGAGGATCATGTTTGGTGATGTTGTTAAGAAGACACTATAAACATATGTTTTAATAGTAAATTGTTTTATCCAAGAAAATGTTTGAGTACCAGTTGTAGGAACTTGTTGTTAAATAAATGATTTTAAACAAGAGGAGAATACATTATGTTTTTTGCATAAAACCTGCTCTTGACCATGCCTGTAAATAGAAAACTATGAGTAATATTGACATTTTCTGTTGAATTAACATTAAGATACTTATTGTTGCTATGATTATAGTTATTTAAAAGTCTTGAGTTTTATTTTTGGGTATTTGGGTATTAATCTAGTAATGCTTATTTAAGACATAGAAACAATCATGCTTCGCCAAGATGTTGTATCAGAACTGATAGAGAAGGAGGATGTATTCTACAACCTGGAGGCTGTGATCAGTCGCTTTCTTGATATTGATCACTTGCTGGCACTGTGTGTCCAAGTACCCAAACAGGAGAATGTCAAGACAGCTGAAAATAAAATCACAAACATGATGTACCTAAAGCACACATTGGAGTTGGTGGCTCCGCTCCGTGAAGCCCTGGGGAACTGTGAGAATAAACTTCTTAAGGCATCATACAAGGTATTTACTAAATTAGATGTAAAACCTCACAGTGAGATAAAAAAAAAAGTGTTTAATATCTTGTTGTTTGGTGTTTAATGTCCCTCTCAACAATTTTTCAGTCATACCACAACGGTGTCTACTTGAGAGAGTATTCTAAGTGCTGCCACATTGAAGTATCATACCACAGACACATGGTATGATAACCCCACCCAGTCACATTATACTGACACCAGGTCAACCAGTCCTAGAATTTTCCTCGCAATGCTGCTCAATAACTAGAGTATTCTTCATCAGAACTGAAGCAAACTTACACTAAGTGTGAATCTCTATAAAATCTAGGCCAAGTTCAATAACCATCTAATTTAGACTATTGTCTTTTGAGTTATGGCCCTTTAATTAAGTAAAAATTGCTAAAATTTACCATTTCTGCTCAATAACTAGATTATTCTTTATCAGAACTGAAGCAAACTTACACAAAGTGTGCATCTCTATTAAATCTAGGCCAAGTTTGATAACCAGCCAATACAGACCATTATCTTTAGAGATATGGCCCTTTAATTAGTCAAAAATTCCAAAAAAGCTCGTTTCCGCTCAATGACTAGAGTATTCTTTATCAGAACTGAAGCAAACTTTCACAAAGTGTGGATCTCTATAAAATCTAGGCCATATTTAATAACCAGCCAATTCAAACTATTATCTTTTGAGTTCTGGCCCCTTAATTAGTCAAAAATGCTAAAATTTACCGTTTCCGCTCAATAACTAGATTATTCTTTATCTGAACTGATGCCAACTTACACAAAGCGTGTATCTCTATAAAACCTGAGCCAAGTTCGATAACCAGCAAATTCTGACCATTACCTTCAGAGTAATGGCCCTTTAATTAGTCAAAAATGCTAAAACTGATTATTTCCGCAACCAAGCTTGTACAATTTTTCTAGCAGTAAATTAAAATTTTCTTTTGTTATTTTGATGAAGATACTAAAAAAGTTAGGATTGATGTATTGATATATATTAAAATGAAACTCCATTAACATGCACATTTTTATCTTGAAAATGGTTTGCGATGCCCTTGCTCAGTTGATAACCATGATCAAAAAATATTATAAAAAATACAAATGATTAGAGAAATGTACAGGTCCGTTTAAAAATTTTACCACCGATATTTTTTGTTTATTTTCTGCTACAATGTACATGAAATTCTGGAATGAAATAGAGTTATAGTTACAGAATAGCTAAAATGTTTGAAAAACATGATTTTCGGGGAATTTCCACTACTCTTGTTCAAGTCTGGTATGTCTCAGCAAAGGATCGAACCCATGACATGCTGCATGTAAGGTACTAGATCATCACTGCGGTATATTTAAATTCTTTATTCAGTGAAATACTGTATTAAAGATGTTTACATGACTACAAATTGGAAGTTTTTGCAAAGGCAGCTTTGGATATTATTTAAGTTCAATAGAGCTAATAGTTATTGATCAATCATTTCTATAATATTGTGTTTTCATGTGTATTTAAATGCATGGATAGTTATTTTGTCTCGTTTATATGGAAACTATTTGTATTGGGGTTTTTTAACGCTACTCAAATATGTAAGAGAAATTTTGTGAAAAATTAATTTTGAAATTCCAATCAACAAGTCTTGTTTAAATAAGATAGTGTCAGAATATTCAAGTTTTTACATACAATTTACAATACATAGAATTCTGTAAGTGAATAAAACACCTTTCAAATAAAACCTCTTTCGTTTTCTAGTCAGTTTTATTAGCTACAGTAAGGCAAGTGAATATTTTTATGAAGATGTCCTAATCTTGCATATTTTATACTTAATCACAAAATATATTTAAATATTTTTAAAGAGATCTAGTCCTGTAGGCCATGTTTATTTTTCATTTTATTTTTTTCCATAATGTGTATGCAAGACTTATGTCAGACTTGAATATCAGTATAGTTGTTTTCTAATTTTAGATTTTAATGCTTTTTATGCCCCCGCCATTTTCAATGGGGGTGCGTATAGTAGCACTGCTGTCCATACATACGTATTTCCTGTATGTATGAAAATGGTTTCCGACTTATATATCTTTAGTTTAATGATTATTGACAAATGTCAAGAAATTGGTTTTCACTCAGTGTCTCTTGAAGGATTAGGTGGATTTAATTCATATTTGGTAGAAATATGAACGGTGATAAACAATAGCTCAAGTTTGATTTCCATCAAAATCCCTACATATTAATTAGGTGTTCTGGGCTCTGATTGGCTGATTATTTCTGGCCTCTAAAGTCTTTATTTATATACTGATTTTGACGAAAATTTATATTTGGCTTTATATTAACAAGACCCAGGTCAAGTTTAACAATAGATGGAATTGGCACATATTAATTAGGTGATTTGGACTCTGATTGGCTGACAGTTTCCGACCTCACAAATCTTTATTGATGGACCGATTTTGCTGAAACTTGATATTTGGCTTTATTGATATCTACAATGTAGTTACAAAGCAGGGGCATCTGTGTCCCATGGACGCATTTCTAGTTTTAATTTATATATCGAGTTACAGCTTGCAAGTTGGAAAATATAATATGCAAGAGAACAGAATTATATTGAAAATGTTGATCAATGAAATGGAAATGATATTCAACTAGGTTAATATAAATATATGTCATGTGTTTATTATTTATAACACTCCTGAGTCGTAAATTAATTGTTAACATTTTTATAATGTTTTTAAATTTAAAAAAAAAGCTGCTGGAGGATCCAAGGTTTACTGTTATGCTTAACAAAATCAACTGCATCATAAACGAAGATGCCAGGTACCAGAAAGGGGCCTTCAACATGAGATCGCAGAAGTGCTTTGCTGTAAAGGTATTATTTCTATTTACTTCTTGCATTAAAGTGTTCACTGTTGTCTCCATTGTGGTTTTTCACCATTTCTTTTAATGACTTCATTGTTCAAATATTCCTTGGTTGGTAACTGTTTAGATTTTATGACTCCACTTTCAAAGAATGGTAAGG
This sequence comes from Panopea generosa, assembly GCA_029582155.1. Lineage (NCBI taxonomy): Eukaryota > Metazoa > Mollusca > Bivalvia > Adapedonta > Hiatellidae > Panopea > Panopea generosa. The sequence continues at coordinate 45,790,492 of CM055895.1, forward strand.
TGTTATCTCTGTCCATCTATGTATCCATCAACTTCGATATTTGTCAAAAAAAGCTGGTCAAATTTTACAGGACTTTGTTTTTTGTCAAATTTACAAACATGTAGCAGAGGTAGTTTATACTACTTTATCTTAGCTCGATTGAGATGAAAGCTCATAGGTTATATGAACCGCTCTCACGTCTGCTTCCTGGGTAGAACCAGTACTGAGTGTTGTTTTATGAGAGGCATCAGGTCGATCGGGGAATTGAATCTGGCATGAGCGGCCAACATTTTATCCATTACACTATTGCCCGGTTGCCATATTGGTGCCTCTGCTGGATAATGTGTATAAATTTACAAATGGATAGCTTTTAAGTTTCAGCAGTAACATGTTAAAAGTTAATTCATTAGCATGTTGAAATTCTCTAGGTTTGAGGAAAAGTAAACACACTTTTACATGAAGATAAAGTTAATACATTATTTAAGTTTTAATACTCCAGTGATATCCAGTTCTGAAAACAATGATTATGTATCCAATATGAATATTCATCTGCAATTGTTATAAATATTACAATATTTAATCTCAAATGAAAAATGAAAAAAAAATACAAAATTGAAATGTAACTTGTGTTTTATTTGTTGCAGCCAAATATTAACGGTAATGGTTTGGAGTTGTGTTTCCTACAAAGTGCATGACTTTATTTAAATATTCTCTTCCTTTCGGCCATTGTGACTGATATTTAAAGGGTTTGTGTGTCTGTAGACATTTCCCAAGCTTGGTAAGTGAAAATATATGTCAACTACCTGAAGATGGACAATTGTGCTACTCTTATTCGTTCCAAATGTTTCCTCCACCAATAAAACTGGATGCCATATATGACATGTTATGTTCTGAAAATAATGTCATTTCTTCTCTTAAAATCATACTGATTTTGTATTAGTTCATAAGTTAACTATTGCCAGTGCTCCAGATAAGCTTTTCTTCAAATGAATATTTTACTTGTTCAATTTTATGCACGCTTGTTTTATAATATTAAGGGTAAACATGGACATTTTAATCAAATTGCTATTTAAAATAAATCTAATCAACACTGATATTGTTTGTATCCAATCTTTACTGTACCACTTACTTTAAATTTCAATGCTTTATTCAGAAATTTAATGCTTAAATACCCCAAAAATAGAGCTTATCTGGAGCCCTGTATTTTAATTTCAGTCCTGTTAAAGAGGTCTAGCCTCTATTTAGTTATATTTATAAGATTGCGTTATCATTATTTAACGTTATTAATCATTATTTTATCCTTAAAATATGAGACTCGTGGTCCATGATGGGTGATGCCATTAAATATTCGTTTATGTTGTATGTTGTGATCCATCTTTCACTGATATATAAATCTAAAAGTACTTTTGCATAAATAAATGTTGTAACTGAAATGTTTTAATACCAAATATACTTGTTTTATTTTGTATTTTTTTTTAGAGAGAAATGTTTAAATTATATCTTAAAACAAGAAATGTCACTGTTAAGTGTCGCATGCCCACCAAATGGTCTGTGAAAATAACAATATAAAATTATGTTGTCTGACTGGACAAGTGATATAAAAAACTAATGTAATTGCCTGACTTGTGTCAAGCTATTTTAAAATCCCTCCATGTAAGACAAATTACAGATCAGTTATGAAATATCGAACAAACTTAAAATGTGACCTTGAGGTAAGGTTCTGGGTCTTAACGTGACACGTCGTTATGTCATGTTGATAAATTGAGCCAAGTGTTTTTGAAATCCATCCATGTATGATAAAGTTACAGGATGAACTTGAAATCTCAAACAGACTCAAAATGTTGCCATACAAACTCAAAGTGTGACCTTGACCTTTGAGGTACGGGTCTAGGTCTTATGTGTGACACTTTGTCATGTCATCTTGATCAATTGAGCTAAGTTAAAAACAAAGTGATAGACCAGACACACAATATCAAACAAATTGACAGTGTGACCTTGACCTTTGAGGAAAGGTTCTGGTTCTTACATATGACACTTAATTATGTCATGTTGATCAACTGAGCCAAGTGTTTTTGAAATTTATCCATGACAAAGCTACAGACCAGACACGAAATCTCAAACAGACTGAAAGTGTTGTCAAACAAAGTTAAATTGTGACCTTGACCTTTGAAGTGGGAGTGTGGGTGTAAAGTATAACAAGTTGTCATGTTATGTTGATCATTGGAAGCAAGTATTTATAAAATTCATCCATGGATCACAAAGTTACAGGCCGGACACAAAATTTCAATCAGATTGAAAGTGTTATCAAACAAAGTTAAATTGTGACCATGACTTTTGAAGTGGGAGTCTGGTTGTAACGTGTGACATGTCATCATGTTATGTTGGTCATTTGTAGCAAGTATTAACAAAATCCATCTGTGCATGACAAAGTTTCAGGCTGGACACGAAATCTCACACTGACTCAGTGTTGTCAAACAAACTCAAAGTGTGACATTGACCTTTGAGATACGGGTGTAGGTCTTATTCGCGACATGTCGTCATGTTATGTTGATCATTTGTAGCAAGTATTTATAAAATCCATTAATACATGACAAAGTTACAGGCCGGACACGAAATCTCACTCGGACTCAAGTGTTGTCAAACAAACTCAAAGTGTGACCTTGAACTTTGAAGTACAGGTGTGGGTCTTAATCGCAACATGTCATCATCATGTTATGTTAATCATATGTATTGAGTATTTATAAAATCCATTAATGCATGACAAAGTTACAGGTCGTACACAAAATTTCAAACAGACTCAAAGTGTTGTCAAACAAACTCAAAGTGTGACCTTGACATTTGAGGTACGGGTGTGGGTTTACTTGCAATACGTTGTAATATTATGTTGATCATTTGTAGCAAATATTAACAAAATCCATCTATACATGACAAAGTTACAGGCCAGACATGAAATCTCATACAGACTCGATGTGTGACCTTGACCTTTGAGGTACGGGTGTGGGTCTTACTCGAGATATGTCGTCATGTTATGTTGATCATGTGTAGCATGTATTTTTAGAATTAATTAATGCATGACAAAGTTACAGGTCAGAAACGAAATCTCAAACAGACTCAAAGTGTTGTCAGACAAACTCTAAGTGTGACCTTGACCTTTGAAGTACAGGTGTGGGTCTTACTTGCGACACGTCGTCATGTTATGTTGATATTTTGTAGCAAGTTAGTATTTTTAAAATCTCACACAGATTCAAAGTGTTGTCAAACAAATTCAAAGTGTGACCTTGAACTTTGAGGTATGGGTGTGGGTCATACTCGCGACACATCGTCGTGTTATGTTGATCATTTGTAGCATGTATTCTTAAAATCAATTAATGCATGACAAAGTTACAGGCCAGAAACGAAATCTCAAACAGACTCAAAGTGTTGTCAAACAAACTCTAAGTGTGACCTTGACATTTGAGGTACGGGTGTGGGTCTTACTCACGACACGTCGTCATGTTATGTTGATCATTTGTAGCAAGTATTTTTAAAATCAATTAATGCATGACAAAGTTCAGTCCAGACACGAAATCTCACACAGACTCAAAGTGTTGTCAAACAAATTCAAAGTGTGACCTTGAACTTTGAGGTATGGGTGTGGGTCATACTTGCGACACATCGTCGTGTTATGTTGATCATTTGTAGCAAGTATTAACAAAATCCATCTATGCATGGCAAAATACTGGACGGAAGGACAGATACTGCGATTACTATATGCCAGCCCAAAAAATTGTGAGGTGGGGGGGGGGGGGGGGGGGGGTATAAGGACTGTAACTGTATATATTTGAATTTAATCATGGTACCATTGCGATGAAATATGTGTGAAGTTTTATATCTGACAACTGCAGTGACTAGAATTCCTTCCAAATATTTGAAAATACTTTTCTTTTTCTACAGGTCTACTTGACATAGCCAGGAAAACTTATACAGAAATTGTAGATGACATTGCAGGTACCAGTATTAAATATTGTTATAATATTCTAAGCTATGTACGGGAAGCCTGATTTGTATTGGTTAATTTTAAAATATTTATTTATTATCTTATCAGCACTCTAAATAAGATGTGTATTTGTGTAAATACACAAACAAAAATGATCAAGTATGCATTTGTTTTGAAAATCAAGCGTATAAATACTCTAAAAGAATCTCCATGTAGGTACGCAATGATTTTGATTTCCAATCGTATCGATGTATAACATAACTGAGAATTCATTGTTTACTTTGAGAGATGATCGACCGTAACAATAACTGAAAAGTAGAGTATTCAACAAAAAAATGATCTAGGGGGGTTATCAATTTTACGTCTTGTTACAATTACTGAAAAGTGAAGTATCAAACCATAATGTCCAACAGCGATATTGGCAGGTATTCGGTTTTTCGTCCTTTCAATGTGCTTGAGTTTATATGAAAAAGTTGTACACCAATGTTATTTTCAAAATGGTGTCACGTGCGAGAAATATACAAAAACAAACAAATACTTAACTGGATTATTTTGAAGTAATCAATTGCATACTCGCGAACAAGGTTAAATGTGGAAAAGCACATTATAAAGCCATTGATAAATGAACTGATTGAAAATCCATATCATGTTCGGAGAAAAAAGTAAAAAAAAAACAACATGATAGACAATCCATCAACAATAAGACCTTGGCTGAATGGAAAGTCAAATTTCTGTGGTTGTAAACAGAATTAAGGGCAACATGTTCCTAATCACCTAAAAATTATGTAAAATATTAAAATGATATTGTTGTTTATGCAGCCTGTTTTATATTCACTGTCTTAATAGTTAAATCAAAACCACTGATCACAGTAATACTGTACTTACCTTGATTCGTTGCTTTGATATATTATACCGTAATTCATATACTCCATTAATTCAAATTGCTGGAGTATTGGTACTCCTACAAATTGGTCAGTACTCCTTTTTTTATGCTCCCCCAAAGGGGGGGAAGCATATAGTCGTCGCTTCGTCCGTCCGTGCATCCCCAAGTTCTTGTCTGGGCTATTTCTCTACAACCTCTGGTTGGAATTTTATGCAACTTGCTAAGATGCATCATTACCAAATGCAGATGCGCATTTTGTCTTTGTGTTCCCGTTTGATGACTTTTCACTAAGTTATGGCCCTTTGATTATGTCTGTGACCAAATTCTTGTCCGTGCTATTTCTCTTCAACTCCATATTGGAACTTTATGAAACTTGCTAGGATATATCACTACCAAGTTGAGATGTGCAGATTGTCTTTATGTTCCGGTTTGATGATTTTTCACGAAGTAATGGCGCTTTGATTATGTCTGTGACCAAATTCTTGTCCACGCTATTTTTTTTACAACCTCGGGTTGGAATTTTATGAAACTTGCTAGGATGCATCATAATGATCTATTTCAAAGTATGTTGTACAATGTATTATATCACAAAATAAAAAAAAAAATGTTTTGACTTTCTTTTAGAACTCTCACAGTTGATTCCTCCATTCAATATCATTACAATATGGTACAGAGACAAACACTCACTTGGGGGAGCATCCATCGGTTCCACCAATATTTTCTTGTTTGAAATTGAGGAGTTAAATATTCCACTGACTAAAACCTTATCTAGAGTGCTGTTTTATCTGTGTTATTCCTGCAGCCATTTTATTTCCCTGCATTTTTCAGTTGTTTGTCAGCCAGTTTCTCTTTATTAAGGTAGTTTGTGGTGTTCCTATCAGATTTTTTATCATCTGGCGTAAATTATCAAAAATCTATACACTTATACTATGAAGTATCAGCTTTCATTTTAGCTTTGATTTTTGATAGTCTTGCAGAACAGAGCCCCCTAGCAGTAAGAGTTTTCCTGAAGATTTTCACAGTTTGTTTGTTATAAAATGGTCAATATTAATTGAAAATTGTTTTAATTAAGGGGGATATGGTTATGGTCTCCTTCCATCTATGAGTCCAACCGTCTGTCTATAACACTTTTGTCTGGAGCATAACTACAAAACTATTCTAGTGATTTTGTTGAATCTTCACACAATGACAGAGGACATTGAGAGGAAGTGCAATGTATAAAAACCGTAACTTGTAACTTGCTTACTTTTATATTTTATCTCCCTTTATTAAATTTACTTGTATGGAGCATAACTCAAAACTATTTAACCCTTTGCTCCATAAGCATTTTCTTGGGTTCTTCCAAATTGAAAGCATTAATTCACCACATATCAGCAATGGGTGAATTGGTTTTAGATTAACTGACAGAGTGGGAAACGGTGCAGGAAGTGTTCAGATTGCTCGTCACAAGCTTGTCCGGAACATAACTCAAAGTGTTCTAGCGATTTAGTTGATAGTTTACACCTAATCATTATGCAGGGGTTGATTAAAACGTGGGTTTAAAAACAACAAATATTGAACATTCATATTTAATTGTGCAAAAATGCTCTGGTACAAGTTCTTGAATTTTACATATGTTGAAACTGTATTAATTTCACTAAAATATGACCGAATAAAAAGAGGCAGTGTTCATGCAAGTTGTTGGTTTTTTTTTCATCAATTCTAATTTAAAGCTTTTTCGTGCAATCAGCCGTGAATGTTCAAAATTCGTTTCTTTTAGCACCTTCAAAGTAATAGCATAAAAGATAAAAACAATTAAATTCATCTTTTTATGGTAACAGACCTTGTGAATCAGATGTCGGGCACATACAACCTACCTCTCAAGTGGAGTTACAGTTCTGCCCGGGGATTCCATATCCAGATGTTGGGAAATGCCACTGAAGGATATACAACAGATAATTTGCCGGAAGTGTTCATTAAAGTCACAAAACTAAAAAATACCTTCAGTTTTACCACAGCTGATCTGGTAGAGTATATTATAATGTAATTGTATACAAATGAATTGTTTTATGGCTCTCTGACTAAATACATGAGCTATCTTAAATGGACATCACCTATATTGCAGTTATTTTCCCATCTTAACATTAAAACTGCACATTAAATTATCAAACATCTTTTGTTTTGGGTATTCTGTACAATAACTTTATTGTATTTGTCTCTAAAGTGTAAAATTCTTTAATTTTGTTAACTAAATGCTAAATCTTGGCACGCAATAATGTCACTTGTTGGCACAGTATTGGGTTATGCTAAAGCATTGATAAATAAAACGGAAAATGTTGACCTGTGTATTCTTCACATATAAGATAAACTACAAGGACGGAATTAACCATTATCTTCAAATGAGACCTTCCTCTTTGTGATCAAATAAACTTTTCATCACTTACTAAACAGAAAATTATAGGTGATGCATCTTTAAAGAACTGTGAATTTGACAAAGTATAATCCCTTTATCTTGACCCATCTCATTTATCGTGTTACAACAGTACATTTACCTCTTAATTAAATACATATTGCAATATTTTGTTTTCAATTAATTTTTCATCACTCATTAATACCCCCCCCCCCCTCAATTCGATTCATATCGCTTGGTCCACAGAACACTCGGTTAATGCCTATTGCAATGCAATTCAGTTCATATTGCTTGGTCCTCAGTACAATCCATCAATACTTATTACTATATTTGGTTCACAGTTAAATAAGTCGATACCTATTGCAATATTTGGTCCATCATTTAGTGAGTCAATACAACCTGCAATAGTTGGTCTACAATTCAATTAGTATTGCATTACTTGGTCCACAATTCAGTTCATATTGCTTGGTCCACAGGACAATCAGTCCATATCTGTTGCAATACTTAGTCCACAATTCAATAAGTATTGCAGTACATGGTCCAAAATTCAGTTCATATTCCTTGGTTCACAGTGCAGTTGGTCAATATCTATTGCAAGACTTGATCCACAAATCAATGAGTATTGTTATACTTGATCCACAATACAGTTCATATTGCTTGGTCCACAGTTCAATCAGTCAATACCTATTGCAATCCACATTTCAATGCTTATTGGGCTCTGCTTGGTCAAACATCTTTAGCTACTGTGAGATTGTATCATTTATTATGTTACTATATATATAGATACATATGCTGTCAGATGTCTTTTATTTAAGATATCTCTTTTGCGTTCTAGTCGATGATTTTGCAGTCAAAAAATTGCCAGCTTTGAACATTAGCAATATTATTTCAGATGATTCTCACAGCTGTATGTCAGAGAGTGAAGACAAGAGTTTTTCTAGTTCCATATTTAGTTTAGTATTGCAGCATGTTTAATGACAAGTATTAATATTAAATTATTTTACTGATTAATGAGATATTTGTACATTCTTTTCTTATAGATAAAGATGAATGGTAAGTGCATTGTTTCAGTTCCTTTAATTTACCACAGTAAATAAAAATTATCAATATGGCCAATATGGCATGTGCTCAAACCAAGTATTGTAAAAGAGTTGTAATGGTAACAATGTTTAATGGATCATTCCTAATGATTGCATAATAATAATGCACCAAAGGCACATGATGGCCTTGGCCATTTTAGTTCATGTCTTACACATGTTTTCATATACATTTGAAGTCTTATTTAATTCAAACATTGGCTATTGAATAACTTCCTTTAAATAATAGGAATGTTGAAAAACAACAACATTTTCATGCAAAAATGTCATAATTTTTGTGAGGAAATCCCCAGGAATACATTTATAAATATGAAATATATATTGTATATAAATATGATTATACTAGTCAGTATTTACAGTCTGCTTGGTTACATTGCAACTGCATTATTGCTATTACTAGAAACCACTGGTTATGTTTGACATGATCAACATATCACTTGTTTGTCTAGTTAATTAACATACTTGTTTTCCATCAGTTTAAAGTCGGGCTTGATTAGCTCAGTCAGTTACCATCTTACTATCAATCCAGGGGCCATGAGTTTGAATCCTTGCCCAGTAACAGTCTCTGTGATGATTGATGTACGACATTGTGTCTCGTTATCATTCGTCTCTCACCGCTGATTCAAGTAGGAATGTTACCAGTAACTTGTGGAGATCAGGTGTACTCGAATACTGGTTTACCTTTCAGGATCCCAGGAAACAGTTGTTAGGTTAACTGTGAGCCCTGGATGGCATAAAATGACGCTAAATATTCAATCAATCAATCAATCAACCATCTAGTTAACGACTTGTTAAATCATGCTCAATGTCTTGTTTAAGTACAACAAATTTGAACATAATTATGTTCTTTGTGAGGATGAAACCCACAAACCACTGATTACATCCTGTAACATATTTTATCAAAACAGCATATCTAATACTTTTTATACACTCATCTCTGATTGGTTTGTTTTATGTTTTCAATGTTTACTGGCAGCTAGGTATAGGCAGATCTCATTCAACGACTATTTCTTCTTGGATCTTAACCAATTATATGTAACCTGTGTATGACTTAAACATCTTGGTCAAGATTAATTAACCAGTTTCTTTAGGATAGTATCCCGATAATCATTACTCTTGACTTAAAATGAGTCAAAATTCCAAGAAAAGAGTGTCCAATCATTAACTTAAACAGATGTTGGCTGATTCTTATCATTTTTTCCACAAGGTTGCTTATTATTAGACATTGGATGGGATTGAAATCCAGCTCTGCACATCTTAAATTTGCTTGAGTTATGTCCCTTTATTTATGTAAAATGCGTTTTTATTAAAGGCTCATTAAACTTCCGAAACACATCAATATATATATTTTAAAAAAATAAAACCCAACAACAATACATAATATTAGTGAAGCCATAACTTTTCTAATCTTGTTAACGAACCCCATATCTAACAGTCTTACTCCGCACACTACCACTGCAGTATGCATGTGTGTACTTCCGAACACTGGCGGAGGTACAGTTGGAAAGCAACCGAGTCATTACGGAATAACAAAAATGTAAACAAAAGTTAAAAGTTTGGTCCGCTCGTCTAAGAAACACACATTTCGATCGAAGTTATTTATTTTCTCACTTTTTTAAAAACAGTCATTAAGGGGGCTACAGAAACAGTTTTTGCAATACTATAAACACATTTAATTACAATCATTTTTGTTATTATCGAACGGTGTGCATTTCGGAAGTTTAATGAGGCTTTAACATCCGCTCAATAAGTCGGAAAAAATATTATCCAATTGAATTTGTACACGAGATTGTTTTTTTTAGTAACTCCTTGCATGGGACTTTATATTTAAGCTGGCTCATTTCATTTTACATGAGTTATGCCTCTTTATTTACTTGCAAACTTGATTTTTAATCAACATCCGTTACATGATTTAAACAAACAATGCCTTCTATCTACTCAAGGTTGCTTATACAAATTATATATTAACTAACCTGAGTGATGTCCCTTTTATTAAATGTAAAATTAAAATCAGGGTTAAGTCACTGCTATGTAAAACAGATAAACATTTGCCACAAATTTATCTTATATTGCAATCCTTGTGGATCAGACTACTTCCACAGTTTTCAAACAATGCATACATAGTTTTTGATCAAGTGATCAAGCTGATGTTTGTAGTGCAAGTTTTGTGACATTTACTTCATTCCATGCAGAATTATTGTCTTTGATAGCATATTGCAGTTCTTGTGGATCAAACTACTTCTACAATTTTCATGCATTTCACTTGAAACTCTGCATACAAAAACAACATTTCAATACTGAAATTCTTGCAGAGAAACTACTTTGAATTTCATAGTTTTAGTTGATTGGCTTGATACTTTGCATGCATGCTAAACATTAAATGTAGATGTGTCTGACACAATTTTTGTGACACGGACTTAATCAATGTAGGTGTATCGAACACCTTCAGAGATATGTCTAGTTTCCTTTAAGATATCCTGATGAAATTTTGTGTATAGGTTCCTAACATGAAAAAGAAGACTGGAATTGGTTTTAAGAGTAATCCAAAGCCTTTTTTTTCTGGAAATTGGTCCATGCCTTCAAGATTGGGAAAAAAACAGCTTGATTTAGCAGAAACTGGGAATTTTTTAAGGCTTTAGCAAACTGGTAATAAATCGTAACACTGTTAAGATCATGTTCTAATCAATAATTATCAGATATTACAAAAATACTCCATATCTAGTTTGGGGTTTTATCCTCTAATGTAAGAAAAAAAAAAAAAAAAAAAAAAAAAAAAAAAAAAAAAATTCCATTAGGGGATATTTTTTTTGTCTCAATTGGGGGGGGGGGGGGGGGGGGGGTGGGGGAACTAAGAACCCATCGGATTTCGTCTTCTGTTTAATAAGGTAAAAAGCTCTGTAATCAGGTCAAGGTCACCAGATTCCTTTAGAAGTGTTTTGAATTGATATTTAATGTGCAGGTATGTTCAGAAAATTTAAAGATAAACTTTCAAGATCATGATATCTATATATGTTTCATTGTCTTGCCGGGCACATATTGACTGCACTCTTGTTACTTTTGTGATTTCATCTAATCTGATATTTGTCACCCAAGGTACATTCCTCTTGCTTTATGCACAACATTTATATAATATTTATATTGTATGGTACTTGATGCCTATGTTATATTCATCTTGTTTGATACTTGTAACATATGTTGCTTTTGTCTTAATTGGGACTTGGCACCTATGTTACATTTGTTTCATAGCTGCACATGTTTGGTACTTAGATCATTTGTTGCATTGTTTCATAGCTTCATATGTTTGATACTCGGCACCTATGTTTCATTTTGTTTCAAAGCTTGACATGTTGGATACTTGGCACCTTTGTTGCATTTGTTTCATAGCTTCACATGTTGGATACTTGGCACCTATGTTATATTTGTTTCATAGCTGCACATGTTGGATTCACCTTTGTTAAATAATTTTGTCTTTCTGAACATGTTTTGTACTTGGCATCTGTGTTACCTTTGTTTGATTTGATACTTGGCACCTATTTTACATTTGTTTTATATGTTTGGGACTTGGCATGTTGCAATTGTTTCATAGCTTCACATATTTGGGAAGCTTGGCACCTATGTTGCATTTGTTTCATAACTTCACATGTTGGATACTTTGCACCTTTGTTGCTTTTGTTTCATAGCTTCACATGTTTTGTACTTAGCACCTTTGTTGTATTTGTTTCATAGCTTCAGATGTTTGATACTTGGCACTTATGTTGCATTTGTTTCATAGCTTCACATGTTGGATACTTGGTACCTATTTTGCATTTGTTTCATAGCTTCACATGTTGGATACTTGGCACCAATGTTCCATTTGTTTCATAGCTTCACATGTTTGGGATGTGGCACCTATGTTCCATTTGTTTCATAGCTTCACATGTTTGATACTTAGCTCCATGTTGAATTTGATTCATAGCTTCACATGTTGGATATTTGGCACCCATATTGCATTTGTTTCATAGCTTCACATGTTGGATACTTGGCTCCTATGTTACATTTGTTTCATAGCTTCACATATTGGATACTTGGCACCTATGTTGCATTTGTTTCATAGCTTCACATGTTGGATACTTGGCACCTATGTTCCATTTGTTTCATAACTTCACATGTTTGGGACTTGACACATATGTTGCATTTGTTTCATAGCTTCACATGTTTGATACTTGGCACCTATGTTGCATTTGTTTCATAGGTTTACATGTTTGGTACTTAGCACATTTGTTGCATTTGTTTCATAGCTTGACATGTTGGATACTTTGCACCTTTGTTGCATTTGTTTCATAGCTTCACATGTTGGATACTTGGCACCTATGTTGCATTTGTTTCATAGCTTCACATGTTTTTATGTAGCACCTATGTTACATTTGTTTCATAGCTGCACATGTTTGGTACTTATCTCCTTTGTTAAATAATTTTGTCTTACTGAACATGTTTTGTACTTGGCATCTATGTAACCTTTGTTTGATTTGATACTTGGCACCTATGTTACATTTGTTTCATATGTTTGGGACTTGGCACCTATGTTGCATTTGTTTCATAACTTCACATGTTGGATACTTGGCATCTATGTTGCATTTATTTCAAAGCTTCACATATTTTGGACTTGGCACCTATGTTGCATTTGTTACATAACTTCACATGTTGGATACTTGGCACCTATGTTGCATTTGTTTCATAGCTTCACATGTTTGTTACTTAGCACCTTTGTTGCCTTTTTTTTATAGCTTCACATGTTCGATACTTGGCACCTATGTTGCATTTGTTTCATAGTTGCACATGTTGGATACTTGGCACCTATGTTGCATTTGTTTCATATCTTCACATGTTGGATACTTGATACCTGTGTTGCATTTGTTTCATAGCTTCATATGTTGGATACTTGGTACCTATTTTGTATTTGTTTCATAGCTTCACATGTTTGTGACGTGGCACCTATGTTGCATTTGTTTCATAGTTTCACATGTTGGATACTTGGCACCCATATTGCATTTGTTTCACAGCTTCACGTGTTGGATACTTGGCACCCATATTGCATTTGTTTCATAGCTTCACATGTTGGATACTTGGCTCCTATGTTGCATTTGTTTCATAGCTTCACATATTGGATACTTGGCACCTATGTTGCATTTGTTTCATAGCTTCACATGTTATATACTTGGCACCTATGTTCCATTTGTTTCATAACTTCACATGTTTGGGACTTGGCACATATGTTGCATTTGTTTCATAGCTTCACATGTTTGATACTTGGCACTATGTTGCATTTGTTTCATAGCTTCACATGTTGGATACTTGGCACCCATATTGCATTTGTTTCATAGCTTCACATGTTGGATACTTGGCACCTATGTTGCATTTGTTTCATAACTTCACATGTTTGATACTTGGCACCTATGTTGCATTTGTTTCATAGCTTCACATGTTTGATACTTGGCATCTATGTTGAATTTGTTTCATAGCTTCACATTTTGGGTACTTGGCACCTATGTTGCATTTGTTTCATAGCTTCACATGTTTGATACTTGGCACCTATGTTGCATTTGTTTCATAGTTTCACATGTTGGATACTTGCTCATGTGTTCCATTTGTTTTATAGTTTCACATGTTTTGGACGTGGCACCTATGTTGCATTTGTTTGTAGTTTCACATGTTTGATACTTGGCACCCATATTGCATTTGTTTCATAGTTTCACATGTTGGATACTTGGCTCCTATGTTGCATTTGTTTCATAGCTTCACATATTGGATACTTGGCACCTATGTTGCATTTGTTTCATAGCTTCACATGTTGGATACTTGGCACCTATGTTCCATTTGTTTCATAACTTCATATGTTTGGGACTTGGCACATATGTTGCATTTGTTTAATAGCTTCACATGTTTGATACTTGGCACCTATGTTGCATTTGTCTCATAGCTTCACATGTTGGATACTTGGCACCCATATTGCATTTGTTTCATAGCTTCACATGTTGGATACTTGGCATCTATGTTGCATTTGTTTCATAACTTCACATGTTTGATACTTGGCACCTATGTTGCATTTGTTTCATAGCTTCACATGTTTGATACTTGGCATCTATGTTGAATTTGTTTCATAGCTTCACATTTTGGGTACTTGGCACCTATGTTGCATTTGTTTCATAGCTTCACATGTTTGATACTTGGCACCTATGTTGCATTTGTTTTCATAGTTTCACATGTTGGATACTTGGCTCATGTGTTCCATTTGTTTTATAGTTTCACATGTTTTGGACGTGGCACCTACGTTGCATTTGTTTGTAGTTTCACATGTTTGATACTTGGCACCCATATTGCATTTGTTTCAAAGCTTCACATGTTTGATACTTGGCATCTTTGTTGCATTTGTTTCATAGCTTCACATGTTGGATACTTGGCACCTATGTTGCATTTGTTTCATAGCTTCAAATGTTTGGAATGTGGCACCTACGTTGCATTTGTTTCATAGCTTTACATGTTGGATACTTGGCACCCATATTGCATTTGTTTCATAGCTTCACATGTTTAATATTTTGCACCTATGTTGCATTTATTCAAAGCTTCACATGTTGGATACTTGGCACCTATGTTGCATAAGTAGCACCTACAGTACAAGCCCGTGTGGTTCCGGCTAAGAATAGAATCACTGTCGATCGCTGCAGAGGGGTAGGAATCCTCCGAATAGGTTTCTTGTTCATTTTATCATTTTTTGTCATGTTCACTATTGTGGTTAAATCATCAACATCAGTGTGGTTCCAGGGAGCCATGAGTGATGGCAAGAATAAGATCACTGTGGCTTATGCATGTCGTAAGAAGCGACAAATTGAGTAATACCATAGAATTTGCTGAAACTCTGCAGTTTTGCAGGAATCAGTGTTCTAGGTTCATTCTGCATATTCATTTGTTGATGTACTTTTTTTAATCTGTATGTTAATTTGTTGTTTTTGTACATGTAGAGTGAACCTGGAATCTTCCTTCCTGTTGGTGTCGAATAACCTATAATGTGTTGGTATGCCGTAAAACCCTATTCATTCATTCATTCATTCCTACAGTACATATGTCTTCTACATTGATTTGTTTGTTACTTTGCACCTGTGTTACTCATGTTTTGTTTGGCACCTGTGTTACATTTGTCTTGATTGATGCTTTACATCTGTGTTATGTATCACCTGTGTTACATTCATCTCAAACATTTGCTTGTTTGTTACTTAGAACCTGTGGTACACATGCCTTATACATTCACTTATCTGTTACTAAGTACCTGTGGCACACATGCTTTTTACATTCACCTGTCTGTTACTTAGCACCTGTGGTACACGTCTTATACATTCGCCTGTCTGTTACTTATCACCTGTGGTGCGGATATCTTAAACATTCACTTGTTTGTTACTTAGCACCTGTGGTACACATGTCTCATACATTCACTTGTCTGTTACTTAGAACCTGCGGTACACATGTCTTATACATTCACCTGTCTGTTACTTAGCACCTGTGGTATGGATATCTTAAACATTCACTTGTTTGTTACTTAGCACCTGTGGTACACATGTCTCATACATTCACTTGTCTGTTACTTAGCACCTGTGGTACACACGTCTTATACATTCACCTGTCTGTTAACTTAGCACCTGTGGTATGGATATCTTAAACATTCACTTGTTTGTTACTTAGCACCTGTGGTTCACATGTCTCATACATTCACTTGTTTGTTACTTAGCACCTGTGGTACACATGTCTCATACATTCACTTGTTTGTTACTTAGCACCTGTGGTACACATGTCTCATACATTCACTTGTTTGTTACTTAGCACCTCTGGTACACATGTCTCATACATTCACTTGTTTGTTACTTAGCACCTGTGGTACACATGTCTCATACATTCACTTGTCTGTTACTTAGCACCTGTGGTACACACGTCTTATACATTCACCTGTCTGTTACTTAGCACCTGTGGTATGGATATCTTAAACATTCACTTGTTTGTTACTTAGCACCTGTGGTACACATGTCTCATACATTCACTTGTTTGTTACTTAGCACCTGTGGTACACATGTCTCATACATTCACTTGTCTGTTACTTAGCACCTCTGGTACACATGTCTTATACATTCACCTGTCTGTTACTTAGCACCTGTGGTACGGATATCTTAAACATTCATTTGTTTGTTACTTAGCATCTGTGGTACACATGTCTCATACATTCACTTGTCTGTTACTTAGCACCTGCAGTACACATGTCTTATAATATATTTAAGTTTTCCTTCTTAACCTGTGTTATTGACATATTTTGTCATCATTTACCTGACTGGCTAATAAGCATTCTTCAGGTAACCATGCTTTCTTAACGTTATTTCCACAGATAGAGTGAAGGAATCACTACACGAGATTTACATCATGACGAGCATGTAAGTATATCTGATTCTATAATGAAGTGAGGTTATTTTTTAAGAAAAATATAACAGCTAAGGTAGTGTTTAATTAAAGTTATAGTATCAGAAAAAGACATTTCTTCTAAAATGAAACATCATTATTGGTGATCTGATCGGAGAAAGATTTATCTGTCTGCAGCATTGAGGTATATTATTAGCACAAACATTGTGGAGACCTATCAATTTTACTACTCTACTCGCAAGGTTGCCAATTTTTTTGAATTAGAATGAAAGTTCAAACAAATATAGTCTGATTCAGTATGGCTGACTTTATTAGATCACCTGAGACTCAATCGTAATGAAATATTGTATGCAGCTTTGGTACGTAAGGATGACTCAAAATTGTGAATTGCATGTGGGTGGGGACCAAAACTGTCAAATTCAAGGTAAACTTTAAAAATCTTCTTCTTACTATAGGAAGCACTGGGAAACAAATGGTGAGCATGAATATGGATGCATATGGGTCCTTTATAAAAATTGTGAATTGCATCTCCCTGGGTTTCTTGATTTGGCCCTTGGGGTGGGGTCTGAAATAAATTAAAGGTAAACTTTAAAAATCTTATTCCTATTATAAGAAGCACTCAGAAAAAAATTGTTAGCATGATTATTTATGGCTATGGGTCTTTTATAACATTTGTGAATTTCATGTTCTCGAGACTCGTGAGGTGGGGCCTACTTTTCTAAATCTATATAAGAGAAAAAATCATAAAAACATTATTTCTTATGACTGAATAGACTTCTGTGAATTTATTTGCTGTGATTTGTTCTTGCTGACCTAATGGTTAATATCTATGTGAATTTCATTGTCCCTACCCCCGTGAGGTCTTAAGGGCAGCACCAAAATTGTCAAATTCAAGGTAAAATTTAAAAATCGTCTTATAGGAAGCACTTAGTAACAAATTGTGAGCATGATTATTAATGCCTATGGGCCTTTTATGAAAACTGTGAATTTCATGCCCCAAGGTCTCACAGTTTGGTCCTGGGACGGGGCCTACTTTACTAAATCTATATAAGAGAAAATGATAAAAATCATTATTTCTTATGACTGAATAGAATTTTATGAATGTTTTTTGGTATGATTTGTTTTTGCTGACATGATGGTAAGTACCTATATGAATTTCATGGTCCCCATCCATATGATGGCCTTAGAGGCAGGGCCAAAAAAGGCAAATTCAAGGTAAACTTAAAAATCTTCATTTTATTTTAAGAATCACTGGGAAATAATGGTAAGCATGATTATTGACAACTATTTATAAAAAAGTTTATAAAAGTTGTCAATTTCATGTCTGGTTGGGTTGCAAAAATTGGCCCTGGAGTGTGGCCTTCTTTACTAAATCTATAAAAGAAAAAAAGACAAAGACTGTCATTTCTTATGACTGAATAGGCTCATTTGAATGGTGTTTTTTGTTGTTGCAGACATGATGGTTAATACTTATTTCTTGCTCACTTTTTGATAAAATAAAACTGATTGTAATTAATTGTGTTTATAGTACAATGTATTGCTAAAACCATTCTTGTAGGCGCCTTACTGACTATTTTTAAAAAAGCGAAAAAATATATTGATGTCTACAATAAAACTGTACTTAGCATAGTACACATTATATTATTTATACACACTGAAAAACAATGAGTACAGAATACAAGTTTGGTCTAGTAACTCTTGCTCAGTATCCTCCCTTGCATAAACATGTGATACTATCACATGTGCTACGTATTGCATCATAAATCACTTCATCACGGTCAATATTGAGCGGCTATCAAGGGTGGCTTGTTTAGTACAGTTACTAAAAAAGTAATTTTAGTTTTATATGAACAATTCGTCGCTTACGTGCATTAAATTAGGTTCCAATTCATTAATATTTTGAGAGGAATAAAGGGGATGTTCTTAAAAACTATACAACCGCAAGCGGTTAATTTTTAACTGCATCCCCTATGGTTCCCAATACTATGTTTCTCTCTGAAGTTAATTGATCATATATTACCGACCAACGCATTTCCGAACAAGCTTCGTTACTCCTCGTTTTCTGCTGAAGCTGTCTATGGAAAGAGACGAACATTTATTTGTAAACAAAACCAGTTCTTAATTGTGTATTAATAATGTGCTTTATATTTATTTTTTCATTTGCAAAGTCTCTCAGTAATCAAATAAATATGTATTCTATCATCTGGAATAATAAAACTTGACTTAAATTAAAACTAAAAACAACTGTTTTGGAAGTTTAATGAGCATATAATAAATATATTATTAGTGCTGATTGCTTACTTTAGCTTCTGCATTTCTGTTGATACCATTATTTGTACAAATGATTGATTTTGGTCTGATTTTCATGACAGTGTGATGACAGAATTGCTGAATAGTATCCGAGATGACATTGGCTGTCTGTATAAGCTGACAGAGACGGTGGCCATGATGGATATGCTCGTGGCTTTTGCTCATGCATGCACTGTATCTGACTTCGGTAAAACAATTACTTCTCTCACAAGTTCTTGGAATTTTTTTACAGTTTATTATTAGCACTGAGTGCAGTCAAAGCTGTTGTAAGCAGCAAGTTGAGGGAAGGAGCAAAAAGGGGCCTTTTACATTTTATTGCTTAATACAAGTTAACTTGTTCTGAAAGCATAGAAAAAAATCTGGCTGCTTAATAGAGGTGACTGTTAACACAGGTTTGACTGTATATGATTTAGGTATAGGGTAATTCGCCCTTAAGTCGAACAGGTTATGTTTTTTTTCTTCAACACATACATTACACACCTGCTATGCCAGACTGTAAGCAACATGCGGATATTGTAGCTTATCCATGTACGCTTTGCAAGCATTATTTATGCAATATCTCTGATATAATGTATGAAAATGCTAAAAAATTGTCGAATACCTATTTTCGTCCCTGAGACGAACACATTCACCCTTAACTTGAACGAGTTCGCCCTTAACTCGAATATATTTGACCATGAGTGATCTGCTATATCTAAGATCTGTGGTTGAGGCGTCCAACTCTCGATCCAGAAGTCCTAGGATTGAAGCTTATTAGCGACATTCAGAGAAGGTAAAACATATAATTCGTATTTTAAAAATAGCATCTTAGATGTGCAACGTGTATTATAATTAAAGAAATATACACATCTGTTTTATTTTGCTTATCAAATGGTACAACTATTCATTTACTTACCTTGAATGAGCTGTAGGGGGTTTACTTGCAAATGTAACAGAGAACATGGGAATACTTCAATACAATAACTATATTAACCCTTTACCCCATAGATACGCGTTTTCCCGCACCAATCACAGAAGGCCTTTGAAAACAGTGCAGGAAGAGTTCAGATTGCTTGTAACAATTATTGTGATTTATTCTCTTAAATTGTTTGATTTGGTGTGCACTACTTTGGTGCCTTTACAGGCTTAAATATGACAAGGTGAAAGTAATTCATGCAGTCAAAGATAAGAATATTTAAGAGTAAAGAGATGAAAATATAGATATCATTATTTAATCACATATTATTAGATCAAGATAGACAACATAACATAACGTGGGCTTAATCATTAGTGTTTCAGATTGCAATCAAGAAGCGGCTTGTTTGATCCCCGCTTTATGATCATGCTGCGACAACTCTTGAGCAAGGACCTTAATATGTGTAGCTTAGCATTGGTTCTGTTCAGAAAACATAATCCTCGCTGTAGTATGTATATGAAATATATGTGTAGATAGTTTACTTAAAACCTTTGGAGCCTTGGTACCGAGAGATATACACTGGCTTATTTAAAAGACCACTTCCATCCAATGTTGATTTAAGCTTCTCAAAATATCTACTTAATAGCAGCCTTGTCATGGCCATGTGCCTGCCAGCAGCCATGCTTTCTGCAGAGCTCAAAGAGAATGTTGGGTGTCTGGTCTTTAGGCCACGCCAACACTCATTGGAAACAATTCCATCTAAAGATCATGATAAATATACATACATAACATTTACATTGTAGTTATTCAGTAATTATATTATTTCTAACTTCTATCTTTAAAGTTAAGATTTTAGAGTTTATTCTTGAAGAAACATAACTTTACATAAATATTGAAAAGAACAGAAAGCGAAAATTTAAATCATGCGTCGGACATAAAAAAAAAGTATGTACATTCAATGACTTAATTAATATTCATATGTCTCTGGTACGTTTTTTATGTCATGCGTAGGTTTTTTACCACATACATACAAGTCTTGAAGAAAACACAACACAACGAAATACGTGTTTAACAAAAAAAGCATGTAAAAGTAAAAAATATGTGAGGGATTGGATTTTCCCGCATGTCACTAGAAAATTATTTGAATGCACATGATCGTCTAGCTGTTTGTTTAAATGTTTGAAAATGAGTATTACAACTGTTTTGTATTTATCAAAGCAAATACTTGTATAACATTTGATTTCAAAATACTGAATTTACCTTTAAAACTTATGCCCTCTGACTTAGCAAACTGGCCGGCAAATGCTAAAAATGCATGTTTTGAAAATCCAATACCCAAATCTGTCTCTTCATGGCATAGTCAATTAATTCTTACTCTTTTGGGAGACTTAATAGGGGTTGTCTCACCCACTTTGCCCCCAGCTTGACTTTGCCCATTTTCCTGTCATGCAACATCGTCACAGGAATGTTGTATCTCTTGGCTGCTGCCCACAGCCCCAAAGTGCTGTTGCGCACCTCCTGAATTGCCCTGCTCAACGCTTCGTCAGTGCAAGGGCGCATCTTGAATGAAAATAATAACAGCTCTTGGGAATGGTTTTATTACTACGGGCAATATGGGAAATATGGACAGTTTATTTTGCCACTAATCACAACTTGTATTACTTCCTGCTGACAATTTATTATCTGTGCGTAGCAACATCTGCTGTATTATTTCAAATATACTCTCATAATGTTAATATACTGTGATAATATGGATTCAAAGAATATTATTAAGAATGGATGGAAACAGTCCCAGAACTGATTGAACACATTGGATTTATAAAATGAACAACATAATTGACAATATTGGAGGACTTTATATATTCATATTTATACTGATTTACACTCAAACCCATGTTTGTTTATAATAGTCACTGCTTTCTGCACAATTGCTTCTTAACAAAAGAACCCTAAATTACAGAGACTGGAGTGGACCACCTCTTCTGTGGACTGGCTTCAATTTGCCTTAGAAAAATAGTTCCATCTACAAGAGACTAATTACACAACTCTGAAACCATTGCTGCATTTGAGCGTTTTAGATACGCCATACATCTACTGTCATCCTCTTGAATATAATGCTATGGCACGTGAATTGTGTATATTGTTTGGCTCTGGCTTAGCAACATATCCAGATCCAGTAGTCAATGACCTCTGTCCATGATGGTGCATACCTACAGCATACAGAGAATACACTACAACTTTCTTCATTTTGTGACCAAAATATCTTTTACTGATTTACTGAATTAATAAGGAAAAAAAACAAAACAGTTTTATGATGTCATAGATTTTACAATAAGTAAAATGTAAATGTGAGTAGAGCTAGACTGACTTTTTGAACACCAATTCTTTCAGTCTGAAATCCAAGTTCGTAACCACTGTGCTATTTCACTTATTAACTTATATACATTATCTCACAGTCATTTTTTTTCATGCGCCCTTGAGTCGAACAGTGTTCGTCATACGGGCAATTTCATGTTCGTCTTAAGGGCATTCATACATCACCACATATTTGACCTCTAATCTGTTTATTTTTGTAAATACCATTTTGTTATTGTTATAAAAACTGCATTAAAATATTGATTGTAGCCATAAACATTTGCAAAAACAACTGCTGGTACCCTGCAATGCTTTCGCAGTAGTAGTTTTGAAAGTCGCGCCGATTTCTTTTTGGTCGCCGGTATTGCTAACTCATGTCAAAGAAAGGTCGAACGCGTATCCGGATGTTTGTAGACGGGTTTCCATCTGTGAAAACTAATAATATACATAAGACAAGAAATATAACATTTATTTTATGACAATGAAAGGGCGAAATCGACTCAAGTTCTGATTACCCTAATAGTTTGTAATGCTACTTAGTTACATTTATAAACGTGTAGTAGCTCAGGTAATATGCTTAAAGTAAAAAGTTGTGCACAGTACACAAAAATGAAAAAGACGAGAGAAAAGAAAACATATTATCTGTTTTGAAATAAAAATTCGACACCAGCCTAGCCGAATGAGGCCGTACTTTATCTTGTTGCAGTCCAGGGTTCTGTTGCATGAAAGAGATAACTACCATACACAAAACTTCATCAACATAATGTTGAGCTGTAATGCCATAGCTCCCCTATCATTATTTAAGAAAACAAAACATGTTTTCCCATGATAGGTAAATCCAGCCATACCAAAGTTCTTGGGCCATCAAAATGATTTCACTCCTTGACACAGGCATTAGTGAAACTTTCATTATGACATACTGACATCGATCATTGAAATCAATTTGAAATTTGCACTCGTTGAAGATAACTAACGACATAATGGCCATCTTCGATGTTGTTTAGCCCATTGTCTACAATTGCAGTGGTGAACTGGAGTCAAATGTGCACCACAATATGGACGTCTTGGATTTCACTTGGCCAACGTGGAATGGTACGCATGCTTATGCGACAGGTTTGGTCATTGGTGTTCCTGGCAGTCTTCTTAAAATGCCCATGGAAATGAAACAACGATTAGTCTGTCCTGCTGATGTGTGGTTTCATGCGGATGTCCAGTCCTTGGACAGTCTTAGATGTCTGATACTTATGCACACCAAAGTTCTTTGTAACTTGAACCACGGTGATTCCAAAACGTGCGTGTAATTTGTTCCTCATTCGACAATCTCATATTGATGTTGGCGTTTGTGGAATATCAATAGCAAAATTAATATTGTGTTTGGTCTAGCAGAAGACTAATAATCATGTACACAGAACAAAATTACACCTTGTTTATACACACAGCAAGTTGCACGGGATATTCGTGATCACCATGGTTAGTCAAAAATGTCACTTACTTTCAAATTTAAACTGAGCACACGCTATTACAGCCCTGATACAAAATATAACACATTTGAAAATTGGTTCAAAAACTAATAGAGTTATAAAATGTCAAAAATCCGTACAAAACTTTTGGCCTTAAGTATATGTTATATTACCAGTAATGATATTCTTAAAATAAATAATAAAATTTACTAATATATAATTGCATTATGACCATTTGTGAGATTGAGAAAGTAACATTTCTTTTATCCATGAGTACTTTGAAGAATGTTAATATACATGGATAATATTTCGTTGACTTAACTGTTACATTTCAAATACAATAGAATCTATATTGGTTATTTTTGAAATTTAAAAATCTAACTTGGTGCAAACTGGTACTTGATAAATTTATCAAACACCACAAACTGTTGGAATGATGATCTCTTCATTAATAAAATGCAATTGTTTGTTTAAATAAATTTCAGTTAAGCCAGAATTCACTGACACTCTTGCTGTGAAGCAAGGAAGGCATCCAATACTGGAGAGAATCTCAGTAGAACATCCTGTACCAAACAATATAGTGAGTAAATTTTATCTTTGATTCCATGAATGAACTAACTACAAACCAATCAGAGAGTAACAGTCTGTCAGTAATAGCCAGTATGAGAGTAATAGCTGTAAGTGAGAAATAGTCAGTCAGAGAGTAATAATCAGTATGTTAGTAATAGTCAATATAAAAGTAATAATCAGTATGTGAGTAATAGTCAATATGAGAGTAATAATCAGTATGTGAGTAACAGTCAATATGAGAGTAATAATCAGTATGTGAGTAACAGTAAATATGAAAGTAATAGTCAGTATGTGAGTAATAATCAATATAAGAGTAATAATCAGTATGTGAGTTATAGTCAGTATGAGAGTAATAGTCAGTATGTGAGTAATAATCAATATAAGAGTAATAATCAGTATGTGAGTAATAGTCAGTATGAGAGTAATAATAGAGATTAATTTTAAAGATTAATCTTGGTTATTCTGGTAACAATTTCCGTATATTTTCGGACACGCTTTACGGAAGCAAGTTGTATTTTAAAGATGCTAGTTTCTCTATAGTAACTAATCCTCGCGAGATCGGACGTGAACTGGTCGAGTATATAAGGCCATGTGACCGCCACGTCGCCCTCGCACTTTCATATTGCACAGGTAAAAGCAAAACATCAATATCGTATATAGCTATGCCGGGGAGGGGTAAAGTTGTTAAGAGGAGACAGGTAGTTACACGGGCAGCTGTAAAACGGCGGAAACCCTCAGTGGTTGATGGAACGGACGTAGATAAAGGTAACGTCATCGATTTTGAACAAATTATTCAGGCATCTAAAATTTTACCTCAGAGGGAGACTGGGAAAAATGGCAAAACTAACACGAGTAATGTGCATGATAACCCGCCTAAAGATTTCAACACTGATAGTGACATGCCGGATTCGAACCTACCCGGCGTTATCAGACACGTGGGTCAACAGACAGACCCGAATAGCAATATTTTTACAGGAATGAATCAATTACCGAACCTTGATAACGTTAGTTCACATGGCTATTTTGCACGCATAGCACAAGATGATATCGCCTTACACGTTCCTTCTACGCTAAAACAGAAAATATGTAAAGGCGAATATCTAAATTTGGCTTTACTTTTAAAGGGTGCGGTGGAACTGGCCGAATTTACTTCAGGTAGTACTTTGAGATTATCACATAACAGTATTATAGAAAGCCGCCCGAGCGAGTGTAAAGATGATATCGGCTCGATTGAACGCTGGACAGACGCGTTTATAATTTACATGTCTATTTATTTGGCGACACATCCGAAAAAAATTCACGAGTTGCTGCAATATCTTTATGTAATCCGTGAATGTTCCTCCCGTCATGGGGGGAAATTCTGGAAAGTGTACGATCAGTAGTTTCGCATGCGCCAAGCTCTTACGCCAGCCTCGTGGGCTGCGATTAATCACGACCTTTGGATAAGGTGCATGCCGCTCAGTAATGAGCCTGTTGCTAGTCACGTGGAACAAAAACCATATGCGGCTAAAATTTGTATAGCTTTCAATAAGGGTGCGTGTCAGTGGCAAAACTGCAAATTCAGGCATGTCTGTTTCCATTGTGGCCGTTTTCATACCTTGCTTCACTGTAACACGGGCGCTAAATCCCACACAGCACCGTACGCCCCACAAACAGAAAATATAGGGGACAAAGCGAATCAAGCCCCGCCAGTTTTCAGTACTAGTTCTTTTCGTGGCCGGGGAATGTGGCGAGGGCAGCGTGGCTACTCCCGTGGTCAACGAGGCTCGAGCAGAGGTTAAAAACACACCCATGTTATCTAACATCGTCAAGCTTGCTTTTTCACCAAATTTTAAGTGAATCAATATACAAGCCTTACAACTTTGGTTAAGTAATTATGAGTCATCGGATGCCACTATTCTTTTGAACGGTTTTAAACATGGCTTTAAATTAAACTACACGGATCCATGTGAAACCCGCTTGTCAAAAAAAAAAAAAAAAAAAAAAAAATCTCAAATCTATTAAGCAACTACCAGAAATCGCTCAAGAAAAAAAATACAAAAAGAGATCGACGCGGGCCGGTTTGCAGGCCCTTTCGACGACAGCCCTATTAAAAACAAACAAATTTCACCTATAAGCATTGTTCCCAAGAAAAATCCAGGGGAATATAGACTTATACATCACCTATCATACCCGGAGGGCATGTCTATCAATGATTTCATCGACCCCAAATTATGCTCGGTTAAGTACACAGAATTCGACCAAGCGATTCAAATAATTCATGATCTTGGGGTAAACTGTTTTTTATTTAAGATGGACATTAAAAACGCATTTAGATTATTGCCAATACACCCCGAAGATTACGAGCTGTTAGGGTTTTCTCTCAACAGTAAAATTTATCTTGATAAATTACTACCTTTTGGCAGTAGCATTCCTCCGAGCCTTTTTTTAAAAAAAAATAAAAAAATTTCAACTTTCCTCGAATTCTGTGTCAAGACTAACATGAAATCAGGCGGTCTAATTCATTACTTAGATGATTTTTTAGGAGGCGAAAAAAAGTTGTTATGCTCTGATGCAAGTATTTACAACGATTATGCAAGACTTGGGTGTACCGCTAGCAGATGAGAAAACCGAAGGTCCGACTCAAGTTCTTGTTTTCTTGGGCTTAGAACTGGATTCTCAGAAAATGGAGGTTCGAATCCCGCTAGCGAAAATTACTGAAGTAATTCAAAAAATTCAATACACTCTGTCAAAAAAGTCGGTAACATTAAAAGAAATGCAGTCGCTCATAGGGTCACTAAAATTTTGTTGTCGCGCAATAATTGTAGGAAGACGGTTTTGTAGACGGCTTAATAATTCCATCTGCGGCGTGACACGTTCATACCATCACGTTCGCGTGAGCAAAGAAATAAAACTAGATCTAGAAATGTGGCTACATTTTTTCAGAAATTATAACGGCATCTCCGTATTTCATGACAAGTTTTGGGTGTCAAATGACGACGAGCAATTGTACACCGATAGCGCCGGCGGCATAGGCTTCGGAATTTGGTTTAAGGGACATTGGTGTAATGCGAGGTGGCCATTAAAGTGGCAAGAGAACGGCATAACAAAAAATATTACCGCGTTAGAATTGTTTCCTATCGTCGAAGCGGTTTTTATATGAGCGAGCAGTTGCGTAACAAGAAAATACGCTTTCATTGTGATAATCAAGCTGTAGTTCACATCTTAAATACCATGACTTCAAAGTCATCGCCGGTAGTAACCTTACTAAGAATACTCTCACTGCAGTGTTTGCGTTTTAATTGCTTGATTAAAGCCTCGCATATCCCTGGGGCAAAAAACGAAATAAGTGATGCGTTATCTCGCTTTCAGCTCTCCCGGTTCAGAATGTTGGCGCCGGAAGCAGACTCGAACCCAACACCAGGGCCACGCCAACTTTGGGATATCTTCACAATAGATACAAGCAACTGGTTCGTGCAGGGATAGCCAGAAATACGGCATTCACTTACAACACGGCGTTAAACGCTTTTCAATCATTCCGTGCACTTTATAATTTGCCAGATGCGTGGCCGGCGCCTATGAAAGATATCACCCTTTTCATTGTTTTCCTTTTCGAAAAAACCTAAATCGCCAAAAAAACTATTTCAACATATATATCAGGACTGTCATTTTCTCATAAAATTAATAGTTGGTGTGATATCTCAGAATCATTTATCAAAAAACTACTAAAACTCCTGGTTTCTATCGGAACGACGGCGTACACTTATCAGACGTTGGCATTGACTATTATTTAGACGCAGTTAGGGAGTATCTGTTAAAGATTTTAGAATAAGAATTTTGGGGAAATAAAATAATATTTTATTTTGTGGCGGAAAATTCTTACGTTTGGATGCGATCGGGGGCATAACGAAATATTACTATGTATTGGCATATTTCAAATTCATTCTTTTGCATGCCTATGGGTCTTTCAACATACCATAGCAGTCATCTGTGATATGGAGGAGACTCATGTGGCTAAAAATTAGTTTTTTGGGAGTGGTTTTCGGAGCATGTAAGAACTGACCAGAGAGCGATAAGGGCTAGGCGTTCTTACATTGTCTCACCCGTTTATGTAAGACTACTTTATATTGAAACAGGAAGTAGGCGAAGTTGCGCTGTTACCTGGTTGTATTATGGTGTCAAAGGGGCACCTGGTTGTAATATGGTGTCAAAGGGGCACCTGGTTGTATTATGGTGTCAAAGGGGCACCTGGTTGTATTATGGTGTCAAAGGGGCACCTGGTTGTATTATGGTGTCAAAGGGGCACCTGCTTTTATTTGGTACTAAGGGGGTACCAGATATTATGGTACCAATGGGGTACCTGTTGCTATAATGGTACCAATGGGGTACCTGGTTTGGTTTTTAGTACACCAAAGGGTGTGTGGCTATCATACTTAAGCGCAACAAAGTTTTGGTTATATATGCCCTCGGTCGCTTCATTGCGTGAGTCTTTAGCTTCAATAACAGTTATCTGTTGAAGTCACAACGGACATGACCATGCGCTCCACTTATACTGAAACAAACTAAGTGATTTGATTTAATTTGGGAATACTTGATTATGTAATATTGTGAAAATAAAATATGGTAACACTTTTCGACTTTATATCAATTGAATCTTAGAGAAATCCTAAGTCCCCCGTTTGGTTGTTTGGTCCGAGATTGAATCCTAGAATAATCAGTATGTGAGTAACAGTCAATATGAGAGTAATAATCAGTATATAAGTAACAGTCAATATGAGAGTAATAGTCAATATAAGAGTAATAATCAGTATGTGAGTAAGAGTCAATATGAGAGTAATAGTCAGTATGTGAGTAATAGTCAATATAAGAGTAACAATCAATATGTGAGTAATAGCCAGTATGTAAGTAATAGTCAATATGAGAGTAATAGTCAGTCTGAGAGTATAAGTCTGTCAGTAATAGTCAGTCTGAGAGTAATAGTGAGTCGGTAATAGTCAGTATGAGAGTATAAGTCAGTCAGTAAAAGTCAATCTGAGAGTAATAATCAATCAGTAATAGTCAGTATGAGAGTAATAGTCAATCAGTAATGGTCAGTCTGAGAGTAATAGTCAGTCAGTAATGGTCAGTCTGAGAGTATTAGTCAGTCAGTAATAGTGAGTCAGTAATAGTCAGTATGAAAGTAATAGTCAGTCTGAGAGTAAAAGTCAATATGAAAGTAATTGTCAGTATGAGATATATAGTTTGTCAGTAATAGCCAGTCAGTAATAGTCATTCTGAGAGTAATAGTTAGTCTGAGAGTAATAGTCTGTAAGTAATAGTCAGTCTGAGAGTAATAGTCTGTGAGTAATAGTCAGTTTAAGAGTAATAGTCAGCATGTCAGTAATAGTCTGAGAGTAGTAGTCTCAGTTATAGTCAGTATGAGAGTAATATTTTGTCAGTAGTAGTCAGTTTAACGGTAATAGTCAGCTTGTGAGTAATAGTCTAAGAGTAGTAGTCTATCAGTCATTATCTGTCAGTAATAGTCAGTCTGAGAGTAATATTCTGCCAGTTACAGTCAGTTTGAGAGTCATAGTCAGTATGTGAGTAATAATCTGAGAGTAGTAGTCTATCAGTCATTATCTGCCAGTAATAGTCAGTCTGAGAGTAATAGTCTGTCAGTAATAGTCAGTTTGAGAGTGATAGTCAGTCTGAGAGTAATATTCTGTCAGTAATAGTCAGTTTGAAAGTAATAGTCAATATGTGAGTAAAAGTCTGAGAGTAGTCGTCTATCAGTCATTGTCTGCCAGTAATAGTCTATCAGTAATAGTCAGTCTTAGAGTAGTAGTCTGTCAGTAATAGTCAGTTTGAGAGTGATAGTCAGTCTGAGAGTAATATTCTGTCAGTATTAGTCGGTTCAACCGTAGTTTACGCTGTTCATTTGTTAGTAAGTTCTCTGAAACAAAAATGGAATTAGAAAAAATAATCTGGACAAATCTTTTATAGAAACACAGTATCATAATATTTATAATACACAACGGAAGTTGTATAATGTAATTTAGTAAATAATTGAGGAAACTGATAATTATGATAAATGATTATGGTACTATATATGATAGTATAATTGCATGGTTAATGAATAATTATGAAGTCATTAAATGACCTAATGATGAGGTTATGCGTATCTTATATTTCCTGAAAACAACTGAAGATAGCTATCAATGACAGTTGTAATGATCCTTAATAAAATCGGCAAATGAACCAAGAAGTTTCGACAATTACTTGAGGAAACAACATATGGACTTGTGACAACAATTTAGGTTAAAAGTCCCAAAGTAAAATGTTTTAACTAATATGAATTACTATTGAAAGATTTTGCATCTAATTTGTTTATCTATATTGATGCTTCTCATTTTAATGAAATAAGACTAGATTGTTTTTCATTTTTAGGTCACCTGAGACTTTGTCTCAAGGGACCTTTTGCGATCGCCTTTTGTCCGTCGTCATCCGTCCATAAACAATTGACATTTTTGACTTCTCAAAAAACGTAAGCTCAATCATAATGAATGTTGTATACAGCTTTGGTACCTAAGGGTGAATCAAAATTGTGAATTGCATGGTCCCACCCCCCTCAGGGGCCTTGTGAACGGGGCCAAAACTCAGAATCAAGGTAAATTTTAAAAATCTTCTTCTTACTATAGGAAGCACTGGGCAACAAATGTTGAACGTGTTCATGGATGTATATGAGTCCTTTATAAAAATTGTGAGTTGCATGTCCCTTGGTTTTACAGTTTGGCCCTGGGGATGGGGCCTCTGTGGGGCCTACTTTACTACATCTATATAAGAAATTGACAAAAAAACATTATTTGTTATGGCTGAATAGGCTTGTGTGATTTTTTATGACTGAATAGGCTTATGTGAATGTTTTTGTTTTTTTTGATAATTAGGTGACCATTAAGGCCGATAGGTCTCTTAATGTTTTAAATATGATAGTCTTATTTACAAGTACAAATCTTTTTCAGTACGCCTCTGAAGACAGCAATTTCATGATCATAACTGGTCCAAACATGGTAAGGATATGTGAGGGGTATTTTGGTATGCAAGTTACAATAGCAGACAAAAATTGTAGTTCTCTAAAACTTCCCTTTATCCTGTTCCACTTGCATTATAGCTGGTACAAATCATTTGTATGTTTGGAGGTCTGGAGCTCATATGCTGAGGAAACAAAATAGATTTATTTAGACTATATGTTTTTACGACATGTATTCTTTTATAATTTACCAATCAAGTATAAAGTCTTAAAATCAAAATCTTAGTTGCACACAATTTGTCTTTGATAACACATTTACTGACGAGTGGCATGAATACTTACCTGTTAAAGTGGGGGGGAGGGGTACTGTAGTGGATAAACAGTTGGAAGCTCAAGTTAGAAATCCAAGTTTAATCCCAGTCTCAACCAGATGGTTTCTCAGAAGCAATGCTCACTATTGGTTTTACTAACAAAACAGATTGGAGAAAGTTCTGAGATTTTTTTGAAATAGAAATAAAATAAAATGATATTAACTAAATGTCTATGAAATCAGACAAAATTAAACAAGCCAATTCTCTGACAGTAGTTCGAACAGAATATGTTTCAGGAGTTATACTTGTAAGCTTTGAACTGACACAGCAATTGATTGATATAATTAATCTGTTTTTAACTTTCAGAGCGGTAAGTCGACCTACCTTCGTCAGATTGCCTTGTTACAGATCATGGCCCAGATAGGATCATTTGTGCCGGCTGAGTACGCCTCATTCCGGGTCACTAATCAGATATTTTCCAGGCTGGGTAGTGACGATGACCTTGAAACAAATTGTTCCACATTCATGCTTGAGGTACAGTCCTGATTGATCTATTTTAATTCCAACCAATTTAAACTTATCTGGTTGAGATCAGAAGCAGTGTTTAATCATTCTTGTAGTCAAGTTTGAATGGTATTATTGATCTGTTTTGATTATTTTAGAAACATTTAATGTTTGAATGGTAAGTTAAGACAAAAGAAAACAAGCTTAAAAATGCTGTAATGAATATACTTTTCACTTTTGTCAAGAGTCCCTACACACTTAACAGAAAAAATCTCTGTAATGAAACGTGCATACATTTCTAATGATATTTAACACTGGCTTGTATAAACTTAAACAATATTCCTGTCTAAAAACAAGTGATTCAATTTTGATAAAACTGCCACATTATGTACATGGTGATGCCTTTTCAGAGTTGTATTGTTGTTTTTCAACATTGGCCGTCCAAAATGGCAGCTCGGGCCCTAAATATTGAAAATTGCAATTCATAGATCTCTGAAACTATTGAATCATTTTCATTGCAATTTTCTTAGATTGTTTCTTTTTAGCTCGGCGGGACGAAGTCCAAGGACAGCTATTGTCATGTCTGTAGACACCCAGGTTAAACTTTTGTGTACAAGTTTCAGATATCTATGCAACCACTCATTGGATATGAATGAAACTTTGCATGTGTATTTACCATCATCAATGAAACACACAGATATAAGAACCATAACTCTGGATTGCATTTTGGCACAGTTATGGTCCTTTTTGGACTGAGACACCCAGAGGCGCGCTTTGTTGGTCTTCTGACAACTCTTGTTATTTATTTTTGACAAAGGGCCAAACAAGATAGCCGTCTGAGTTCCTCTGTTTGTCCCCCATCTTTGCGAAAAGCAGGATGTCCCCCGCTTTGTGTAAAGCCAGAGAGACTAATTTAGGTCTGTCTGTCCGTTACACTTTGGTTTCCATGCAATAAATTATGAATGCCAGAATCAATCTTTTGAAATTCTAATACTTACGACTTTTGGTGTTGCAGAGATGTGCCTCTTTGATTGTGAAAAATCATAATTTCGGTCTGTATGTATGTCACACTTTTTGGGGTTTCAATGCAATAACTAAAGAATGCCTGAATCAAATATTTTGAAATTTTATTAAAATGTTTATAATGATAAAACAGCAGCTAAGTTTCATTTAAAGGGTTGTGGCATTTGTTCTACAGTAACGCCCCTTTTATTTGTGAAAAATCCTTTTTTTTTGGGGGGGGGGGGGGGGGGGGGTTCCATGCAATAATTAAAGAATGCCTGAATCAAGTCTTTTGAAAAAAGCAGAGGACATAAATTCACTGAATTTGCTTGTTAACTTTATTTCTAATAAAATTGATGAAATGATATAACTGTGACATCTGTAGCCTACAGACACATTTCTAGTTTTATTATATTTTGTGTTTTTAAGCATTCATAATAAAGCTTAAGGCTATAAAATCTTTTTCCATGCCAACAAATATTTAAATTACGCTGTTTGTTTTTTCAGATGAAAGAGATCAATTACATCATACAGACTGCTGCACCAAACTCCATTATTGTTATAGATGAGCTGGGTCGAGGTAAACAAATTTAGATTTTTAATTTCTCTTTTTTTTTTGAACTGCCCAGAGGGTCTAGTGACTCATTGTGATGGTTTAGATTGAAAAGCTTCATACGACTGATAAATTATGCAGTTCATTCATTTTGAAACAATAAGGAAGTAGTAGAACGTTTGATTCTGAAATGTTAGTCATTGCAGAAAGGTTAACTTAATTTAAATGTGTGTATAAACTCATGGGATATCTGTTATTTCAATCTGAAAATGCTGAAACAAGCAGATCTGTACCTGCCTCTTCGTTTTGCCTTTTGTAATAAAACCAGTGATTCAGTGTGAACTTTACACTGATATAATAGTTTATTGTTTTACATATGTTCTAATAAATCAGTCCTTTTCTTATACCTGCAACACATATTTTGAGATTTATAATGATAAAAAAACTAAATATTGGATTATTAACACCATCTGTTCCAGCTTTTGCAATTCTTGTAAAGTTTAAATCTTGACACTGATTGGTTAGATATATAACAGGGGTTGTCTCAAAAGTTCCAGTGTTTAAACCTTTGTTTAATCATTTTTTTCGTTCTACCTGTCAACCACAAATTTGTGGCATATAATTAAGTTTACACTTTAAATACTTTTTTTTTGTCTTTGACCTGCCCCCCCCCCCCCCCCCCCCCCCCCCCCCCAAATTTTTGGGGTGGCATATAGTAATCGCATTGTCCATCCGTCCATCCGTCCGGGCGGACAAATGGGTATTTAAGTGTCTAGGGTTTAGGGTTAGTAATTTTTATGGACAGTTGAAAAGCTGTTGAAAAATCATTACGTGGCTGTTCTAGACACTTAAAAAACAGCTCTTAGGTGGCTTTTTTTCTCTTACGTGGCTAAAATTTAGCCACACAAGTAATACGATTGACGCAAAGAAGCCACTTAAATACCCATTTGTGAGAATGTCCGTTTTCCGTCCGGTATTTTTTCGTTTCCGGCCTGTATCTTTGTCATGCATAGATGGATTTTGTTTATACTTGGTACAAATGATCAACATAACATGATGACATGTCGCGAGTAGGACCCACACTCATATCTCAAAGGTCAAAGTCACAATTTGAGTTTGTTTGAATATACTGTGTGAGATTTTGTGTCCGGCCTGCAACTTTGTCATGCATAGATGGATTTTTATAAATACTTGTTATAAATGATCAACATAACATGACAATGTGTTGCACTTAATACCCAAACTCCCACTTCAAAGGTCAAGGTCACAATTAAACTTTGTTTGACAACACTTTCAGTCATTTTGACATTTCTTGTCTGTCATCTATGGATAAATTTTAAAAACACATGGCTCAGTTGATGAACATGACATAATAAAGTGTCGCATGTAAGACCCAGAACCTTTCCTCAAAGATCAAGGTCACACTTTCAATTTGTTTGATATTGTGTGTCTGGTCTGTGACTTTACCTTTAACTTGGCTCATTTTATCAAGATAATATGATGGCATGTCATAAGTTAGACCTAGACCCATACCTATCAAGGTCACACTTTTAGTATGTATGACAACACTTTGAATCTGTTTGAGATTTCAAGTCTGTCCTTTAACTTTATCGTACATGGATGGATTTCAAAAACTCTTGGCTCAATTTATCAACAATTGATCTGTAACAACTCATTGGATGTGAATGAAACTTTGCATGTGTGTTCACCATCATCAATGGAACACACACATATAAAAACCATAACACTGAATTGCATTTTGGCACTTTTTGGACTAAGACACCCAGAGGCGAGCTTTGTTGTCTTCTGACAACACTTACTGTGTATCTTGTTACTCTTGTACTGATAACAAAGGAATATTGAAAAACAGGAGCAATGTTTTGCAAGAGCAATATTAAAGAGTACCAAATATGGTATATTTGTAGTCGTATTTTCTTTTTACAGGTATATATTTTTAACCTGTAAGAACTGTGATGAAAATGACTGTATATTTGTTGTAATATGTTATAAAGGGAAATAAGTGTTTTGATGTTTATGTTCAATTTGTGTTCCTAATTCTAGGTACAAGTGCAGAGGAAGGTGTTGGTCTGTGCTATGCCATATGTGAATATTTACTTAATCTAAAGGTAATGTATCTTATATAGGAGAATGTTCTCGCTATTAGTGTTTTGGGGGGAAGGTTTTCAAAATTAGTCGAAACCTGAGAATAATGATGAAAAAGCAAAAAGTCAGGAAATTTTTAAATTCCTTTAATTTAGTTTCTATGGTAATGTCTAATTTCAATAACAAGAAGATGTGATGACAAATATTATTAAAGTTGATGATTTTGCTGAAGTTGATTGAGAAAAACAATAAGTAAGGTAAAGTTTTATTTTTTCTTATAGAAGAACAACATATAAATTTTTATGAATTTTAATTTGGTGGCAAGGACACACATTTTTTTTTTAATAGTAAGTAACAATTTCAAATATATAAGATTAATTAAATAAAGTCACAGTGTTACATGTTACAGTAAGATATAAGTAATGATAATATCAAATATTTACAAAAATCACACTTTAAAAGCAGTGTCTTGTAACATAGGTCGTTGTTACCGGTATGATCTTTTGATCCAAGCTCAACTCAAAAATGAATAAACTCATTACAACAAATAAATGTGGATACCTGTAAATTTCTGCTGTAAATCAACATTAATACTTTCAAATTTGAGGTCCAGTGTTTGAGCTTTAAATTGTGCTTTAGTATGAATTTGAGTCGAGCATGAAAATAAGTTTTATAACCCCAGGAAATGGACTATTTTGAACCTAATTAAAAGAAACAGTTACATCCATTTCTCACAAGAATTGCAGAGAACAATATAATTATACTTGTTATTATAAAACAAATATGTTTTCATTTTTCAGGCATTTACATTCTTTGTAACCCACTTTATGGAGTTGACAAGTTTGGACAGTCTGTATCCAAATGTGGAAAAGTAAGTTTTGCAACTTTGTTAGCTTGGCTTTCTATGTCGCTGGAGATTGAGGAGGTTGGATCATGCCATAATGGTTGTGAGTTAATAAGTACATGTAAAGTGTTACAGTTTCAAAACTACCAAGCCTGAGGCCACTAGTTTTATAAAAAAAAAATTTCTTAAAAGTTTTAAGAATGTGTTTCCAGAAAGTAATATTTGGAGACTAAGTATCACTGTTTGGTAATATATAACTGGAAAAAGATCAACCCCTACCTCCCCCTTAGAAAAAATTAGGTGATGTGTAGTGAGAACCTTTCAACAATCAAGTCCGCACAGTTATCAGTTTAGTGTACCTTTTATTCAAAATATGGAAGCACAACTGTTATTTCTTTACCAAAAATAAACATGTTTTAAGTGGAGAGCTGGAGAGTTTAAAATATGTTGTCAAGTAAATATTTTTACTAAAAATGGAGGGTATTACCCTAACATGACATTTTTTTATGCAATCAATCATCAGTAACATATACATACTGCCACATGCCTGGATGACAGCTTCATCTCTTCTCTACATGTCATCAGTAAGACATCAGATCAGGGCCTGGGGTAAATTTTGCTATTCTCAGATTGGCTACTGATGGGTCCAGCTCCTGTATCTTGCAACCCAGGATTTTGGAGTTTGCAATTGTGGTCATGCTTAAGTTAGGGACAAAATTCAGGGAGTGCTTTACTTTTTTCCAGATGCATACATTCAAAGGTGTTTGTTGGAATATTTAGTGTCATTTTTATGCGTTTGTGTGCATACAGACATCCTACTATCCACTATTTCTTGAGATCCTGGAAGGTTTAACAGTACTCAATCACACCCATCCTCACAAGTACTTGATAACTTTTCCACTTGAATCAGCAGTAAGAGAGAAATGACAATGAGACACAGTGTTGTCAGAGACTGGCCAGGCCGGGATTAGATCTCACAACCCCTGGATTGATAGTCAGATGCACTATCGACTGAGCTAACTGTACCAGGCTTCAAAGGTGTAATGACATGCATAAACATGAGCAGAACCTATTTCATCACTGCCGATGTTTCTATTTATCATTGTTATTCCCTTAATCTAGAATCACAAGTTGACTACTGCAATATAAATCCTTCTAACAGCTATCAGTGTTTTCATATGAGGATTAATTTATTATTCATAGATGCAGTAACTTTAACTTATCATATCAATTACATTAGCTCTGTCTAAACACATATTTATTCAATCTGTCAAAAGAGTTTCATTTTAGAAATGAACTAATAAGAACTATAGAGATCTATTAACTTATGGACACAAACCATATTTCTCCTAATTAATGCTCCCGCTCTAATAGTCGTGCACCTAACCCTGGGCCAAGGGTGTGGGTATTATATTTTGCAGAAAAATATGTTCACAAAATGCAAATGATTAGCCAAGTGCAAAAATGCAAAGATCAACACTTGCTGAGCAAATTCTTTTCATATTTGATTGTTTTGACAGTTCAATTACACAGTGGAACACGAAAAAGTCAAATCCTGTCTATACACCACTTAGTTTATTGTGCAGATATGATTGGTTTGTGCTTTGGAAAGAACAGGCAAATCACTGCTGCAAACTTATATCTAAATAAATGACATTGATTTTATTGTAATATTGATGATTTTATAGCAATTTGACACATTTTTCTAAAATAAATATATATATAATGTAAGTTTATTTTAAAAAATTTAAACATTGTACGCCATCCGTAAAATGCAATGCCTTCAAATTAAGAGTTAAAAATACCTTGCAATATTCAGGAAATGTTGTATTCTTCAAGTGTTTCTTCTTTATTTAAAAAAAAAATGGGCATTTAGTATTATGGTTAGCATGAGGTGTGTCAGAATTTAAACATAATGTTATATTACAGTAATAACTTTAAATAGAGAGTTGGTTAGGTCAGCTTTAAAATTATGTATGTTTACTGTCTCCCGATCATAAATTTCAAAATTGGACAGGCAGGTTAATAATGAAAACAAACAATATTTCAATTTTGGCCTTAGTGGGCAGATTTGATTAAATAATATGAAACCTAAAAAACAGCGTTTACATTCATATCTATGCAAACTGTCACCTCTGTTAAGTAGCCATGCACTTGTCTTAAGCAACCACATTTCCTATTTCCAATTTCTATGCTTTCAGAGCAAATTAACTTGTATTAAGCAACATCCTGTCTTAAAAGACCACTTTTGTTCCTTCCAATGACTGTTTGCTTAAGACAGGTTTGACTGTAATTAAATACTGATGGAATTAGCTGTACTTTCATTTTTGGCTCTTTCTTCATGTGCAAATTGACTATAATTATGTTGTTTGCTTTTTTTCATAAGAGAACTTTTTTATTGAGTAGGTAAATATAAGGGAGCTTAATATTAATACACATGTAGTGCAGTACCATTTACATGTATTGTGTGTAATAACTGATCAGCAGTTACCATATAGTAGTGCTGAAATGGTTAATAGAAATTGCTAACCAGTTAACCAGTATCATTAACTGGTTACTAAGTAGTTAATCGTCAGATACAGACACCTTGTTCCAGTAGACATCCAGCCTCATATATTTGACTTTAAAAATATGCTAATATAATAGGATACACATGTAACATTACATAGTGTAAATACTAGTGATTAAGACCATATTAGAAACCACTTTATTTATGTTTTTTAAAGATCAAACCAAACAGTTTTATCTGAAAAATCAAACTGAAAATAGCAGTGATAATATTGACAATTATGTCGACTAATGTCACACATTCAAATTGTCAAACTTAAAAAAAAGCAATGTGTCAATTCTAAACCTTCAATGATTATTGTCCCATTATTTAAAATGAACAAATTGTTAAGTTATTTATTTTGCACTCTATATTAGTAGTTATGATCACTCAAGGTATCTGTCAGGCTTTACAGCCAAAAGATGTTTGTATTTTAATGGCTATGCATGTTTGATGTCCATTTTTAGCTGCTGGGACGAATGTCCAAGGAGAGCTATTGCCATGACCCTGGCTGTGGCTGTAGACACCCAGGTTAAACTTTTGCGTTTAAGTTTAAGATACCTATGAAACCACTCTTTGGATATGAATGAAACTTTGCATGTGTGTTCAGCATCATCAATGAAACACACAGAGACAAGAGTTATGGATTGCACTTTGTCAGAGTTATGGCCCTTTTTGGACTTAAACACCCAGGTTAAACTTTGCGTTTAGTTGCGGTTAAGTTGAAGATATCTATGCAACAACTCATTGGATATGAATGAAACTTTGCATGTGTGTTCACCATCATCAATGGAACACACAGAGACAAGAACCATAACTCTGGCTTGCATTTTGGCAGAGTTATGGCCCTTTTTGGACTTAATTTTTCAGGTTAAAGTTTTTTATCAGGTAAAATATCTATGCAACCACTCATTGGATATGAATGAAACTTCACATGTGTGTTCACCATCATCGATCGTCGTCTGTAGACACCCAGGTTAAACTTTTGCATACAAGTTTCGGATATCTATGCAACCACTCATTGGATATGAATGAAACTTTGCATGTGTGCTTACCATCATCAATGGAACACACTGAGATAACCATAACTCTGGATTGCATTTTGGCACAGTTATGGCCCTTTTTAGACTTAGACACCCAGAGGTGAGCTTTGTTGGTCTTCTGACAACTCTTGTTATAGAATAGACACAACTGTCTGTTACAAAATTGTTAATTTTTTATGGAAAGCAACTAGTGCAGTTAACTGATTAGTAAATTTGCTAAATTTCACATAACCATATGGTTACCCGGTTAATCATTTTAGCACTACCATATTATATTTTGTTGCTATATACTGTTAATTATGGATGTTTTTATTTGCAGTTATTTCTTTGAGATACAAAGACATTTTAGTGTTGAGGCCAATTCTGAAAAAGTTGTTTATACACATGTTCTGTCAAAAGGGAAAACAGAGGAAAAACATTATGGTAATTTGGTGGCATGGGTGAGGTGGCACCTGAAATTTGTTAAGCTATACATACACATACAGTAGAAATTTGTTGGTTCAAGCCAGAATGGCTGGAATACCACAGTTTGCTTGAACCTCTTATCTGGTCCATGCCAAATACCTATTTGTTTTCAGCATTCTACCTCGAATGGTTAGAAACTCCCAATAGCTGGAACACTCAAACTAGAAATAAGATCCAACACTTATTAGCGTTTTTAGGTCACCTGAGACCTTGTCTCAAGGGACTTTTTGCGATCTCCTTTTGTCCATCATGTGTCGTGTGTCCATAAACAATTATTGACATTTTCAACTTCTTCTTAAAAAACGTAAGTTCAATCATAATGAAATGGTGTATGCAGCTTTGGTTCCTAAGAGTGAACTAAAATTATGGGGCCTTGGGGGCGGGGCCAAAACAGTCAAATTCAAGATAAACTTTGAAAATCTTCATCTCAATATAGGAAGCACTGGGAAATAAATGGAGAGCATGATTATGGCATATATGGGTCCTTTATAAAAATTGTGAATTGCATGTCCCTGGGTCTCGCCGTTTGGTCCTAGGGGTGAGGCCTTCTTAACTATATCTATATAAGAGAAATTGACAAAAAATGTCATTTCTTATGACTGAATAGACTTATATGAATGTTTTTTTGATAATCAGGTGACCGTTATAATGCCCATCGGCCTCTTGTCTAATATCTTTTGGTTGAACAGTTGTTCAAAGAAAAAAATCTGTCAGCTGTGTTATCATGTTTATTTAGGCTGTTGAAAGTGTGAAGTAATTTCTACATGTCATAATATCCACAGTGCAAGAAACTTATTAAGTAATTGTATTTATAATTTATTACATATTCAATTCGATTGGATGCCATCTTTTATAAACTTTAATAAATGTACAAGTACCATATAGGGTTTGATGTAGAACAACTTCTGGCTTGAACAACCCATGGCACAAACTGCATGTATTTCGTCCAGTTCCATTGAGTTTGTGCCAAGGAATTTCTACTGTCTGTAACTGGGATAAAATACTGCTCATTGCCAAGTGTAATAGAAATACATTAACACTGTCAGTTATATTTTTCTCGTAGGGATTTTACCCCGTTAAAAGAATACATTATTTTTTAGCAAATTACTGAAAAGTGGAACCCCCTTGTAAACTACAGAACACAATTACTAGCAAGAGCTTATTATATTAAGCATTTTTTTTTTAATATTAAGTTAGCATCATTTTTATGCCATCGAGAGCTAAAAGATGATCATTTAGTATAAATGCTCTTTCTGGAATCACCAATGGTTAACAGCCTTCTCCACATGTAACTGACAGTTTTTTTCGACTTGGATCAGCAAGTGAGATAAATTACAATGAGGTGCAATGTTGTATATCAATCTACACAAGACTCATAATGGCCGAGTGAGGATTAGAACAATACAACATTTTGTATAACAAAAGAATCATTTAAAGATTAAATCATGCAGAGTTCTTTTATATTCAAAAAACCTTACATAATAAAGGTTGAGTTATTTTAGCTATAAAAGCAAGCTTGAGAGATTCATTTAAAAACATATAATTTATCAATCAAATAGAGTTTGACATTTATTCATCATTTTATATACATAATTAATGAAGTAATGTTGATTTCAAGCACCATTTGTCTAGTAGGAAAATTGAATAAGATGTTTTTGTTACTGTATATTGATTTCCATATCTGATACCAAATATAGAAGTGTTGGAGCATCATGGACTTGTTTCAGAATTAAACCATTCACAGCTATTGTATTATTTCACTGCTACTGCACTTTTCCTGTTTTGTTCACCTTTTTTTACATTTAAATATAACCCATAACCCACTGAAATTATTTTCATAAACTTTGATTACAATGACGAATGTTTCTTAGGAAGTGCATTTTTAAATTTGTGTTGTTTGTCTCGGTCCCAAATCCAATATTGTTGTTGAAACAAAAAGTAAACTTAAGTTGAAAAATTTTAACTTACTAAAAACCATTACTAAAAATGTTGTGTTGGATATATAGCAATTAAAATTCTATTATAATTTATTTTTGGTTCCTGTTGAGAATCACCTTGATTTGATCATAGTCTATTGATGCTTATATCTGTTGATAACTATAAAAGATTATTACAATTCAGGAATACAGTTGGCAGATATTTCAACCATGCCATCCAGTGTGATAGCTGATGCCAAACAACTTGCTCACAAAATCTCAGAAGAAAAACAGGTTTGTTTTGTGTAATAATATAAGGTTATTTTACTGTGTTTTGTACAATATGGGAATATATTGTACTCATTGTGGTAAATATCATATTGAACAAGACACTGTAGATGCCAAGTCCAATATGATTTTCACCACAATACTTATTAGTACAATATATTCCCATATTTTGCAAAACACTAAATTGATATTTTTATTCAATACCTCCAATCCAGGGGTCGTGAGTTCGAATCTCGAGTACTGGTTAATCCCAGGAAACAGTGGTTAGGTTAACTGATCGTCTGTTAGCCCTCGATGGCATAAGAATGACGCTAAATATTCAATCAATCAATCAATCAATCAATACCTCCATCTAAAATAATATTAAAAGAGTAACTTTGTCACCTATGGATATATTTCCAAAATACTTGGCTCATCTTATCCACATGACATGACCACGTGTCATGCGTAAGACCCACACCTGTCCCTCAAAGGTCATGATCACACTTTAACTTTGACAACTCTTTAAGATGTCTCTCTTCACACTTGTGCAACCACATGCAAACTAGAAAACACAAATAAAACAGGCTGCTTAGATTTAATATGATTATTATTTTAAAAGTTCAATATGTTTTAATTGTTTTTAAATTATCAATTCTCAATATATTTTTATGAACCTAGAATTGTTTTATTTTTTAGACTAGATCTAGTTTACTATATTTGTTTGTTATATATGGGCCTAATTCACTCTTCCCAAAACAAATTGGCTGAATTTCAACTCCCCTCTTTTTTTTAGATAAAAGTAAGTTTTCATTATATTTACAAATGTAAATAATGCTTTTATAGTATTTTTATTATACCCAAAGAATTCCATTTCTCTACTAAGAAATGCAAACAAATTCCCCTAGTGACAATTTCTTGCCTCAAAATACTCTAAAATCTTAAAATGCCATGTCATTAGATATCAAGTATAATCTACTATACTGGATTAAACAGAAAATAAGAATGCAAACAGCGCTGTTTATTTAAAGACATTTGTCTGGAGTTTTGCGTCCATAAACAATTGACATTTTCAACTTCTTCTCAAAAGCTATCAGCTCAATCGCAATGAAATGTTGTATGCAGCTTTTTTACCTTAGGATGAATCAAAATTATGAGTTACGTGATCCCCACCCAACAGGGGCCTTGGGGGCAGGGCCAAAACAGTCAAATTTAAGGTAAACTTTGAAAATCTTCTTACTATAGAAAGCTCTGGGAAACAAATGGCGGCATATATATGGGTTCTTTATAAAAATTGTGAATTGCATGTCCCTGGATCTCATAGTTTTGCCGGGGTGGGGCCTACTTTACTTAATCTATATAAGAGAAAATGACCAAAAATTTCATGACTGATGACAGAATACTCATTGGAATGGTTTTTGGTGTAATTTGTTGTTGCTGACATGACGGTTAATGCTTATGTTTTATTGACAAAAGTTGAAAAATAGATTCATATAGCTTTATGTTATCAAGGGTAATCAGGTGACTGTTAAGGCCCATGGGCCTTTTGTCTATATTTTAGACAGAAACAATCATACAGTTTTTCATATTAAAAAATAATATAATGTAAATATGCTTGCAACATACCACATGTATGGTAGTGCAGTGGATAGAGCGAATACTGTCATGTCAGCGGTTGCAGATTCAGTGCCAGCTCAACCCGATGCTGCTTAAAAACAAAACTCAGTACTGGGTCTATGCAGGAAGTCAAATCGAGCAGTTCATCTGATATAAAACAAAAAGTGAAAAACACCTGAAGTCAAATTGATGTGGCTAATCTATGGCTGAAAGGAATTAATTGCCAGTTATCCAAACAATGCAAAATGTTTGCATTAGTTTGAA
Organism: Panopea generosa; assembly: GCA_029582155.1. NCBI lineage: Eukaryota > Metazoa > Mollusca > Bivalvia > Adapedonta > Hiatellidae > Panopea > Panopea generosa. Next base: position 45,835,261 of record CM055895.1, read on the forward strand.
TCGTTACATTTTATGGTCCAATTTTTAAAAGCTGACAAACTGTTCACACAGCAGTTAATTAAAAGGGAATGTTTCTAATTCAAAAATCATCTTATATCAATGTTGACCAACTTCTTGACTTGTATTTGGAAATCATATTAAATCACAAAAATTAGTCTATTTCATGTTTTGATTATCAGTGAGACCTCTTTAAGTAGTTTCTATCAGCATATTTGCAATGATCAAAGAAAATCCATTAATCATTAGAAACGATACTTGAAAATATTCTTGTTATAAGGTTGTTAAAAAAAATGAATTTACTCAACTATTGTCCAAACATCAAAGCTCTGCCACTGTCCACATTTCAAGGTTCTACCACTGTCCACACACTAATGATCTACCTATGTCCATACACCAATGCTCTACAACTGTCCACAAACCAATGCTCTATCACTGTCCACACACCAATTCTCTACCACTGTCCACACACCAATGCTCTACCACTGTCCACACACCCATGTTCTACCACAAAACCATAGGGTCCACACAACAATGCTCTACCACTGTCCACACACCCATGTTCTACCACAAAACCATAGGGTCCACACAACAATGCTCTACCACTGTCCACACACCAATGCTCTAGCACTGTCCACACACCCATGTTCTACCACAAAACCATAGGGTCCACACAACAATGCTCTTCCACTGTCCACACACCAATGCTCTAGCACTAGACCATGTGGTCCACACACCAATGCTCTAGCACTAGACCATGTGGTCCACACACCAATGCTCTAGCACTAGACCGTAGGGCCCACACACCAATGCTCTACCACTAGACCGTAGGGTCCACACACCAGTGCTTTACCACTAGACTATAGGATCCACACACCAATGCTCTACCACTAGACTGTAGGGTCCACACATCACTGCTCTACCACAAGACCATAGGATCCATACACCAATGCTCTACCACTAGACTGTAGGGTCCACACATCACTGCTTTACCACAAGACCATAGGATCCACACACCAATGCTCTACCACTAAACCATAGGGTCCAAACATCAATGCTCTAACACTGTCCACACACCAATGCTCTACCTCTTGACTGTAGGGTCCACACACCAATGCTCTACCACAAGACCGTAGGGTCCACACACCAATGCTCTACTTCTGTCCATATACCAATGCTCTACCACTGTCCACACACCAATGTTCTACCACTAGCCACACACCAATGCTCTGCCACTGTCTACAAACCAATTCTTTACCACTTTCCAAACACCAATGCTCTAACACTAGACTGTAGGGTTCACACACCAATGCTCTACCACTAGACCATAGGGTCCACACACAAATACTCTACCTCTAGACCATAGGGTCCACACACCAATGCTCTACCACTAGACTGTAGGGTTCACACACCAATGCTCTACCACTAGATGGTAGGGTCCACACTCTATTGCTTTGCCTCTAGGCTGTAGGGTCCACACACCAATGCTCTACCTCTAGACAGTATGGTCCACACACAAATGCTCTACCACTAGACCATAGGGTCCACACACACCAATGCTCTACCTCTAGACTGTAGGGTCCACACACCAATGCTATACCACTAGACCACAGGGTCCACACACCAATGCTTTACCACTGTTCACACACCAATGCTCTACCACTGTCCACACACCAGTGCTCTACCACTGTCCACACACCATTGCTCTACCACTATCCACACAACAATGCTCTACCACTGTCCACACACCATTGCTCTACCACTAAACCATAAGGAGAATAATTGAAAAACAGCATTCTGTTAAAGTACCTGCAATTAATTAGTCTGAATTACCTGTAAAGTATTAAACCATTACCACTCAGCTGCTGATGCGTGATAAGGAATTCATATCAGATTGTATAAAGCCTTAGTTCTTCCTTCATCTTGGCTGTTAATTTCTATTTGAAATGTCAACCATTTCTCATTACTGTGATCTTTTCTACTTTAATCCTCAAGGTGTGTTTGCTGTTCAGGTTTTACATTCAAACCACACATGTATACAACCATTATTGGGTGTTGGGCTTTTTAAGCCCAAGCCTTTCAAGAAAGAGAAACCCTGGGGGCATTCAAATTGTTACATTATCCAAACATCCGCCCATCCAATATATTTCAAATGAAAAACTTCTAAATGACTTTGTCTTTAAAATTAATATTTTGTAATATTAGCTGTATAATTCTAAAAATGAGGGGGAAGGTAATAAACAAAGTCTTGTCTTAATTAGAATGTTAAGAAGATATCACTTTAATTGACATGTACAAAGGATTTCCTTTTGAATTATATTTTGAGTAGGCTGGATGAAAGGTTGTGACATTTGCATCAACTATATTTTGTCATTTAAATTGCACTAACAAATGAGAAGTTTGAAATGAGATTCTGAGATTTCTGGTTGAAAGAATGAGCAGGGGGACTTTAAAGCTTACGTTAATTACATCAGTGTTGTACAGCTGATTTCTAAATAATACATAAGCTAGAATAAACTCATGCTTGTGATGTTTTGCCTGTAATAATGGCCATGTTATGTGAATTGTTCTGTAACAGATTTCTTCACATCGACCTGAACATACTTTTTAATCTTATTCAAGACTTCACCTTGTTGCAAAATGTAGATTTAATTAACCACATGCTCTTTATATACTTTATGGTATGAGGGAGTTTCAGTTTCAATATATTTTCCGTTACCATGGAAATAAATAATCAAAATATGAAATTTGCCTTTTCCAAAGCACAACAACAACTAAAACTGTTCAAGGTAACTTCACTAAACTTTAACACATGTCATCTTATAGGTCTAGTTGTGCCTATTTGTATGGGGAGTTTTCATTTTCGATATATTTTCTGTTACCATGGAAACAAATAACCAAAATAACCAAGTTTGCCATTTCTGGAGCACAACTCCAAAACTGTTTGAAATTAACTTAAAAACTGTGTACACATGTCAACCTAATGATCTGGTTGTGCCTTTTGCTGTGGCGCAGGTTTCGTTTTCAATATTTTGAGTTACCATGGAAACAAATAGCTAAAGTTATAAATTCTGATAACTTTAAACTGTTCAAGATAATTTTGTGAAGTTTTGTACACATGTCAACCTAGTGGTCATCTATTGCCTTCTGCTGTGAGGGAGTTTTCATTTTCAATTTTTTGTATTTCTATAGGTACATTAATTACCCAAAATTACAACTACTCAGTTTCACGAGCATTACTCCAAAACCTAGTGGTCTAGAAGTGCATTTTGCTGTAAATTTGGTTTTAATTTTATTAAGATACCCCATGCCAGGGGATATTGACAACTGCATCTTCTTGATTTATATATTTCAAATTTAAGTTGTTCAGATTTGTTCACTTACTCCACTTTTTCTTGATAACATTTACATAGAACTTGGGTGTATCAGATAAGATTAGGACATTTGGAGAGCACTGCGGTGTATTAGATCAAATAAGGACATTTACCAAGCTCTGATGTATCAGAACAGATGAAGGCATTTACAATCAGAACAGATGAAGACATTTACTAAACACTCTGATGCATCAGAACAGATGAAGACATTTACCAAGTACGCTATGTTTCAGAACAGATGAAGACATTTACCAAGCTCTGAAGTACCAGAATAGATAAAGACATTTACCAAGCACTCTAATACATCAGATCAGATGAAGACATTTACCAAGCTCTGAAGTACCAGAACAGATAAAGACATTAACCAAGCACTCTGATGTATCAGAACAGATGAAGACATTTATTAAGATCTAAAGTATCTGAACAGATGAAGAGACTTGTCAAGCACTCTGATGTATAAGAACACATGTAGACATTTACCAAGCACTCTTATGTATTAGAATACATGCAGGCTTTCACCAAGCTCTGATGTATCAGAACAGATAAAGACATTTACCAGCACTCTGATGCAAATAACAGCTGAAGACATTTACCAAGCACTCTGATGTATCAGAACAGATGAAGGCATATACTAAGCTCTTATGTATCAAACAGATGAAGACATTTACCAAGCTCTGATGTATCAAAGCAGATGAAGACATTTACCAAGCTCTGATGTATCAAAGCAGATGAAGACATTTACCAATATCTGATGTATCAGAACAGATGAAGACATTAACCAAGCTCTGATGTATCAGAACAGATGAAGACATTTACCAAGCTCTGAAGTACCAGAACAGATGAAGACATATACCAAGCTCTGATGTATCAGAACATATGAAGACATTTACCAAGCTCCGATGTATCAGAACAAATGAAGACATGAATTACCAGAACAGATAACAAACATTTACCAACCTCTGATGTATCAGAACAAATGAAGACATGAATTACCAGAACAGATAACAAACATTTACCAACCTCTGATGTATCAGATCAGATGAAGACATTAACCAAGCTCTGAAGTATCAGAACAGATGAAGACATTTACCAAGCTGTGATGTATCAGAACAGATGAAGACATTTACCAAGCTGTGATGTATCAGAACAGATAAAAGACATTTACCAAGCACTGATGTATCAGATCAAATGAAGACATTTACAGGGATGAGAATTTTCTGCGGATTTCCGCATTTTTGGTTGCCGCCCAGGCCGTTTTTGTGATTCGTCTAAATCCAGGGAGATAATTTTAAGGGGGGGGGATGGGGGTAGGTACGTCGACACCAGGCACCGGTCGGCTTCCATAGAATGGTGCCGATTCCGCATAGATTACCCATTTGATATTGAAGTCCGTCTGGTAAACCAGTCTGTAAAAACTTAGTTCCGATGTGTTCTATCCTTTGTCTGCATCGCGCCTTCTGATTGGATCAGTTTCGGCAGGAAAGGCAAAGATTTCTATAGCGAACCAATCAAATTGCCAGACATAAACTGCTTTTGTTGCGTGTTATCCAAGGGAAGGATGGCGACTGCTCACGCGTTGACGAAATATTCTACAACAGCAAAATGTCGTATACCATCTTAAATAAAACAGACGACGCTGCAGTTTGAAAGTCAAAATGTTTTAAGGGTGGCCTTATGATTTTGATTGCAAATTTTAAGAAAGGCATCAAAAAATAATTTGAAATTAATGCAGGCAGGCATTTTTGTTTATTTTCAAGGAAAGAAAACTGCAAAAAGAAGCTAGGAGAAGGCCTCTCTTAGTATTTGAAATTGCTGAAATTCATTTTCAGCTGATGTATCAGAACAGATGAAGACATTTACCAAGCTCTGATGTATCAGAACAGATGAAGACATTTACCAAGCTCTTAGGTATCAGATCAGATGAAGACATTTACCAAGCTCTGATGTATCACAACAGATGAAGACATTTACAAAGCTCTGATGTATCAGAACAGATGAAGACATTAACCAGACTCTGAGGTATCAGAACAGATGAAGACATTTACCAAGCATTCTGATGTATCAGAACAGATGAAGACATTTACCAAGCACTCTGATGTATCAGAACAGATGAAGACATTTACCAAGCACTCTGATGTATTAGAACAGGTGAAGACATTTACTAAACACTCTGATGCATCAGAACAGATGAAGACATTTACCAAGCATTCTGATGTATCAGAACAGATGAAGACATTTACCAAGCTCTGATGCATCAGAACAGAACAGATGAAGACATTTACCAAGCACTCTGATGTATTGGAACAATTGGAGACATTTACCAAGCTCTGATGCATCAGAACAGATGAAGACATTTATCAAGCTCTGATGTATCAGAACAGATGAAGACATTTACCAAGCACTATGATGTTTCAAAACAGTTGAAGACATTTACCAAGCTCTGATGTATCAGAACAGATGAAGACATTTACTAAGCACTGATGTATCAAAACAGTTGAAGACATTTACGAAGCTGTGATTTATTAGAACAGATGAAGTCATTTACCAAGCTCTGATGCATCAGAACAGATGAAAACATTTACCAAGCACTCTTATGTATTAGAACAGATGAAGACATTAACCAAGCACTCTTATGTATTAGAACAGATGAAGACATTTACCAAGCACTCTGATATATCAGGGAGCAAGTGTCAGATATAGTAATAACTTACTTGTGTTCAACGACAGTGGTTTCAGCCATCCACTGGCAATGAAATCATTCTCTCTGTAAGCATACTACACCTCTTCAATTCAATTGCATGCATGTGAAGAATTCAAGCTGTTGGATGGCTTTCTATATTTTTCACATGATGTATGGTGTTAGGTCTAGTCTGACTTTCAGCATTCACTTAATGAAATAGCACCTGATTTAATAGATGTTGACGCATAACATGTGTTTTAAGGAAATATTTTTTATATAACAAGAAATCTGACTGGGTTAAAATAAATAGATTGGAATATTGATATGAATGTCTTAAGTTCTTGTGTAACCAGTGCAGAAAGACGTTAGCGAGGAGATTGATTCTCTAGAATATTGGTGAAATCGACACCAGTTTTAATAGATGTTATATCATTAGCTGTATAAAAAATATACAGAATTGACATGTTTATTGTTGTTACTTAATGAAAATTGTAAAATAATCTGAACTATTATTTTATTATTATTAATTTGTCTGTGGGTCCCCGGGTTCATTTGCAGCAATATTAAAATTGTCAGCAAAACTCCTGAATCATAAACAATCTGAATAGTGGTCTTTCTTTGTACAATGAATAAATATTCATGATTCTAAATGACATTTTATTACTTGTGCAGTTATTCTATTAAAAAGAAGTTTGTGTGATATAAACCAATATTTTTTAATATATACTGGTACAGGTAATCAGTTTTAAAGAACATAATGTGCACATATGTTGATTTTAATACTTGTACAAATAATCAGTTGTTTTGTTTTAAACTTATATATTTTACATTTATTGTGAAAGTTCTTACAACTTAGACAAATCACATTTAATGTCTTCTTGGGTAGAACCAGTACTTAGCATGTTTTACTCAAGGACACTACACATAACTGTTGCTGAGAATCGAACCCACAACCCTCACATCTTTGGTCTGATGCTGTACCACTGGACCAAGCACTCCACATAATCAATTCAGAAGAACATATGTACAATTATTGACTTTAAATCATATATATATATATATTTGTTGAATCACCTTCATCTTTCAATTACAATAATGGAATACAATAAATATACACTTGATGAATTGCCCTCATCTTCCAATTACAATAATGTAATACAATAAATATATACTCGTGGCATCGCCCTCATATTTCAATTACATGTACAATAATGGAACAGACACACTTAAGTAAAAATGTATTTTGAGGGGTATTCTATCCCAGAACAGATTCCTTGTGTGGTTTGTGGCAGATCAACAGACTAAGGATCTTGGGTTCAATCCCCAACAAGGCCCATGTGTTGTCCCTTGATCAATATGCTTTATTTGCATATGCTCAGTACTGGTTATTCTGCCAGTGACTTGTCATAGTAACTTTTGCACAATCGATGTAAAATAAATAAGTGGTCTAAATAGAATTGCAGTGGTTGTATTCGTACTTGGGATATTAACACATGAGTCACTGCATGTGTTAGCAACTTAATATAACCCACAGGTATGTTTGTTTCCTGTCTCTATGGGTTCAAATTTATTCAACTGTTCTCATACAACCGATAATGTTTTGAATATAATACTGTGGTATTGAACAAACATGATTGATTGATGTTTTGTTCTCGCATGTTGCCATTTATGTAAGATTGTAAATTGATTTCAGTAATATTGTTGATAGCAAACATTGGAATTGATTTGTTTACTTGTACTGTTTCTTTACTATTAAATATGCATGTTAAATATCCATTAAAGTGAAATTGACAAATTGGTAATTTCCTTCAAACTGATGTAACAAATAATCAAGACATGCAGTATTAGGTAATACTTCTAAAGTGAGTGACAACACTATCTGTTGTCTCAATAAACACCTGTTTCAGTTATGTTTTGTCAATAAATGAACAGTTTATCAATACTAACTGTAAGCATCTCCAAGAATAAATTTATAGAAAAAATATGTACTGAAGGTTAATTATTGGGGCTCATATCTGAGAAACTTTTCTTACAATTTCTAATGAAGATTAGATTTGTTATAGACAACAGTATTGATATGTTCTATCTAATCCTTTTTGGACTTTGTTGTCTTCTGACAACTCTTGTTGATGTTTTCCAGTGAACCCTGTCCCATTTCTGGATGAGGATATGAAACTCGTAAAAGTTTCTTTAAATTTACTTTGTATTGTTGCCAGTTATTGATGCTATATAATGCTTCAGTCAACCCGCTAGGATTCTGGCTGTTCACGGATGTATAATTCATTCCTTATTATATATGCTTAATGATCATAATGTAGCAAAGGATCACCATGTGACCGTATATTACAATGATTTGAAACATTATGTTTAGACTTTTTATGCCCCCCCCCCCCCAATTTTTTGGGGTGGCATATAGTAATCGCATTGTCCGTCCTTCCGTCCGGTATTTCGTGTCCGACCTGTATCTTTGTCATGCATAGATGGATTTTTTTGATACTTTCTACAAATGATCAACATAACATGAAGACGTGTCGCAAGTAAGACCCACACCCGTACCTCAAAGGTCAATGGCACTATTTCAGTTTGTTTGACAACACTTCGAGTTTGTGTGAGATTTCATGTCAGGCCTGTAACTTTGTCATGCATAGATGGATTTTATAAATACTTGCTACAAATGATCAACATAACATGACAACGTGTCGCGAGTAAGACCCACACCCGTACCTCAAAGATCAAGGTCACAATTTGAGTTTGTTTGAATACACTTTGAGTCTGTGTGAGATTTCGTTTCTGGACTGTAACTTTGTCATGCATAGATGGATTTTAATGATACTTACTACAATTGATCAACATAACATGACGACGTGTCGCGTGTAAGACCCATATCCTAACCTCAAAGGTCAAGGTCACACTTTGAGTCTGTGAGATTTCATGTCCGGCCTGCAACTTTGTCATGCATAGATGGATTTTTAAAAATACTTGTAATAAATGATCAACATAACATGACGATGTGTTGCACTTAATACCCAAACTCCCACTTCAAAGGTCAAGGTCAAAGTTTAACTTTGTTTGACAACACTTTCAGTCATTTTGACATTTCTTGTCCGGTCTGTCATCTATTGATAAATTTTAAAAACACTTGGCTCAGTTGATCAACATGACATAATTAAGTGTCGCATGTAAGACCCAGAACCTTTCCTCAAAGATCAAGGTCACACTTCCAATTTGTTTGATATTGTGTGTCTGGTCTGTGACTTTGCCTTTAACTTGGCTGAATTTATCAAGATGACATGACGACGTGTCATAAGTAAAACTTAGACCCATACCTCAAAGGTCAAGGTCACACTTTTAGTATGTATGACAATACTTTGAATTTGTTTGAGATTTCAAGTCCGTCCTTTAACTTTATCATACATGCATGGATTTCAAAAAAATTATCAACAATTGATCTGTAACTTTGTCTTACATTTAGGGATTTTAAAATAGCTTGACACAAGTGATCAGCATTATCATGATAATGTTTCAGCAGCATTTAACTGTTGAAATACCCAGACCATTACATCAGATGTCAAGGTTACACAAAGGTCAAGGTCACACTTTAATGTAAAAAACATGAAATTGCATGTCTCGTCTGAAACATCAGTCCATTACTCTTTATATTCATGGATACATCGCTACCTATTATAACATATATTGTTTTTTTTCAACGACCAATTTGAGGGGCATGCCACACTTACCAGTGACATTTCTTGTTTTCCATAATACTTGACTTATATATAAATATATGTATTTATTTTACGAATAGGGTTAAATAAAATTTATCAATATGGGTTTGTGTAAACAATGACTAGACTTAAAAAAACTTTCACCTATTTTCATTACAGAACAACCAGAAGTCTGACCATGAGCAGTGCAGACAGAGGGCAGTGTTCAAACTGGCCACAAAGCTGGTACAAGTTTCGCGGAGTTCCCGACTAGATGATGACAGTCTCAGAGAGTACCTTGTCAGTTTGAAACGCAAGTACGAAGACGAGATGGCCCAACTGGGGAAATAATGGTAACAGAACTGCACACTTGTAAATCACGAGCATTGCTCCCAGGATTGAATCTTCATGCTTTTACAGTATTCAACCACAAGTGTTTTAATTTTTTCTTAAAGTATAAATGTAATTATTCATGTTAGGAAGATTGATCAATTGATTCAAATTTTTCTGATATAATCATTATAGCTGTGTTATAAAAAAAATAAAATCATGAAAACATCTTTGTAAAAATTGATTATATGATTTAAAGATGATTTCTATAGTTTTTGTAGTGCATCGATTCTGTGCAGAAAGGGAGGTAACTTTGCCGATTTGTCAGTGTTTTGACAGCTCTATCTCCATAAAGAAAAAACAATGAAGGATGCAAAAGGGTGGTGCACAACTGACTATAGTAACTTGTATTTTTATGCTCCGCGTAAGGGGGGAAGCATATAGTCGTCGCTTCGTCCATGCGTGCGTCCCCAAGTTCTTGTCTTGGCTATTTCTCTACAACCTCTGGCTTGAATTTTATGAAACTTGCTAGAATGCATCATTACCGAGTGCAGATGCGCATATTGTCTGTGTTCCAGTTTGATGATTTTTCATGGCCCTTTGATTCTGTCTGTGACCAAATTATTGTCGGCGCTATTTCTCTACAACCCCATATTGGAAATTTATGAAACTTGCTAGGATTCATTATAATGACCTATTTCAATGTATTTTATCACAAAATAAAAAATATGTATTGACTTCTCTTTAGAACTCTCACAGTTGCTTCCCCTGTTCATTATCATTACCATATGGTACAGTCAAACAGTCACTTTGGGGAGCATCCATCGTTTCCACTGATATTTTCACTGATATTTCCACTGATATTTTCTTCTTACTAAACATCAAAGTTTCATCAAATCGTATCCATAGGATACATGTACTTTATTATATATTGTGTATATGCAACATATATATGCTACATACAACACATATATAGGTAATTTGCAACATATAGATTACATATTGCATAGATAGGCTGCCTGCAACATATATAAAGGTTGCAACTTATTTACAGATTTGAGATTCTATATATATATAAAGGGAGATAATTGAAATCACAACAATGGAATTTTCAATTTTTGTGGAAGTTTTCAGATGCACACAATGTATGATATATATATGAAGATAATTATTTGCAAACAATCAGACATAAAAATTATTTCTATAATTTAATTCTATTGCTTTTATCAAATAATAAAAGTAATAAAATAAATAGAAATAATAAATTTCTATTAAAAAGGTAAAAGCTAAATTTTTCAATCATGTTTATTGTAAAACAGTGTAATGATATTTATAGAACTTTGTTAGGAGAGAAATTGGTTTAAGCAGTTCATACACATTTGATTTGATTAATGATTATACAAGTTGTGTTGAAAAGGGAAATTCTGGAGGTGTTGATAACAACCATATTTTGAGTTAATATGAAAAGCTTTTAAAAAAAAAATTTCCCCTTGTCATATCAAATATTAAAATCTTAGCCAATCAGTTATGATATAATTATTTGATTTTGAGTTGACATGACAATTGCCCATTTCCATGGCATGTTTATTGTTATATTATGGTTGATTATATTATGTTGATTACATTTGATTTAAAAAATAACTTAATTAGTAACTTTTCGCATCTTAACAGCTTTTGGTTAAAATCTAAGTAAACTAGAATTATTGGTTAATTCTTAAAATGAATTTTATTTGCTAATTCATTTTATGGACTTTTGATAAAAAGAAGGATTTTTCATATAAGAACAGAGATATATTTTTATAGGGAGAATAGGAGATAGATTTAGGGTCAAGGCTGACTTAAATGACATAAAGCTAGCCGTTATATATAATTTATGATAGCCAAATGTAACTATATTTTTTAGTCAGTTAACATTAATTATTGCTAAGGACTACTATTATTTTACTTATGAACTTAGACAAACTGTGTTAATTTTGTATTTTGGAACTTGTAAAACTATCATAATCTATATATTTGTCGAACCAAAATAAAAGTGTTAAACACCAGAAGACCTGTGTGTTGCATATTGGGCAATAAGTTAAGTTTACTGTTAAAGAAAGACTGACCCCACATGTGTCATCATAAATAGCAGTTGTGCGTAGAATATAAAAGCCGACAACAGTAAGGCATGATTAAGCATTTGATGACACATACTATGGTTTTACATGCAACACATAGATAGATAGATTCCATTACATTACTTGCATAATACGTAGGTTATAATGAAGGTTCACAATATATACAGATGAACAAATTAATAAAGGTTACACAAACATAGTCTTTATGTAATTATAAACTTGTAATGTAACCTATAATATGCAACCAGGCTTCTGTTTCCTTCATCAACATTTTCCTTAGATACTTGGAACTTAACAAAGTTTTGACTGGTTGTTTACCTATTATATAATCAATATCAATGAAACTACTAGTATATGCAGTTTTACTGGAGTCAGTCTAAAATCATGATCACCTGGCTGCATTTCTTAGATTTAGATATATGTTGGTGCATCAGAACCTGTATACCCAGCATATTTAGGATGATACGATAAATGTAGGATGTAAGTTGATTAATTGAATATTTAGCATAATTTTTACGCCATCGAGTACTAACAAATGATCAGTTCAACTTTACCACTCTTTCCTGGGATCCTGAAAGGTTAACCATTACTTGGGTACACCCATCAACATAAATGACCGATAAATTTACCATTCAAATTAGTCATGAGTGACTATGATATTGAGACTTAATGTTGAATATCAATCATCACTGAGACTGGCCAGGTTTGGATTCAAACTCACGAACCATGGATTGATAGTAAGATGCACTACCGACTGAGCTAACCATGCTACATGTATAAACTGGAAATATTGCATACAGCCTATATAGGTTACACTACAGGTAATTATAATGCAACCTGTATAGGTTGTATGTAACATGTATAGGTAATTTATATAGGTTATATGTTACATTTATAGTTTACAACATATTTAGGATACTACAATAATTGTAGGTTATATGAGCATATATGGGTTATTATTCAAAATACATTACATGCAACATCAAAATTCTTAATTATTTCCAAAATAACTTTCAGATTACAACTACATGTAGTGAATATGGGGTGATCCTAAAATTGTTAATTTTCCCTTAATATCTTTCTCAAAGAAATAGAACTCTAGTAAAAAGTTGGACGGGACAGGATGGCTTCAGTGTCCAGTGAATACATTGAGATTATTTAATTTAACAACAAAAGTCCTTTCAAAAAAAAAAAATTGTTTTGTACAACGATTTGCTTTTGTTTAAATTATTTTATTAACAGAAGTGTTTTTTAGTTGATACTTAAATTCTACGATGAAATATTGTTATATTGATAGATTTCGACTTGTAATATTTTATGTATACTTAAACTTGGTCGAGATAATTACTTAAGTAACAAAATGAATTGTTATAATGCAGTCTGGTCGTACCAGTCTATTTTTATTAACCTTTTTTAAAAAAATCAAATATGTTTGGTTATTAATATGTATTACTGACAATGGCAGACAAGGAACTGTTTGATTGTTCAGTCATAACCATTAATGAGGTAACCTGATCAGTTTGTGTTACATTTCACTAATTACCAATTGTTCAATTGAACCAATGTGACGTAATACGTTCTTTATAGTCAGTTCATTTTTTAGCCCCTAACGATAAGGGGTCAAAGGTTTAATATACTAATAGGTACAGAAGATTTATAAGATTACAACTATCGCTGTTCATTGGCAGATGTGATTGAACTAAATGAATGCTCTAAGTCCTGGCATTACATTAAAATACTAAAATATGTGTGACATTGTTTGTATGTAGTTGTAGTGTTAGATTACTATCAACAAGTATTGTGACATTTACAATAGTATTAAAGTATTATGTGTGGAATCCGAATGTATTGGTAGACTTTAAACTCTCACTATAAATAACTAAAGGATAAAGATTTGAAGAACCCTTAATGGTATTTATGATTTGATTTAACAATCTGTTTTTTTATGATTTAAAGATTTTTATGTCAAGGAGTTATATAAAGAATGAAATGAAATTTTCATCACTTCACTTTTAAAATATTAATAAAATGGCACCTGGGGGATTATTAGTTGGCAAACCATTCAAAATTCACAGGCAACTAATTTTTTGTTCTGAATTGCAAGTTGTGTGTAATTTTGAATGTGTTAACAAAATGATCTTAATTAAAATATATTTCAGTTGGAATTTGCTGTTTATATTGGCAGTATACAAATTTTGTAATTAAATGTATTTCAACAATTTTTTAACACAAATTGCTGGAAATTGTCACGTTTTGTTGAGGTTTCCATTCTGCTGAGAAATAATTTTGATTTATACTTATAAGAAATATGGAAGTTAATAAATGAAAACAAGATTTCATGCGATTTTGCGAGCATTCATCAAATCTCAATAAGTTGCTTTCCCTTCTCTATATAAGTCCTTGTTTATATCATGCATTGAAATAGTCATGGTGAAGTATTATCAACATAATGCATCTGTACTGAAACATTACTGGTAATAGGATGTTTGTGTCCCATTATTGCATTACTTGTAAAGGTTCGCTGTTCCGTTTGGTCGATTACAGAAAGTGATAATATTCAAAACAAACGCACATGTGACAAAAAATCATCAATGCATTGCATTAATCAGGTATGACATCAAATACTGTTCAAATCAAAATCATCTTAATTCAGAAGGTGATATTAAATTGAACATTTTCATATTTTTGAAGGTATACTATTTTGATTATCCTTTAGATAAAAACCATATTGCATGAAATACCTTATTAATATTTAAACCATAATTCCTTGTTTAAACCAACATTGTTATGTTTAGTTATGATACATATATGTGCAAACTGGTAATTTTTTACCTCCATGGATATATAATTTGAATAAAAAGTCGATGATTTGAGTTTAAATGCAGGTATTCAAACTAATCCCATCCAAACAATTGACTATAGCTTTATCTGGCACTGCTGTAAATAATTGAATAAAATTTGTTATCATGTTGAAGTTGCCACTTCTAAGATATCATTTGTGTTTTCTAGATTAAATCTGACTTGAAACATTACTAACTTGCCATGATTTGAATGTTAACAGTTTTGCATTGTATTCCAGTATACAAGTACCCAACCACCGTATGTTAAATTTGAGACCCAGGCAAATGCAGCCAATTTTTGTCAAGCCCAAATGGCGATACGGTGAAGCCTGCATGTGCACGTATCATCTTGTCCAGGCTGTAACTTTCTCATTGTATAGGTTCACTTTTGCTTCTTCCCTTTACTGGCTGCTTAAGACAGGTTTGGCTGTATTTTGAAATGAGTTGTCACTTTGTTCACCATAATAAGAAGATGTGTTGCGCATAAGACAGATTACTCTCCCAAGTCAGCGGACGATATCCTCTTCGTTCAATATGACATAGTTATATACGAACGATGCAAAGGAGAGTAAAGACAGACCCATAGCTTAAAAGTAGGAAAAACATATTTTAGACATTTTGAATAATCCTGGTATATTCCCTTTAACAATACGCATCATAGCAATAGGTTTGTTTTGTGGGAAAGATCAGATGAAGAAGTAAGCTATCGTTTGGTTGAGAAAATTGATATTTAAAGATTTATTTTGGTTATTTTTACTTTAAAAATTGGTTAAAAATAGGAAAATGTTCTTAAAAAAAAACTGTTGGTGTAAAATTCTTCTTTTTCTTAAATTTAAAGAAAGAAAAAATCATTGCTCTAATTTACAACCAAACTCTTTCTTCCAGTACCAAAAGCACAAATATATGTTGTTGGTTCAAATGCGCCATCCGAAAATTTAGACCAGCACCTGCAGTGACTCATCTCTGTTTATATGTTTAGTTGTACTTGAATATTTGTGTTTATGAATGTAAAGATTCATTCGATGTGTTAACATGCATAACATATAATGCCCCTTTAAGGTTCAACTTGGCGTCCATATTTGCCATTCGCATCATAACTATTATGATATATTTTCATAAAACTTGATGAATATATGACATAATTTGTATCGCATGCTGTTACCACCATCGTATCCAACAATATCGTACGCGAATTAAGCCATGGTCACATTTACGGTTATGCACGTAGTTGACCGTAGTTAATTTCAAACGTAGTTGACCGTAGTTACGGTAGACTACGTTTGAAGTAAACTACGGACAGCTACGTGCATGACCGTAAATGTGACCATTGCTTAAGCGACAGATTTCTTATTAGTTGACACTTACGGTTTTTGCTACGGTAAACACTACGGTTACGGTTAACTAAGGCCAACTATGTTCAAACTACGGTCACAGTAGGGTCTTGGAATCGTAGTTGACCGTAAACAAGTTTTGAACATGTTGAAAAATTATGTGCTAACTACGGGCAAATCATAAGTTCGAACTACGTTTATTAATACGTCGAACTACGTGTAACTACGTTTAATACGTTCAACTATGGTCCACTACGGTCATTCCCCACTACGGTCAACTACGTAAGATGTGACAACGGCTTAACGACTTCCATTTATTGTGCTGAAGAAGTCGTAACTCTGAACATACGCGGCTGGACTCGAGGAAAGTATGTGTTTGTGGCAACCACAACACGCTATGTAATTCTTCATTCGGGCTTCACTTGAGAACTAATGAAAAGGCTGTTTAAGGATCTCTGCATCTGCAAACCACCGGAGTCAATAGTTCCCCTTTAAATCACGATTTTATGGTCATATCGGGGTATCGTAATCACAACAGAGATACCCAGGTGATATTAATAAATAGTACATGGTTAATTTGAACATAAAATAAAGAGCTGTCATATATACTAAAATCTGCGATATAAAAGCCTATGTCCTCTGTCTAGCAGCATTGATTTTGCAATCGCAATGGAACTGTTTATATGAATTGTTAATTGCATCTGCT
Source organism: Panopea generosa (assembly GCA_029582155.1). Classification (NCBI taxonomy): domain Eukaryota; kingdom Metazoa; phylum Mollusca; class Bivalvia; order Adapedonta; family Hiatellidae; genus Panopea; species Panopea generosa. Next base: position 45,852,340 of record CM055895.1, read on the forward strand.
GATCTACGGCCGATGACAATCCTGGCACGTTTTGATAATGGGCACGTATGTCTATGTGTTGACAATTTATATCGTACTATAAACCGATTTACCAATTTTGAAACAACGTCATTCTATTTTTATAAAAACAGAGGACTATCTATGGGAACAATGCACTTTTAGAACCATTCAGTATGTATACAATGTTCAAGACGCCCATGTCTCTATATGTAGAACAGTACAAAATTAATTGTTGTGCGAGACTTGTAGCGTAGCGTCTCGCCACACCAAGTCAAAATCATCTAAAGCAATTCTGTCTGATTGTGGCTTCCGATGAGCCTCCGATGCCGGTGCCGACTTGCTGCTGCGGATTACAGCTGACGTAATATGTACGTGTGCATATGAATAAAATATTGTAAGTAAATTTTCTTCGCGAACGTTGATTTTAACAAAAAATCGTTGCATTTTATTAATTTTGTAGTTGTTTTAACGGACAACAGTATAACATTAATATTATATATCAAGGCACTCTGTTACTTTTATGGCAAATAAAAATGCAAATAAAAATTCAACATAGATACGGCTCGAACTCGCGACATTTAGGTTGACAGTAAAAAACCGTTACCACTACGCTATCGGAACAGACAGTGGTACACACTTAATATTGATATCTAGTTTAAATCTGCTATCATACTACAAAACACCCCTAATACGGAAGGTTCCATCTAAAAATAGAATGACGTAGTTTAAAAATAGCTTAATCGGTTTATAAAGACTTTATTTCGCTGACGGTTATGCCTGATTGCTTTTTGCAGAAAAAAAACAAACAAAAAACGGATGACTATTCTATTGTGTATGCACGAGATCGTAAGTTGTTGAACCTTGGCAGATATGCATACAGCAGCGATATTCTAGTGGTAGTGCGCCCGCCTCGTGGGTTCCGCAATCACCGATCAGGTCTAGCCTGATTAAATAAGGTGTGATTGGACAGCTTTTTTATTATTTTGATATCTATCTGCTGTCTCGGGAGACGCAAAATACAAAAAATGCTAAAGCTACTAAGAAACGTGAAATAAGTTCGACGGTCGAGTCATACAAAAGAAAATGGAACTAGACACTTCCTCAATTGGCGTTTAGCATTTCGAGGACAGTTATTGGTTTTGTCAGTCCGGTGTCAGTATAATATGACTGTAGGGTTGTCATGTGACTGTGTAGGGTGTCATTTGACTGTATGGTTGTCATGTGACTGTATAGGGTGTCATACTGTGTGTATGCGGCATGATACTCCAGTGTGGCAGCGCTTAGAGTACTGTGTCGTGATAGGACTGACGCTAAACATCCAACAACTCTTGCTGGAGCGCAGTTTGGCAGCGCTTAGAGCACTGTGTCGTAATAGGACTGGCGCTAAAAACACCAAAACTCCTGCTGGAGCGCAGTTTGGCAGCGCTAAGAGTACTGTGTCGTGATAGGATTGACGCTAAACACCCAACAACTCTTGCTGGAGCGCAGTTTGGCAGCGCTAAGAGTACTGTGTCGTGATAGGACTGACACTAAACACCCAACAACTCTTGCTGGAGCGCAGTTTGGCAGCGCTTGGAGCACTGTGTCGTGATAGGACTGACACTAAACACCCAACAACTCGTATTGGAGCGCAGTTTGCGGCCTGTATTCAACTAATATTTGAACATGATAATCAAATCATCAGATTAAACTTGTGCGAAAACTATAATTTTTTCATATATACTACAAAAATGTAGTAGTTTCTACTTCATTTTCTTCAAAATCACTTATTTCTTGAAGGCATAGTTCCACCATTGCAAACAGGAAATGCTTCTGTGGGGTAGTCGCATACTGGCAATTATAGATAATCCTTTTCTCTCTCATTAAAAATGCATTTTCCTTGTCTTAATGCTATTTTTAATTTGAATGGCATTATTGGTGTATATTTAACATTTTGAAAGCATTGTCATGTTTGAATTATGAATTTAGAAAACAAATGATGCTTGGAAATTTGGGTATGAATACATGATCTTGTAAGTCTACTTCCATTTTATCATCAATATACACCATGGACAGAAGAAAAAACTTCTATGACACATGATCACTATTTTTTCTCCTTACATTTTGGTAGTACAGAAGTTGACAAACAATAAAATGAAAGTTTCACTTCTTTTCTTTGGTTCTCCCTATGAATGGCAAGCCTTCAAAGTTTTTTTATTTACTATAAAATAAAGATTTATAATCAATGGTGGACTTGCACCTTGAAATAAAAAGTCGCTCAATTGACAAATGGTCTAATGTAAATTCTAAAATAAGAAGATAAATGTCCAAATGGAATAAACTGTCGCACTTTTAATTCAAATATTTTCATTTTATTAAATGACAGTGTGAAATAATTTACTTCTCTTTCAAAAATATCTTTACTGCATTCTTTCTCTTCTCTCCGACATATTCTATCCTAATTTTAAACTTATTTCTAATAAAACGTCCATAAAAAAAGAACAAAGCTTGTATTGTCTATGTAATTATAAAGTGTGTGTAAATGTATGCGAATGTACTATGGAAATAAAATAAAGTGAAAACCACATATACGTCCAACAGGGGACGCGGTTTCTACGTCTCACCGCACAGTTATGTCCCTTGTGACAGTAACAAGATACATGCGCTAAAAAGAGTTGGTTCAAGATATTTTCAAAATGGTTCATAAGAGCTGTGATTTCTTGCTGCAGATGAGTAGACGAAAATCCGGCATAACATATACTGCAATGACATCACTGATGTTAAAAGTGACTTTTATTGGATTTAAGCAGATGGATGTATTATAGAGCTTTTGAGGACTTTTTTTTAAATTAGGATGTCACTGTAGTCCTTAAAAAATCTGACCAACCCGTCAGTTATTGTGCATTTTTATGAGCGGATACACTCCTGCTATGGAAAAATATGTCAAAAACTGTTTTATGTGGATGTATTATTTGACCGAGGAAAACCTAGACCTTGTTTTATATAGCACACAATTCAACTGCGTAATGAAACCTCCAGAATCCCCATAACAGCACAAACATGGAATACGTACATAACATACATGCAGAAGAATTGACAACGGAGGTCATCGCCTTGGAACGGTCAGTACCAGCAATATACGTCACTGGGGAGATCACAATTTCTATATTTAAAGTTTTAGTCCGAATCCGATGCGTATTTGGAAACTTTAGTACGAGTGATTGTATCATCATTTTATGAAGGGAAATTCACTGAATCGGTAAATTGGAAAAGTGAATGCATCAGTTGAAGGATGTAGTGACTTTATCACTGTTGAGCATCGGGGTATTGTGCTTGTATATTATGAAGTGTATTATAACCATTTTATTACTATCGAACTAATAATCAAAACTAATATGATAAAGTTTATAAGAAATGTAAAATAACTGTTATGGAAGCAGATTTACACAAGCTTCTAAAGCTTTTTTCTGTATCCTTTCCACATAATTCGTTAAACGTATGACTTTATTGTTAAATGTATGCTAAATATATGTACTTATGTGAATAAAATATTGTTTAAACTAATAATCAAAACTTCTCAATTTATATATTAAGCTGGAGGATTCGCCTACTTGCTAGTTTAAATGTACTTTTAAGAAGCTGCCAGGCTAGTCGTAATTTTAGTTAATGTTTTGAATTGGTTGCCACTATGTTTAACGATTTGGACGATCCTTTGGTAATAAATGTACGCAATCAAATACATTCATATGCATGTTTTATGAAATCCACGATCAACACTCACGCACGCATGAACATGAATAGAAGTTGTCGATCTAATTTATTTCATGGTACGTTGTCTCTGCTGTGGAAAACATAGTCCCATGATCACTTCAGCAACGCATCTTGTCTGTCTTGTGACTTTCAGACGTTGCACAGTTTAAAATAATTGATTTTGCAATTCTAAAATACAACAGTATTCCACTTTTTGAAGCGGGCGTCTAACACTCAAAAGTCCTTGAATAGCTTAAGGTAAACAATTTTAATCGTTCTGTGTCATTGTTCGTTCTTCATAATGTAGTTTGCATTATAGCACCTACATTCCTTACTGGCACTTAAACAGTAGTTTTACCATGAAACATCAAACAAAATCTTGAAATGGCTCAATCTGAATCTGCGGTTCTGGTCCTGATACGTCAACATGTTTTATTAGTTCTTCTCCAAACTTGAATTTGTATAAACAAAAACAACACTGAACACTTTTTTGATTGTCGAATATTGCTCTATTTTACATAGAATATTTTCTAGCACTTCCGTTTTTTGACTGCCGAATATTGCTGTACTTTGTATTGTGTGCTCTCTAGTGCCTTCGTTTTTGGTTGCCGAATATTGCTGTACTTTGTATTGTGTGCTCTCTAGTGCCTTCGTTTTTGGTTGCCGAATATTGCTGTACTTTGTATTGTGTGCTCCCTAGTGCCTTCGTTTTTGGTTGCTGAATATTGCTCTACTTTACATTGTGAGCTCTCTGGCGTCTTGGTGTTTGATTGTCGAGTATTGTTATATATTGTGTGCACTCTAGCGCCTTCGTTTTTAGTTGTTGAATATTTCTCTAGTTTAATAATAATAATTATGTGCTATTTGGTGCATTCGTTTATCATAGCGACTATCACGGTTTATATAATCATAATATCAAAGATGTTATTGAACGACCAGATTTGATAATAAATATCCGAGAAACAGTAAGAGTTGTTGTACATGTACTCCAACACCCTCACGTTTAGTTGGATTTTGATTAAACTTACACAGTAGTTTTGTACTGTAAGATCTTAAAACAAGCTCTTAAACTGGCCGTAACCGATCATCAGGTTCTCAGTTGTCTCCCTTGAATAACTTTTTTAGCTTTATTTTAAAGTTTGTATACTCTTGCACCCAATTTTATCATTTAATATAATTTGTTAAAAAATCGCACAAAATGACCTATTAATGTGTCGACGTGCCGCAAAACATTTATTGTTAATTAATGCTTTATTAGACACCGTCTCTTATACCAAAGGTGAGCGATTTAATGCAAACCGTCTTAGTTGTTTATTTGATCATTTCTGTCATTATGTTGCAAAAACAAATAGTAGATAGACACGCAAAGACACCAGTATTTAAGAACTTCCGTCCCAGAGAACAATTATAAACGATAACTGGAACCTCGTACTGGTTGAATCTCTGCAGATTGCCTTCTTCTTTGATCTCTCGTCATTTGAAGAATTGTCGCTCTCAGCGTTCAGCCGTAACCTGTCCTATGTAAGCTGCTGTGTTTTTATTCAGCGCTGATTGTTTTGTTCACAGGTAACTATGGACAGACATCAATATTGTCAGCTCTAGCTTACTGGTGAATAAAAACCTATCGACACTTTATCGGTGACATTTTCAGTTCTGGAATACGCATTCATACTCAGTGGCGGGATTATGTGTTTATAGTAAAGTATAACAATTGCATCAACAATTCAAACAAAACGGAGATACGTGACAAAAAGAAAGAGATAATAATTTTTAAGTATTCAGATGCTAGTTTGTTATTAGCTTTGAAAGGTATGATATTTATATTGTGTCTTTATGCTTGTTTTCATTTAAAAAATATTTTAATGCGACATTCGTAAATTATTTATTATACGTTACTAACGCATTGCAATTTTAATGTTCATTAAATCAGATAGACTACAAATAAATATTGATTGGCACATAATTTTTTTTAAATACATTCAAAATTAATCGGAATATTAGCATGTTTGAATGGATTTACAACTATTTTGTATTTGCCAAATGCGTTTATTTATTTGGACTTGTTTGATTTGAAGTCTTGACGAAGAACTGACGTGTAATTGATTTTAGGGGCGTAATTCACTAACCATTCTTAAGAATATTCTTAGACTTGAACTCAAGAATGAATTTTGAAAAACACACTATGGGGTCATTTATGAAACCAAAATTTGCAAGCGTGTAGAGACGTCTAATACACATTCAAATTAATCCATCTGCAATGGTAAACTAAAAACTAGTATCTACGGTTAACGTTTAGGTTTCCCAGCTCAAGTCTCAATAATGATTGGTGAACACGACCCCAGTTTAAAATGATAAACGGCGTCTATTTAAGTGCACACACTGTGTGTATGCAGGCCCTGATAGGGGCATTACCCTTGTCAATGGTTGAAAAAATATATATTTACGGTTTATTATATTTACCTATGACAAAAAATATTAAACATTTATTAATTGAGTCGGGTTTTATTGGCACGGTAAAAGTCCATTTTCTATGTTTAAATAGTGTGACACCACTTATTTCATAAAACTTGAAAATAATTTTAGATATGAAATTTCAAGAATAGTAGTAATATTTAACGAGTAAAATTTCCATATTTATATATGTTTATATGTGCGTGATTTGATGTTTGGACATGAGTATAATCTCCATATGGTTATACGTTTATATGTGTTATTTGATGTTTGGATATGAGTCAAATCTCAATATAGTTATACTGCAGCGACGATTTAATATAACTTTATAATTTTGACGTAGACATAGATATAGTTTATTAAGTAATATAGACCACTGGTCCTAAATACATTAAACATAAGAATTATATAGTATGTAAACAACACTGGAGTGACAAACAAATAGAATGGAACGAACGCTTTTAGGAAAAAAATAAGATAAACTTTAATAAGTATTTTCGTTTCTGAGTTATATCTTTATGAATTTATATTTTCTAATTCTAGTTTTCTTTTATCAAATTCAATCGACAAATGCTTTGAGATAGAGATAATATCGTATTTATCTGATGTGGACGGGTGTGTAATCAACAGTCCCTTAAAATCTAAATCTTTAAATATAGAAGTGTCAAATGTTCATATAGTGGGCCGGACCCGATTAGCTCACTCGATTACGCGTTTGACTATCAATCAAGGGGTCGTGAGTTCGAATCCCTTTCTGGCCACAGTCTCCGGGATGACTGATATACGACGTTGTGTCTTATTTTTATTCGTCTCATCGCTGATTCAAGTGGGAAAGCTATGCGTTACTTGTGGAGAAGCGGTGTGCTCGAGTACTGGTTAACCTTTCAGGATCACAGGAAACAGTGGTTATGTTAACTGATCGTCTATTAGCTATCAATGGCATAAAAAGACGCTAAATATTCAATTAATCAATCAATCATATATTGGACATTCGAAAAGAAAAACAGTAGCTACAATGTCAGATCGCTCGTAATACAAAAGCAGTGTTTCAGTAAGAGTATAAAAAATAGCCGTATTTCATTTCATATAAAAAATGAACCCTTTACTTTTCGCATTTTTCATTGTAGTATATCTTGTTTGAACTCTTGGCATTGCGAGTGTGAAAGTACATTGATACTATATTTTAATACATATTGTGATTGTTCTATATTTGGGGACGACACCTGATACCCACGTCCTAAATATTAGCAACTATCATCAAAGTAATCTATATTTGAACAAAATGTAAAAATGATTGTATTACATGAATTTCATCAAAGGTTATAACAAAAGGTATTGAAAATAAAAAAATGGATTCAAATGTATTCATTTGAATATTCGATAATGGTATATTAATATGAAACGCTTTTTAATTTAAGTCGTTTCTTTGTTATAAAATAACAATAGCTCAATATGGAAACTATTTATCATGAAGACAAGACTGAGAACGACAAACAATAACCTTACATAAACTGTCGGATAAAATTAGTATATTAAACAATGTATGTTTTACGGAGCGTTTGGGATTCGCCGCTATATTTACTGTAGGCATGTTATTTAAAATAGAAACGTGTGCAAGGTGTTCTTGTAGCATATTTTACTGTATACCTGAACACCAAATAAATGTTGCTACTACTACTACTACTACTACTGCTACTGCTACTGCTACTAATACTACTACTACTTTCTGAAATGCTCAGCTCCCTCAAATAAAAATAGGAAGGAAACGCCACCCCTTGCGTAGCTACACTTAGACAAACAACAATAAAATAATGATAATAAAACTTTATTTAACGAGAAGACTAAGTTGAACAAGTCCATGAGATCCGAAAATTATGTATAATACTTGCATCGAAATGCTATATGACACAATAGCATCCAATCATAGTTTATGTATTACAGATAACCATCACTTTTAAGCGGGGCGGTAGTGTAGTGGGAAGACTGTTGGCCGCTGCCGATTCGATCCCCAGCTTGACCCGATGTCTCTTAAGAGCACCCGGTACTTGTTCTATCTAGGAAGCAAACTCGAGAGCGATTCTTATAAGCTTTGAACTTTCTTCACAACTGAGAGTATAATTTAAGGCACAATCATACGCACTATGGATGTATTTTGAGCAACATTGCTAATAGTGATACATGTACAACATTAATTGTTATGGACCAGAGTTCTGTGAGCTGTGATTTTTTATTCGCAAGTATAACGTTTTAGGGTTAATTACTGAATTGACACTTTTAATGTTTTCCAGTACACCAAGAAAACGTATTAAAAATTATCGACCTCGAATACCAGTATTTGTAGATTCTTCGAAATGCTACTCCTGTCTGTCACATGATACCGTCACAGGATACGGTCACGTGAACTCTTATTGTAGCATTTCTATGGAAGTATTTATAGCAGTATTGTGTTTACAGGTGGTTTGAAGGCTTTTGTCAGATTTAGTTTGATTTATTTATTTAAGCTTGATTGCGAAAAAAACCTTAAAGATTACATGAACCGAAGTCCGTTTCATGGATAGAGTCATTACTGAGTGTTGTTTTTAAAAGACATCGGGTCGAACTGAGGATCGATTCCGCACCTCAGGCATGAACGTCAACACTCTTTTCCATCACATTACCGCCCCGTTTTTATTGTTACTTGCAAATGTTTTTCAATATACCAAGTCCTGTTTATTTGTTAACAGTGTTAACTTGATGTGATATACCCCGATCACTATTCTAAAAGGCAGAATGTCCTATGTATGTATTGCCAAGAATCGGACATCACGATTTTTTGTTCAAAATATGAAGATACCGCTGTATGGAGTTTAGCGTCGCTTTCAACACATTTTCAGTTTTATCGTGACGGCGTCTACTTGAGACAGAATTCTAAGCGCTGTCACGTTGGAGTATCATGCCGCAGATGCATGGTATGATATTAAACTGACACCGGGCCGACCAGACCTAGAACTATCCTCTAAATGCTGAGCGCAAGTGAGTTTATAGTATCATTTTTCAAATCTTTGGTATGACCCAATCGGGGATCGAACCCACGACCTTCCGCATGCGAGGCGGACACTACCCCAGACCACCGCTGAAAACAGGGACGTATTGATGAAGCACTTGCTTTACTCCCTTAATAACAAAATTCTTAATGAAGAGGGAAACATTTGCGACTTAAATTGTTGGCAACATATAGAAAAATAGTTCATTATTGGTATTGATAGCTCATGTTGTATTTCTTTAAGCCGTAGAAAAAATCGTGCCAAACTCAAACTTGGCGGGGTTTGACTGGATATACGTGCACGTACCAGGACATTGACAATTAGTATCAGATGTAAACGAATACAAAAGCATAAAAAAAAGTACACTAACACTGCCGTCACGATTTGTTGAGTGGGTTTTAAGGAACGGTCTTCGTGATTCAAAACGTTGTATTTCTGGAAATACCTCACGAAGCAATCAATCAAACGTTATATCACTTTTCGAATAATCGAGTTTTGTTTGGAAGAGGGCATGTTTAACTTACACAACAGGAAGTGGAATAAGTGGTATTCTGAGTAACTGTACCATTTAATTATTAAATATACTTTCATGCAATACTCACACAAAACAGACATTACATGTTTTGAAAATATATTAGCATATGCAGATAAATGCAAAACAGCAAATAGTAAATTGGTTTAACCGTTATTGGTGAATCTTAAATATTAATTAATATGTCCGGAGCACTGACACGCTGTAATTTTTTTTTTTCGCTTAATTCTACAACTGAAACTTATTTTGTTCAATTATGTAGAATATAACTTTAAAAACAACCCAGTAAAAATGATACCATTATTTCCTCTCCAAAAGGAAATGAGTCCAGCATGTTTTTTTTAAATATCTCTTGTTTCGCACACTGACAGAAAGTGCAAAATGTAATTTAATCTTGTCAAGTCACATTATGTTATGGTGACGTTCATGTCTGGGGTCTCTTTATAAACTTACTATTTAATGTTTATTTAAATATGTTTATATAGACGGAGTCACTGTCATTTATGCATTTGCACGCGCCGGCTTCTATACATTATTTCCATCGTTGCATCTTGTCGTAATTCAAATTGGATTACTGGGCAAAATTTAGTCATTTTTAATCGCTTTGCAGATCAACACACCAGTCAGGTTATCTCGATTCGCTGCTCTGTCAAGTTGTCAACGTCCGTGTCTCGTAGCGATAATGTACGAGTACCTTATGGGCATAGTGCCACCATCGGAAACAGGAAACGCGTAGTGGCGGTTATAAATACAATATAAAAATCGTTATGTTTATATTGTAAATTAAAAAAAAAAATATGCTTGAAAATTGGGGTATGAATACATGATTTCGGAAGTTGTCAACAGTGTACACTCTGAACGGGGGAAACAATCTTATATGCAACATGAACCCCTACATTTTCCCCATCATATTTTGTCAACAGTGTACACTCTGAACGGGGGTAACAATCTTATATACAACATGAACCCCTACATTGTCCCCATCATATTTTGTCAACAGTGTACACTCTGAACGGGGGTAACAATCTTATATGCAACATGAACCCTTACATTTTCCCAATCATATTTTGTCAACAGTGTACACACTGAACGGGGGAAACAATCTTATATGCAACATGAACCCCTACATTTTCCCCATCATATTTTGTCAACAGTGTACACTCTGAACGGGGGTAACAATCTTATATACAACATGAACCCCTACATTTTCCCAATCATATTTTGTCAACAGTGTACACACTGAACGGGGGAAAAAATCTTATATGCAACATGAACCCCTACATTTTCCCCGTCATATTTTGTCAACAGTGTACACACTGAACGAGGGAAACAGTCTTATATGCAACATGAACCCTTACATTTTCCCCATCATATTTTGGTAGTGCAATGGTTGACAAACAGGAAAATGTAAGTTTTACTTCTTTCATTTTGGGTATCTCTATATATGACAAGCATATAAACACCAATTCACACCTATGTGCGTATGCATGAAAACAATTTTGTAGCAGCGTAATGACTTAATAACGGAATACGTAACAACTTAACATAATTTAGGAGGCGGTGGATTAGGTGGGATAGGCTGTTTGCTGCTTACAGCAGAGGTCACGGGTGCAATCGCTAACACGGCCGCCCGTTGACCTCTTGTTAACTATACACAGCACTGTTTCCACCTAGGAAACGGACTCGAGGACAATTCTCCAAAGCTCTGAGTTTACCTCGCAGTCTCATTAAAAAACGAGTTCACATCGCAAGTCTGGTTAAAATAAATCATTATAAATCAATCACGCGTGTGTCCTTGTATTACATAACGGGAAGTATGACCAATCGTATTGGATGATGCATTGTGAATATATAATAGTTCGTAACTATTTGAAATCATTACAGGATATATGTAATACTGCGTGTCGATAATGTGAAAGACACGTCATATATAATAGGTATATTTACAATATAATCCATAACACAACACTGATCGGTGTAGTCTATTTTCGAGGTATATACATGTAGTTATAACTATGAGAATATGTATAATACAAATACACTTATATATACTACACTATACTATGCTATGCTATGCTATACAATGCCATGCCATGCCAAGTTATGCCATGCCATGCTACGTTATGCTATGCTATGCTATGCTATGCTATGCTATCAAAAAGAAACCAGCAGCACTGCTGCTATTTAAATATAATGATATAGAGAGATTGACTTGTAACTGCTATCAATAATTAATTACAAACGTACCAAATATAAAGTTATTTGACCTTGAGTGAGCAACAAAATTGCTACTAAGGGTCCGAGGGTAGTTGGCGAGCCTAAGGTAGTTGACGGATGCGCAAGACTGGTTGATTGTGTCTCCATCTTTCCTAAAACACCGTGTCCAAACGTTTCCGGAGGAGGCGGTGGAGGTAACGTTGGATGACGATGGGTGTAACGTTGAATGGCGGTGGGATTCGCGATCAGCGTAAGAAAACTATCTTTTTAATTATTGTTGATAATTTTTGGAAAATCTGAGTCGAGCAAGATGATGTCGTATCATTTCTGATCACTCGGCAGCAACCGAATTTGTGCAGCCTGTAGCCGTTTTCTTGATCATTCGTAAACATTGGCACGAGTGTTTTAAAAGTGCAAAAACTGTCCTGTTACCGAACATGATTTGATATATCATTTTCTTTTATAAGTAACACCTTCTTCAACATTATGTTTTTACTCCATTCGGTCTTTTACTGGTGTAAAATTAATTTAGTGATGGCTTTATGACGAAAAATCGGCGTAACGATGGAGGAGCTGGTGGAGCTGTTTGAAAGTTGCTTAACGCTGGAGGATGGTGGATTTACTAAAAGCCATTTTTTGTTGATTTCGATACAAACACGTGCCTGATCGATTGCCAATATAATGTAAAACTATGACAATATGTTACGACGATGAAATAGGCTCATAAAAAGCAAATCAAGTTAAAAATTGCCATAAATGCTTTTATCACACGAGACATCGATTTTATCAAAAACATCCACACGGAAAATTCTCAATATGTTATGTATGTATTGAGATCCTTTTGGGTATATCACAGTGCTTTGTCTTTAATACTAAAGTGAAAAATAGAAAGGAAATGAAGTATTTGTTTTATTTAAACCGCGAATTAAAAACAACATGCAATTTTCCCATGCGCAGGTCACGAATAGGTGCCATGATCGTTACTGATTATCCTTCCGGTGCCGTAATGTATGACTTAATGTCATATATTATATATTTTCAAAATTAAGAATAATTTAAAAAAAATGTGTCGTTAATGTCCAAAATAGCAAACTGGTAGAGTCAAACCTGTGTAAGTGGTCACCTCTATTAAGCAGCCACTTGTATTAAGCAGCCACATTTGCTATTTCCTATTTCTATGCTTTCAAAGCAAATTAACCTGTCTTAAAAGGTCACTTTTACTCCTTCCCATGACTGGCTGATTAAGATAGGTATGGCTTTATTATGTTTTTCTTCTCTCCAATATTGGGTATATAAATACATATTGATTTATGTGTAGACATGGCGATTTTTGCCTCATCTGAAAATATAACATGCATGTATGCATTAAGGCGAAGTGTGATAAAAGGTCCAAGCGTTCCGTACAATCCTGTATCTTTTCTTCGGATACAATTTAACCAATTGACTACATTGATAATTATGTACTCTGATGATCACATGTTCAAATGTCGCAGTATATTTCAAATTCTTATATATTTAAAAAATGTTCTGTGTTAATAATACATTGTTCCACAATATGCTTAAAACATTGCCAGTTATTGAAATGCAGCAATATGTTACCAGGATTTTATTACTGAGCGTGCGTCGCCAGTTTCGACACTTTTGATTAATTGAGGAACGAAACTCGAGTGATAATGGTGATATCTGAACAGTATATAATATATACATTGCCATTGTCAATAAGTTTCATTAAAAGTAGAATAAGCTTCCTAATGTTATTACAACTTGCGATACCGCAAATGATCACACGGCGAATGTCTTATATACAATACTTTTCTGTAGGACAGTTCATTTGGTGAGTCCAATATAAAGAAAACAAACATATAAAAGGGAATGACTGGCACTAACTCACGTCAAAAGCCTCCTGGGTAACTGTTTACACTTAACTATGCAGAGAGTGTTAGTTGTGCGTTATTTCATACTTATTTAAATATATATGTCTTTTATACCGCTCATAATACCAATTATCACTTTGATTTTCTTAACAGTATATAAATACACCATAGTAATATTTTTTAATTATATTTACAACAGAGTAACAACTGTGGAATTGACCACTTGCATGAGAAACCTTAGCAAAAGTGCTTTTAATAAATCCACCATCCTCCAGCGTTACGCAACTTTCAAACAGCTCCACCAGCTCCTCCATCGTTACGCTGATTTTTCACCATCAAACCGTCACTAAATCAATTTTAAATCAGTAAAAAACCGAGCGGGATAAAAATATAAAGTAGAGGAGGGTGTTGCTTATAAAAGAAAATACTATATCAAATTATGTTCGGTAAAAAGACAGTTTTCCTACTTTTAAATCACTCATGCCAATGTTTACACAGAAAATTCATTGTATTTCCCGAATGATCAAGAAAACATCTACAGTCTGCACAGAATCGGTTGCTGCCGAGTGATCAGAAATGATACGACATCATCTTGCTCGACTCAGATTTCCAAAAATTATCATCAATAGCTAAAAAAGATAATTTTCTTACCGCTAATCGCGAATCCCACCGCACTTCAACGTTACCCCACCGTCATCCAACGTTACTTCCACCGCCTCCTCCAGAAACGTTTGGACACGGTGTAAAAGCAAGTATCATATAGATTAATAACATTCAATCTGTTTCGTCAGACGCACACATTTTTAAACGCTTTCACATGTAGATATTGTGGTAAAACACAATTTTTATTTCCACTGAAACTGACTTTATTGAAGACAATAAATGCTATTGATTCAACGGTTACTCGATCAATTGCAAATAAAAAAGCAGTTTGGAAATCACACTTCAATCTATGGATCTAGACGTACGTGTTTGTGAACCACAGTGTTTTTTAATTGTATTACTAAAGATACCAACATGTTATGGATTGAAAAAAAAGGTTTTATGTTTCTATGCTGTTCTCTTTGGGATTTTTTTTTGTTTATTTTGTTTGTTTTGTTTTGTTTTGTTTTTTTGTTGTTTATTTGTTTTTTTGGTGTGTGTTTTTGTTGTTGTTTTTTTTCTTTTTTGGTGTTAGTGGGTGGGGTTGGCGTTGAACAAGTGTCTTAAGGTACCAACAATATTTTAGCCAGTGTAATGTAATGCAGTCCTTAAACGCAATATCTTTATGAGAGCATGAGCTTATTGCAGAGTCGTGTCTCTGTGGTTCCCGGTAACAATACCATCACTGTTGATCTGTATGTGTGGAGCCGGGTGGTGGTGAGAGACTGGATGGCTGGGAATCCTCCAATAGGTAGCATGTACATTTAATCAGTTTTGTCATGTGCATTTGTGTGATTAAATTATCAACCCCTGTGTGGTAAATGACACGTTACCAAGTGAGCAATGGCAAGAACAGCATCATTAAAAATCACGCGCACGTAAACCTTGACACAACATATTTATTAGTGTATAACATACATGTACTTTGCTGGAATTCTAAGGTATTAAGGATCTAGGTTCATTCTGCAATATCTATGTTGTTGTTTTTTTTGTATATTGAGAGTGATGCTTGAATCTTCCTTCATATTGGCATCATATAACGTTAAGTTAATACTCATTTATTATAGTTTGATTACGAGGAAAACTCAAAATAATCGCGTTTTACAACATGCACATTTGTATTAAGGCAAGTGAAGTACAACGAAGACCTTAGGTAATAAATTATTTAATAAAAACGCGTATGTAAAATATATGGTGGCAAATACCTGGCTGCCATATAATAATGTATTAGTCTAAGAAAAGGCAGGCGTAATTAAAAGGGAATTCATTTACATTTACACGTGACCTTGATTGGAACTAGTACCAAACAAAAATAACCAATGCGAAAGTATCATTGAACCGTCTCTAATGATGGCATGAAATCGTTCACAGTTATTAATTTAATCTACAAAATTGTAAATTATTCTGCCATTGTTTCAAATTATTACAATTTGTCTTTTATTTCGTTTTCTCCGCCATTATCGTCCATCATGGAAGATAAACGCGTCGCCTCTTAATTGTAGATTCTATCATTATCAGGATGGCGGTGTATCCCTGGAGTGGCGGAAACCACATTGATAACGTTTCAGTATCGAAGCAAAAACTTAACTTAATGGCATAACAATTGGGTTTTGGTTATGTGTTCTTTTTTACTTGTCATTCAAAACCTCATCAATTAGCCTCAGACGTCGTTTGACCAAGATTACGTATGCAATGACATGCCCAGACCATTCTTTGGCCGTGCAGCCCATGTCATATATGTTATCTGGTGACGCAGTTTCATAAAAGGCACTCGTTCAATATTTCCGCACGGTAGTTCAGGTATTAAAACCGTATACAAATAAGGAAAGGAATGTAGTTTAAGCTCCCCAATGAGTTTTCAAAGCGGTAACCCGTCTGTATGTTTGTATTGTACTTTGTATTAATATGATTATTCTACGTATTTATTGTGTTTGGTATAATGTGATGGCTTCTTCTTCTCTTGAACGATATATCTCTTGTTACATTTTTTTTCTAAGTAAGAATTCACCTGTAAGCCAAGTATACGCTCACCAGCGGCGGTTTTGCTAATGATCGTCACCTGTGTTTTTCTTACTAAAATTATTGCATAAATTGATTATGCCGCGTACCATGCCACGCCTCATGACGCCAAGCCAACGCCACACTCCGCCACGCCACGCAAGCTACGCAACGCCACGCCACGCCACGCCAATACTTCGAAACGCTATGCACGCCACACTCAGCATTGCGGCCATGCCACGTCCCCCCAAGCGAAGCTCCGCAACGCCACGTCACTGGTGCACGCCACATATCGTCACGCTCCATCATGCCACGCACGCCACGCTCCGCAATGCCACATAATGCTCCGCAACGCCACGCACAAAACGCCACATCACGTCACGCTCCGCAACGCCGCGCACGCCACGCCACATCACGCCACGCTGGTGTAGTCAATTGTTTGAACATTTAGCATCATTTAATGCCACAGAGGGCTAACAGACGAGCACACCCATCTCTGCAAGTAACTTATAACTTTCCAACTTGATTCAGCGGTGAGAGACGAATGCCAATTAGACGTAACATCGTATATCATTCATAGGCGACTAGGATCGGGCAGAGATTTGAACTCACGACACCAGGATTGATAGTCAGAGGCTAAATGATAGTAACTGATAGCTAACCGTTCCCGGCAGCTGGTATTTTGGCTATGTCCCTTCAATGCCACGTCCCCCGTTAGAAACATAACTTCGTATATTGATTGTCTCAATACTTGAAATAAGTGGAAAACACGAATAAGATTCGTTCAAAATAGCGTAAGTTTATTGTCTTTCTTTTTTTCAAGTTTCATTTGAGCCCAAACGTATTAGTATGAGTTTACTCTTTATTTGACTTAATAATATTAGAACATAATCAAGACAAAGTCGTATTCTTAAACATCGACTATAGCAGATCAAACATTGCGATATTGTATAATACTTTTATACACGTTGCAACGTTTGACCTGCCATAGTCGATATTCGAATTTGGAATGGTTTTAACCACTAAGATTTTTACTGAATTACTAAATAGCGGATAGAGGTTAATGGTAATAATATTGGATTAAATTATCTGCGGATTAACTAATCACAAAATTACAACCAGTCAGACGGCTGAAGTATGAACCTGTCAGGACGATAGCCAGGTAAGATTAACATTTAGAATGAATCTATCAATCAATCAAGCAATCAAGCAACCAATCAAGCATTGAATGAATGAATGAATGAATGAATGAATGAATGAATGAATGAATGAATGAATGAATGAATGAATGGATGAATAAATGATGAATAAATGAATAAATCAAGCAATGAAATAATGAATGAATGAATGGGTGAATGAATGAGCGAACGAACGAACGAACGAACGAACGAATGAACGAACACACAAACTCGCGATAGATCTGCTCTTTCACAGTACGGAGGAAGTCTTGCTATGAAATGCAAAATATTCTGTTCAGTGATTAGATACATATATAGATATAGATACATATATAGATACATATATAGATACATATATAGATACATATATAGATACATATATAGATACATATGTTATGTTTATATTATGTTGTACTATATGTTGAAAAAATATATATGGAATTAAACAAACGGCAACATTATAAACAGAATAGGATAGAACATAAATAGTTTTTATTTAAATTTGTACAAAGAATATCATCATAAATTATACAATATGCAATCAATATAAACGTGTAGTCACGTAACAGCAATGATTGGGCGATTACAGGTAAAATAACTTTTGCGTTTAATCTCTAGTATAGAGTATGTAGGAAAATATTTTATAATGTTAATAAATGGAATGAGGATGAACATTATGCTTAATCAGTTCACACTGTTTTTCTAACTTCCAATTCTTCCTTTATATATCTTTAAATGTTATATTATATAGTTTTATTATGTGAATTGAAAAACTTTATATTCGCAAATTGGCAAAACAGGGACATATACACAAGACGTGGAACTCATCTTCTATAGCTCTAAGCCCGTGTGGTTCCGGCTAAGAATAGAATCACTGTCGATCTCTATAGAGGAGTAGGCATCCTCCGAAAGTGTGTCGTTTTCATGTTATTATTTGTGTAATGTTCATTATTGTGGTTAAATGACAAACCCCTGTGTGGTTCCTGGAAGCCATATGAATGATGGCAAGAACAGGGTCACTGTAGCTCATGCATGTCGTAAGAAGCGACAATTTGTTATAATTTGCTGCAATTTTGCAGTTTTGCAGGTATCAAGGTTCTATGTTCATTCTGCATATTTATTTGTTTGCGTTTTATCACTATCAATTAAACATTGCAAACACTGACAAGTGCTCGTAGTTACCAAATCACGATAATTCAAACAGCTAACAAAAACCATTCCCATACATCAACTGTGTTTTAAATCGATGGTTCCTGGATGACCGAACGGTTCCATAATGACATTTGTTCAATAGAGTCATTTTCCTGAGGCGGAGTACGTAAACATCATTCTATATGAAGCGATATTTGATTTTGATTCGATTTAATTTGCTTCAATAGATAACTATTGCGCACAGCGTTACCGAGGTCCCCAAGGGCAGGATTAATTGTAAACGGAGCTCTCGTTTGTGAGACTGCTCCTTTAATGGACAGCACTAATCACGTGGAAGTTAATACAAATATCCATGTAATACGTAGGAATAGAACAGAACACATCTTTTATTTATGCTATTTGTTTGAAAATGTTTATTTTAGTATTTTACATGAAATGGGGTTGTGGCTCAAGTTTTGTCAACGTTACATTCAGTCCTCCTGCTACATATTACGCAATCCTTTCGTTGACAATGATATAAAATACAAAACAAAAACAAAATCACTTACAAATGATTTATTTTATTAAGATTTGTATTAAATACATCACCATAATATTATACAATTATGATAAAACGTATAGTTACTTAACATCTATAATGGAAGTTTTACAGTAGCACAAATACAGTTTATATTTACATTGTTGAGGTTGTAACCAAATATTTCATAAGTTTATACATATATCAAACAATTTACACTGTTGCTTTTTTTCTAATTCCCAATGTTTATTTTATAAATCTTGAAATGTTATATAATATTATGATACCCATTATTTAAACCAATAACAATTAATATGCGATAAGAATCAATTTCGATGATACGATGCTGATGTATGTTTTAATGTTTATAAGTTGATATAAATAATCGAATGTTTGTTGGTGAATCAATTAGCACACGTGTTGGTAAATTATATTTATTGTTATCATGACGGTGTACCGTCAGGAGATATGTACATTATAAATTGTCTCTAATACTGGCTGCCATCATGTAATTACGTTATGTCATACAGTGACTCTTGTTTTAATATTAGCAGGAAGGCTTACCCGCATCATCCATAATCTGTTATTTGTATGTCAGGTGATTTTTTATGCACTAGAGTCGTTTTATCCAGATGACATGTGCAGGAAACGTCATTGTCTGCCATATTGTGTGTTTACTACGGTGTTCCGTTAGGGCCATCGTACTATCGCTTTGTTAACAAGCATACGCGATGCCACGATAGCACGATGACACGATGGTGATGACACGATAGTACGATAGCACGATGGTGATGGTACGATGACACGATGGTGATGACACGATAGCACGATGACGATGACACGATGACACGATGGTGATGAAGCGATGCCACGACAGCACGATGACGATCGCGATATTACATCGCGTCATCGTCATCGTGCCATCGTGTCATCACCATCGTGTCATCGTACTTTCACCATCGTGTCATCGAAAACTTTGGAATTCATTTAGATACATTAATTTTATTATATACATGTATATATATATATTAAAGTAATATTCAAAAATAAAGTACACGAGTTAGCGTTCCCCTTGATTTTCCATTTCTAGTTATAGAAAAAGAAGGAGAAAAAGAAGGAGAAGAAGAAGAAGAGAAGAAGACTATACACAGTTTCTCATCAAACTACAATGTTGCAGTAATATGCATATTAAAACACATAAACACAAAACGAGTTGAATGACTAACATGTACATATTTTAATATATAGACATAACTATCACTTCCGATACTATTATAATAATCCCACTTAAATGCAGGAAGGCGATGCTTCGATAGCACGATGACACGATGGTGATGGCACGATAGTACGCTAGCACGATGGTGATGGTACGATGGCACGATGACGATGACGCGATGTAATATCGCGTCATCGTCATCGTGCTGTCGTGGCATCGCTTCATCACCATCGTGTCATCGTGTCATTGCGTCATCGTCATCGTGCTATCGTGTCATCACCATCGTGTCATCGTACTATCACCATCGTGCTATCGTACTATCGTGTCATCACTATCGTGTCATTGTGCTATCGTGGCATCGCGTATGCTTGTTGACAAAGCGATAGCACGATGGCCCTAACGGAACACCGTAGTTTACAGAATGTTGCATATTGGGACGTAAGTGAATTTGAATAATGGCGTCATCAGTGTTTTACATAAACAATCGGCTGCATTTTGATATTTCAATTTTGTTTGATGACTAAACAACTTAGTCATATTCAGAAAAGAAAGCAATGTACAAGTCATTATCTTTGATGTTTATTCTACGTAATTGTAGTGTTTAAAAAGTGTTTTCATTCAATATTAGGGTTAAATACTTGATTTTATCTGCATGCTAATATCAGTTTTGACGTTTCTCTCATTCTTTCCCACATAAGCAACATTGGGAACGTCAGGAAAGGACATTGTGGGAATTGCTGGAACGTCAGGAGCGTGGGGAACGTAGATAAGGACTCCCTCAGAAATCGTTAGAGACTCCAACATTTCATAAGTTTTGGAGCAGTAACTTTAATAAATTTTCCATAATTAATATTCTCTTAAATAACAAAAAGGGTACGTTTTTTTAAGATAATAAATAATCTAGTTTAAAATAATATCTTTAATAGATCGACGCCTTCAACATCCCAGCCTTATAAGCATTTGTTTTATAAAATAACAACTTTTAGACATTTTTTTTAGACATTAGGACTAATTCATAGGAATACATTGAACCTTTGTATATTTTATCAATAAGTTATTTAATGGTCACTGTTTATTAATAAAACAATAACAAGTCCTGGAATACATTTATGAAGTGTTGATTAATATCACATGATTAAGTAACTTACAAAATAAAAGAGATATATAACTTCACTTCTGTTTAGTTTGTCTTATATTCATTATCCTTTCAACTTTGTTCAGTTAACTCACACGGAGTCCATAGTTTTTAAATATTTACACGTTACCAAACTCGATAAAGTTATAGAGCCGGCACGCAACAATACGGTGTGAATTTAAGAACTCTAAAATCTTAAACACAGAAGGTCTTTCATAGTAATACTTTTTAATATGTCTTATTCGAGATTGTTAAAATAAGGATATACGCGTAAGAAGTGAAACTCATCTTCTGTTTCACTTGAACTTTTCTCTTTTAAATTTTATTCTGTCATAAGGTGATGTTTGCTTTCCGAGAGAGTGAACAGATATTATCAGATTATAAAACAATCTAAAATTACTAAAATAATTCTCATACTTAAACTGATTTTTGGCAAGAAAGTTTATAATTTTCGAGTACAAACTTGTTTCTACTGAACCAAACCAGTTTTGGTTGAAATTGTTGTTACCGTTTTATTTGAAACTACGTTTGAAGACTTTAAGATTAAAAGAAAACAACATTTAACTGTATATGCATCAGTAGAAACACGCATACCTATAGTACATCAGTAGGAACCCACATACCTATAGTACATTAACAGGAACACACATACCCATAGTACATTAACAGGAACACACATACCTATAGTACATTAACAGGAACACACATACCTAGTATACATCAGTAGGAGAACACATACCTATAGCAAATCAGAAGGAAGACACATACCTATAGTACGTCAGTAGGAGCACACATACCTATAGTACATCAGTAGGAACACACATACCTATAGTACGTCAGTAGGAAGACACATATCTAGTGTACATCAGTAGGAGCACACATACCTATGGTACATCAGTAGGAACACACATACCTATAGTACATTAGTAGGATCACACATACATATAGTACGTCAGTAGGAGCACACATACCTATAGTACGTCAGTAGGAGCACACATACCTATAATACGTCAGTAGGAACACACATAACTATAGTACATCAGTAGGAACACCCATACATTTTACACATCAGTAGGAACACGCATACTTAACAGTACATTAGTAGGAGCACACATACCTATAGTATGTCAGTAGGAACACACATACCTATAGTACGTCAGTAGGAACACACATACCTTTAGTACGTCAGTAGGAACACACATACATTTTATACATAAGTAGAAACACACATACCTAATAGTACATTAGTAGGATCACACATACCAATAGTACGTCAGTAGGAGCACACATACATATAGTACATCAGTAGGAACACTCATACATTTTATACATCAGTAGAAACACACATACCTAATAGTTCATTAGTAGGATCACACATACCTATAGTACGTCAATAGGAGCACACATACCTATAGTACGTCAGTAGGAACACACATACCTATAGTACGTCAGTAGGAACACACATACATTTTATACATCAGTAGGAACACACATACCTAACAATACATTAGTAGGATCACACTTCCTGACAATTCAATATACAGTCCTGATTACGCAAACTTCTGTTATGTTAGTAAACATGAAATTGTTTATCTCAGTTTTCCAAATATATGATTGACGAACGAAAGCTAATTGAGTACGGATTAACTCGGCTTCTAAACAGAATGTCTGTCAACTCCAAATTAACTTGTAACAAGGCCTAACCTTAAAATGTATTAACAATAATATAACACACACGATTATTTAGACTACGAAGAATATATTTATTATAGTCGGATTATTCTGAATTAAGTTCCAATCTTATGTAAGTGGCATAGTCAGGCAAGTATACACTACTGTACTCTTGTATGTGATCATGTATACAAACAATATAATATCACGGTTCATTTGTTAATCCTGATATCTTGATATATCAGTTTGTAGTAAGGAATACACAATCAATTTTAAAAATTGTGGAAATCAAAAGTTATAGTAATTGTATTTGTTTTTATTGACCATAGTATGTCAATTAATGTTCGTCTTTCAAAATCCTACGTTTATGTATGACTTGTGAATAATTTAGTGAATTTTAACAGGATATTTTATTTTTAGGACAGGCAGTAAGTAACATTATTTGTTTTATTTGCTTTCGATATGATAATCAATGTTTTCGTGAATGTTTTCAAGATTGTAATGATAAATGTGTGTCCGAGGTTCGCAGTTGGGTGATTATACAGCCCATTTTGTTTTTGTCTTTAGATCCAAACATGTTTACCAAATATTGCAAGAGATTTATTTTTTCAGTAATGTCAAGTAAAAACTAATCAAACTGTATACGTGGCCATTTAAATCCAATTGTGTATATTTTATTTCAAATGTTATAATCAACAGGTATGGAATCTCAGGACAATTTTTTAAAACAATAAAAAATAAATAAATTACAACGTACATTTTAAACATTCAATTAAAAAAAGAAAATGTATTTAATGTCATATTTGTTTAGTTGTACATTTACCTTACTCATAAATATCGAAACTGCTCGTCTGCTAGTGAAAATGACGTCACGATCACTGTATTACTAGTTTATGCCAATAGCTATATATTCACATAGTAAAGCAAATGGGTTGGGCCGCTGCTTAGTTGCAATCCTACCCTCACCATATCATACACAGTAATTGACATCGGCTTATATATAAACATAATTATTCACAATCCTAGCAAAAACTTTTGAAGTAAAAATAACAGATGTAATGCTAAAGTTCATCAAAAAGTAAGATGTATAGCAAGAAAATTATAATAAAAAGGAGAAGGAGTTCAATAATAGAGACAGA
Source organism: Panopea generosa (assembly GCA_029582155.1). Taxonomy (NCBI): domain Eukaryota; kingdom Metazoa; phylum Mollusca; class Bivalvia; order Adapedonta; family Hiatellidae; genus Panopea; species Panopea generosa. The sequence continues at coordinate 45,876,814 of CM055895.1, forward strand.
AGGAGTGACAGATTTATGGACAGATATAGCAATGTTTCATTTACGTTTTGCAAGATAGTGGTGATGTAATACAGATTTTTTTTTATCTTACCGCCATTGTAGAAAACGTAACAAAATGTTGAAAAATTGGTTGTTACATATTTTGTTAAGTTTGATATACATAATATTGCCCATTTACACTAAGTCGTACATGTAAATGTTTGGAAAGTGCCCAGAATGTGTCCTTAAGCTTTTAAAGTTATTTTTCGGTATCCTTTATACATAATTCATTAAACGTATGACTTTATGCTTTATTGTTAAATGCATGCTAAATATATGTACTTATGTGAATGAAATATTGTTTAAACTAATGTCTATTCATGTAGATGGACAGTACATACACTGTGTACTTAATGAATACATCATGTAGATGGACAGTGCAGACAACGTGTACTTAATGAATACACCATGTAGATGGACAGTGCATACACTGTGTACTTAATGAATACATCATGTAGATGGACAGTGCATACACTTACATCATGTAGATGGACAGTGCATGCTAAATATGTGTACTTATGTGAATGAAATATTGTTTAAACTAATGTCTATTCATGTAGATGGACAGTACATACACTGTGTACTTAATGAATACATCATGTAGATGGACAGTGCAGACAACGTGTACTTAAAGAATACACCATGTAGATGGACAGTGCAGACGCCGTGTACGTAATGAATACAAACATGTAGATGGATAGTGCAGACACCGTGTAATTAATGAATACACCATGTAGATGGACAGTGCAGACACCGTGTACTTAATGAATACAAACATGTAGATGGACAGTGCAGACACCGTGTACTTAATGGATACACCATGTAGGTGGACAGTGCAGACACCGTGTACTTAATGAATACACCATGTAGATGGACAGTGCAGACACCGTGTACTTAATGAATACACCATGTAGATGGACAGTGCAGACACCGTGTACTTAATGAATACATCATGTAGATGGAAAGTGCAGACACCGTGTACTTAATGATACACCATGTAGATGGACAGTGCAGACACCGTGTAATTAATGAATACATCATGTAGATGGACAGTGCAGACACCGTGTACTTAATGATACACCATGTAGATGGACAGTGCAGACACCGTGTACTAAATGAATACACCATGTAGATGGACAGTGCAGACACCGTGTACTTTATGAATACTGCATGTATATGGACAGTGCAGATAACATGTACTTAATGAATACAAACATGTGACATCCTTCAAACCAGGTTCTTAATAGCAAATCGAAGTTTTCCCTGGCTCAAAGTTCAAAGAAGATCAGCCCGGAAAGCAATATCATGTTTATGTGTGCTGCTTCTTTTATTCCACAGCTGTTGTTTAGTGGTAGTGCGTCCGTCTCACATGCGGAAAATCGTGGGTTCGATCCCCGGTCGGGCCATACCAAAGATGTGAAAAAGGGTGCTAGTAGCTTCATCGGCGCTCAGTATTTAAAGGAAAGTTCTACGTTTGGTCGACCTGGTGTTAGTAAAATGTGACTGGGTGGGGAATCATACCATGTGTCTGCGGCATGATACGCCAGTGTGGCAGCGCTCAGAACACTGTCTCAAATACACACCGTCGCGACAGGACTTAAAATTTTGGAAAAGCAACACTAAACATGATACATTTTTTTCACTAGTAGAATCTAGAGTTATTAACTCCTGGAAAAATGATTTTATTTACTCCAGCCATGTATATTAAATATAGTATATTAAGCGACAAGTCAACAACCCCTAGCTATATTAATCATCGTATATACTATACCAAGTTAATGCTACTAGTAGTTAGCCTGTAAACAGTGACACGACAGTTGATGGTTCACGTATCCAGATTGATTTTTTTAAAAGCTTGAAATTTTACTGGTGAAAGCGACACGAGTATAACTGCAATCGATCTTCTTTCATACCAATTCAAATTTAGGTGTAAAACCGCCATTGATTTTCCTTCTTATTTCTACGGTGAGTGAAACAATTTTTTAAAGACTTGCCATAGAATGGCACATATCAAAGAAGGTATACTTACATGTTATTGTTAGATTACACCTGCAGTTTCAAACTATTGTTAGAAATAGGGTCCTGTGTCATTCTAGAGTTTTTATACTGTTCAGTATGTACACTGTTATAAAAGTGAGTATGCGTAGACTTAAGAAATCATGTAGTCCAAACATTATTTTTTTCTAGATTTCAATTCAAACATCGCAATGCTTTACAAATGTTCCAAATACACCAATGATGTCATTCAAATCACAAAATGAACTTTTATGTAAGGTAAATGTATTTTAAATAACTTATATGGAAATAAGTGATGGTTCGCTGTAGACTGTTTTATACGGTGACCCGTTTGTGTCACCGCGACATGTTCATTAAATTAAGTAAAGTCGAAACAACGACTCCACACTGGTGGTGAAAAGTCGAAACAACGAAACCTCTGGCGTGAGAAGCCAGCACTCTGTCCACATTACTACCATTACTATACTTACAGTTCTTATTTGGCACAGGATAAGAATGGTAGCGACAAGTCTGTAATAAAGAAACATGGCTCAAATTACTGTGGTCCGTTAACTAATAATTGGGAGCACGAATTTTGGTCAGTGCCGCTATGAAGAGCGAAAATCACGACTAAGTGTTGAACGCTATACGAATCAGTGAGCATCCAATCCTGTAGTTGGCGATTGTTTGAAGCGTGAACGACTACCGCTCCGTCCACCGGTCACGTGGCAATATTTTCCAAATAAAAACTACGTACTGTTATACTTATACATTGTTAGCTTATCTAAGGAAACTGGCGGCGTAGCAACCAATATCGATCGCTGATTGCAGTATCGACTTGTGTTCCTTTTAATAATGAAGAATGCTGTCGTTTAACAGTGAATATAATTGTCATAAAACAACTTTCTGGTTAAGCTATAGTCACCAAAGTAATAATCGATAGACAGCAATTGCTGCCAAACCGGTAACTGAATGTAAATCCGGTTCCGGAAATGAATGACGTCCTAGCCCAACCTCGCCTTAATTAAAAGGCAAAATATGATTACATCATAGATATACTAGTAGTTCACAAGTTGCACTTTGTCTATTAGTAACATTAATCTCCGAGTTTTGCTTTTCTAAAAGTACTTTAGAAAAAAGCCCGCGTAGGAAATGATAAAGACTGGTTATCCATACAATCAAACAACTCACTTAACAATACCAGAAAACGTTGCCATTTTTTATAACACCCACGCTGTCGCAACTTCTGTAATAAAAACCTCTATAAATATTTAACATTCCAGCAAGGGCAAAGATCTCCTAATTGTAGTCGGTTTTTTATTGGAAACAGTAAAACAATTCAAATGCACAGTCACACTTGAATCAATATAATACAACCATCATTTGAATATAAAACCGGTTTACCAACCTGTCAATTTGTTAGATTTTATGGCTATTACATGCATGTTGTTAATCGTTTTTCCTTTCAAGATATTTAAAATAGATCTACCTTATTCTAAAACAAGAGAGGAACAGATATGGAAACCTAGTTTAAAAAAAAGTAATCCAAATTTATTTCAACATTAGAACCGTGTCATAAATATTAATAAAATGTGATGCCATTGTAGGTTTTGTTTTAAAAAAATAGGCATGACTATTTCTGTAAGCGTCATTACTAATAAAACGAGGATAGTGAGCAGTAGTTTCATTTTATTTAATTTTTGAAAAAGGAACAATAAGTTGGATATTTACATATCTAAATGTTTGTTTCCTGAATAGCGTCTCCTCTGTCTGCGCTATTTCTCTGTTAATTCCATTTCTACTATTTCGGCGTTTGATGTTCTTATTTTTTTTTATTCCATTACTGTTTGAACATCTAGTGCTATACCAAATGGCGAGTTACAATGTCCCCATAGCGTTACTGGGATTTAAATTTTAATCCTACGTCCTCTGCGGCGGTGATCACGTTGTTTATTGCATAACGTTGCTCCCGGCGCAGAAATCCAATCAGTTAACGAGATAAATTGAAATTATTTCAATAGACAATATTGATCTTGTAATTTAAATATAAAATTTGTGTGCTCACTATCTGAAATTTTATTTTTAATATGTGTTCATATTTATTTGATAAAATGAAACAAATGTCGACATGCACATGCAATTAAATATTTTCTACCAATATTCAGATGAAGTTGAAAAGTGAATTGCGGTTGCGTTTCTAAAGAATGAAGCAAAACAAATTGTCACATTCCAGTAAAGCACGAGTATTAAATTTGATGCCTTAATGCAAAAACTCAAACTCAGTTTTTAGCAACTATTGAAAACCTGTGAATTTGTGACGATTGATATATTTAAAAAAAAACTTTTTATAGAATGGTTAATCATAATAAACTCTTATCTGGTTCCAGTAATAATGTGTTTAAACAGGATTTTTCTTCTTCTTCTTCTTCTTCTTCTTCTTCTTCTTCTTAACCGCTGAGTTTATAATTCAACATAATTTGTTAAAGAAAATAACTAAAATGTCGAAACAATTATTTTCCCTTTTCAGATACATCATCAAAATGCCTAGACGAATTCTGCAGTATGGAACTGTATTTACATATAACCACTAACAGCGTCTAAGACTCGAACACCGGAACCGGAAACATGAGTACAGCCATTGACCTCGATACCTACCAGTGCTCTGATAAAGGACTAATATTGCCCATCATCAACGAATACACATGGGCGATCGGAGTTCGTGCCTTCTTTTACTTGATTGGAATGTTATGGTGCTTTCTGGGTATAGCAATTGTTGCGGATATGTTCATGGTTGGCATTGAAAAGATCACCAGCAAGACCAAAATTATTCGTGTGTCAAACCCTAATAGTAAAAACGGTGTGGAAGAAATAGAAGTGAAAGTTTGGAATGATACCGTGGCAAACTTGAGTTTAATGGCATTCGGTACAAGTGCACCGGAAATCTTACTGTCTGTGATAGAAATATGTGGGAAGACATTCGTATCCGGTAAACTTGGTCCATCGACTATTGTTGGGTCAGCCGCATTTAATCTTTTAGTGATAACAGGAGTTTGTGTGGCAAGCATTCCAGATGGCGAAATTAGAAAAGTGAACAATGTCCGTGTATATGCCCTGACGACATTTTTTAACTTTTTCTCATATTTTTGGCTGCTAAGCGTGCTGATGTTCATATCACCGGATGTGGTGGAATTGTGGGAAGCCATACTTACTCTGTTGATGTTTCCGCTTCTTATCGTCTCCTGTTTTCTAGTCGACAAAATGTACTGCTGCAAAAAGAACAACAAAACTTCCTCCGAGATAGAAATCGGAATAGGTGAGCTAATTAGTTTCCAAACAATTTTTCATTCCATTTCCTTTTCCTGAAAATGTCTGTATTCTATAAGAACTTTATGTGGGTTAATGTACGGCGCACCACAGTATGACCCCCCCCCCCCCACACACACACACACCCTCTCCCCCCACCCGCCCACCCCCTCCCACACACACACCCAGCACACACATACACTTAACAGTATACGTACATTTTATAGAACAGAACAGAACAGAACATATATTTTATTAGGATTTGTACAAAGTACATCATCATACTATATACAATATACAATCAATATAAACATATAGTCACTTAGCAGCAATGATAAATTCATTAGAGTATATAACAAAATATTTAATAAATGTTAATAAATGAAATGAGGATGAACACTATGCTTAAACAGTTAGCACTGTTTTTTCTAATTTCTAATGCCTCTTTTATATCTTGAAATATTATATAATATGGTTTTATTATGTGAATTAAGTAACTCTAAAAATTTAAACACAGAAGGTTTTTGATAGTAATACTTTTTCAAATACTGTTTTCGTAAATTATTAAAACAGGGACATATACATAAGAAATGAAACTCATCTTCTATATCCCTTGAATTGCAGCATAAACAATATCTTTCATTTTTTTGGAATTCTATTTCTGTCATATCGTCCAGTTTGTATTCTAAGAGGATCAACAGATAGTCTTAAACTAGTGTAAAATAATCTAAGATTACAGGGCAATATATCGAGATAATTCTCATACTTAAATTGATGTTTGACAAGTTTATAAAATGCGAGCACTGGCCTTTTTTCTACTGATCCAAACCATTGTTGAATGAAATTGTCGATAACCTTTTGTTTAAAAATATTTGGAAATACTTTGGGATTAACAAAACGATTATTCTCAAACATATAGGTGAAACCATAATCATTTAACATGGTTTTAATATTTGATACCCAGTTCTTACAACCTCTATTACAGTCATATAGCCCCTGTTCATATAGTTTTTTTTATCAATATATTTTCCGTATAAATAACTTTACACCAATAGCTTATGATTCTTACATATCGTGATATATATAATGGATATCTCCCAAGCTCTCCATACACACCCACTGTACAAGTATTCAATCTAACATTCAATAAACGTTTACAGAACTTTAAGTGTATTCTTTCGATTACTTTCGACTTGGTATATCCCCAAATTTCACTCGCATAACTTAAGATAGAACCAACGAATGCATCAAACAACTGGCATAGTAGTTTTGGCTTTAAATGGAATTTTTTACAATTAAATAAGAGGGTATTAAAAGCTTTCAAAGATTTGCCAACCAAATGTTCCTGATTCAAATTAAAATTGCCGGTATAATTAAATATTGTTCCAAGATAATTAAAATCGTAAACATACCATTTATACTGGTATCTCTTAACGGAACCATAGGTACTGAAAGGATCTGTGTAGTATGAAATCGGAAATAATTTGGCACCTTTGGAACATGTTTGCACTTTCGTGGCGCCAAGTTAAATATTCAATACGGACATGTTGGACAGGTGCGACTTTTAGCTATAAACACTATTGCTGTTATATCATAAAACACACGAGTATAAGCTTCTTACCATACATTCAGTGTTCAATCTAGCACACTGGCTATCAAATAATTAATACATAAGCTAAAGTTTTTGTCTGACATTGACGATACACTAACCTATATTGTCCTGATTTTCTAATCAGTCTAAGTGTCATCGATCTGAACTAAAATCATGGAAAAAAAAGTAATACTGCCAGGTTGTATGTAACAGTAAGTGGACCGCAATGCACAATGTTTTGAACTTTTACTTCCGGTGTGACTTCCGTCCTTTATAGACAGAAATAAACGTAGCACGTTTAAGCGGGCGACATTTTTATCTGTTTTTTTTTTCATTCACACTCCTGTCTGGTTCGATAACAGCTTTAGAACAATTGCCCGACAGTTTCATTGTTGACGACTTCACAAAGATGTGCCGTGCGATTGATGTCAGACGCTTGCGTGATTGAGAATCAGTATTTATACAAGGGCTAATCACGTGTTACAATTGAACCGGTGGTAAAAATTAAATGATTGAATCACGAACAAACGGATATAACAATTACTCTAAACATGAAAGAGATTTACATTGATTTTGTTCACGGCTCTCTAGAATAAAAGTAGCACCTACGTAGTATCTAAGTATGTAACATTCGCGTGTTTTCTGTGTTTAGATCGCTTTCCATTACATGTTGTTCGTCGTCATCCAATACCGTTTCCTGCCGTTTTGATGAATAATCACCCGCTAAATCTATTTTTAACATCAATTATTGAATTTTATGTATTATCTATATAACGTCGCGCGTGCGTGCGTGCGTTCGTGCGTGCGTGTGTGTGCCAGGGGTGTTAGATAAACTTTTGTTGATTACGTTAAATACATTTTGACCGTTGATAAGCTGTTGATTATGTTAAAATTAAAAAATAATCATAATAATTGAGCTTCCATTAAAAATACATTTGTTTTAATTTTATAAATTAAATTTGGAGCTACTTTCCGGCGCATTTACCACAGATGCACACGCTTGCGTTTGTTTGCTTGATTTTAATCAGTCTTTTTTTAATTTTAATTACAAATAAAGCACGCAAAATTGACATGATAAAAAGAATACCATGTAAGTTCATGATAGTCTAAAATATAAATATCGGTTCGAAAAAAAAACTAAGCACATGCCAATGCTCGGGTGATATCGCACTGTTTCTAAGGTGATTCCATACACGATATATATTTATTGAGTACCATTGTATTTGTACCAATGTTGCAAAACAATTTCGTGTGGTGTTTTTATTTGTCTTTGCTTCTTGCCTTTCTTTCACTGCTCATATACAGTTTATAATAGTCTGACAAGACTGCTTTTTACACTGTCTCGATTTATAATGACGAAACGGAGAGCAAGATCGCCCCATTTCCCGATTTGCTTCTGAACTTCCGGTTAATGGTTCTTCTGTAGTGTTGTCTTGGACGTGTTAACACTGATTATTCTATTATTATGTGTTATTTTGATTTTGTGATGTTTTGGTGGCTGATACGTTCTCTGTTGAGCATTTGTTTCCCTTGTTTTAATAGATATGATATACGAAGTAATAGTTAGTGTTCATTTATTTTAAAGATCAACAATTACCGCTAAGGCCGTTTCTAAGCATAGCTCGCGCGGCTTTGTAGTTTGTACATGACTCGTTCAGAATTGAATCAAGGGCGGAGTCTGTTCAATGCTATTCACGCGTGAGCTGAGATGACGAACTTCTTAATTATTAAGAACGAACTTTTAATAAAATTATTTTGTAGGCTGTTTTAACAAATAAGTGAACACAATTTTGAAACTTGAAGCGATTCCATTGGTTGTCAAATGAGGTTAAACACTAAATATTATAGTATGTTCCGTCCATGTTGAGGAATCATACTCAAATGTAACAAGGACCGTAATTTATCTCAATATCATAACAAGTATATTGTATTTTCTGTGTTTTGTGAAGTTTAAAACGTGTGTTTAAAAATAGTTCATATTTATTTTCATATATTATATAAATAATACATAGATAGTTTACCTTAAGTGGCATTTAAATGATGCAGCTATCACAGCAGCACAGACAATATCAGAAATGGACGCTACAAGCATACAAAAAAGATGCCCATATAGACTACGCTCATTGACAAAACAAACTGTTTTTGTCCATGCGTTTACGAAATATATATAAACGTCTGATACAACATACAAGATACAATAAACTTTATTTTGTGTCGGATGTACAAATATAAAACACTAGCTGTAAAGCTATTTGCCGACACACACTAATTAAGATTTTACCGTTCTACATAATGAGACATGCACTTTTGGAACAAAAACCACATTGCCAGTGGTTCTAAAAGTGTCTTGTTTTCATAGATACCTAACTCTGTTAGTCCAAATATCCAGGAAAAAAACATGGGGTTGACCAGGTTGCCTTTTTTACAATTTTGTTGGTTTGCCCAAATCTGCCCATTTGTTGCAGTGTATCACTACGCATTTTTAAACTGTTACATCTTCTTTAAACACTGCCCAATGTCATTTAAACTTGGCAGAACGTATGAAAATATTGCTCTCATATGTACAAAGAAACATGACCATATTAAGCAATTTCAACAAAAATCATGCCCAACAGATTAACACAACTCTAATTTCTTGGGCGCATTTATCTTGCTACCGTCACCAAGGGGAGGTAATTGGTAAGTGAGACCTTGAAGCCAATAGTACAATGCGATGTTCTTCTGTATGTACACATTAAAATCATGTATGTATTTATTATGAGTATTCTATGTATTTGTTTATGTTTCTGCTATTCAGCCGGCTGTGTCCTCTGAATGCTATATCGCCTGTGGGATATATATATATTGTCCTGTTTGCAGTATGTCAGTTTTCCAATATGTCATATGTATACAACATAGTTTAAAAAATTGAGTGTGGAATAGAATTTACAATTCCATATGTGCAAAACATAGTTTAAAATATCTGAATGTAAAAGAAAGAATTTACAATTTCATAATGTACAAAACATAGTTTAAAATATCTGAATGTAAAAGAAAGAATTTACAATTTCATAATGTACAAAACATAGTTTAAAATATCTGAGTGTAGAAAATAAATAACAATTTCTTATGTACATAATATAGTTTAAAATATCTGAATGTTGAACAGGCTTGGGGAAGGTACCCAAGAAAAAAGGGTTATGCATCTATTTGACTTCCATGAAAAAATAATAAAAGGTGTATTGTGGTGTGTCTTTTTTTAAATGCCGTCTGTGCGTTTCAATAACATGTAATGTCACTTCTGAAATAAGTAAATGTTGCATGTATGACAATCAAATACCCCATTATGTAACTATGCAGATACTTAACGCCCCAAGCATCGACCGTACCTTTACTATTGGTTTTAAATTCGCGATGCAAATACTTGAAGAAAGGCAAACGTACCAGCTGGATGTGCTTTATTGGTTTAAGTTGAGCTGGCTGTTATCGATAAACTTGTTATTCCAGTCAGTCCCTAGAAAAAAAAATCATTGCGCCGATACACGCACCTAGGCGGTTATCGATCTAACGGCAAAGACATCGATATCTTATTTGCAGCTTATAAACAAATCGGCACGTCAGGTATTCAACTCGTGTGTGCGGACGATTTTCGTCCGCTTGTCCGCACCGTCATACTCATCCTCTTGGGCAGTATTCACCAACCATTCTTAAGAATATTCTTAGACTTGAACACAAGAATGAATTTTTAAAAAAAACAAACACTTAGAGACATGTTTAAGACAAAATTTTGCAAGAATGCAGGGACACCTAATATGTAGTGAAATAAACTCTCACAATAATTCTATCTGTCATGGTAAACTAGATATTTATGGTTAAAAATTGGATTTTTTAAACTCAAGTCGTAAGAACATTCTCAAGATTGGCTGATGATTGCAGCCAGCGGTGTATCAGTCGTACACGTGTTTTGACAGAAAATTTGAAATCTAAAGCTTCCGAAGTTAAAATATAGTCTGTACTAGTTACGGTAAT